>CAUYUJ010002248.1:230750-265750 GCA_963575745.1 Prorocentrum cordatum
CGGGCGGGGGCGCAACGGGAACGCAGCGAACCGGTGGAGCGAGGCACCCTCCCAACACCCCTCCCCCCCTCCCCCCCTCCGTCCATCCCTCCTTCCTCCGACCACCACTCCCTTATCCTCCCACCATCCCCGTCCCCCCCTGCCCACTTTCACCATCATCTACCCCCCCCCCCCAGATGGGCGGTGGAAGGAGGAGGAGGAGGAGCAGGGAAGAGGAGGAGCAGGAGTGGGGGGAGCAGCAGAGGGAAGAAGCGGTGGAGGAAGAGGTGGAGGAAGGAGGTGTAGGAAGAGGCGGGGGAAGGAGGTCGAGACAGGGGGCGCGATCCCGAGCGCGAGGGGCGCGGCGTCGGCAGCGCTTGACTGCCCGACCACCGAGCTCGCCAGCCTGCTTGCGCTGTGCCGGCCACGTGGCCAGCCTGATCGGATGATGGCGCTGGCTCGGCTGTCCGCATCCGTCCCGAGGCACTTCTTCGCCACCCTGGCGGCCCGCGCTCCCCTGCGACCGGCCCGGGCCCGCTCTGGGGGCTGCGACTGCACCTTTGTGCTGCGGATGCCGCTTCGGCTGACGCTGTGCCGATGGCGACTTCTGCCCGCGGCCAGGCTGCCAGCACCCTGGGCAGTCAACCACTGGGGAGGGAGGAGGGAGGATAGAGGGGAGAGGAGGAGGAGGAGGAGGAGGAGGAGGAGGAGGAGGAGGAGGAGGGAAGCAGTGGCCGTGGCCAGCACCCTGGGCAGTCAACCACTGGCTCCCGGTGGCAGCGTCCATACCAAGCGCGGCAGGGGGGGCTCTACAGCTCAGGCACGTCCGATGTCTCGCGGACCCCGCAACGACGAGAGCAGTGTTACCGAGACGTTGCTGCCAGAACTGGTGGGTGATCAGAGGGCAGCCAGGCTTGACCACGAAGCATCCCGACTCTCGCTGAGCACGCTGGACACATCAGCCCGCCCGCCCCCCCCCCCAGAAATAACGAACAACAAAGCGATGAAAGGCAGTGCCAAGACGCAAACGAATGAGCATGTCATTCGTTGCACGACTATGGATTGCCTGTCACGTCGCCTTTACGCCAATGTTGCTCTCAGCGTGCTCCTTTTGCACCCTGCAACTCGAGGCTCTTGTGATGGATGTCATTCGCCTATTCGGCCACTGGGGATATGTGCACACAACTCAACACGCTTTCCCTCCCAAGTCACGGGCATCGCCTGGACTCGCTATTGTAGCCTGGCCCGTGTGTTGTGAGCAGTTTGCTTGGTGCCCTTCTGTTTCACACAAGCCGTGGTGGCAGCCGCTCGTCCACGTCGTCGCCACCCTCGTGCCCTGCCCCAAATCAGGTCTCCTCCTCCTTCTCCTCCTCCTCCTCCTACAACTCCTCCTCCATCGCAGTGCCTCCTGCTGCTGCCGATCATCCTCCGCCACCTCGTCATCGCAACGATCACCAACACCACGAGCACTCTCCCCTCCCCAGGGGGGGCCGGGAAGCAGCAGGGCGCGCCGGGAGCGGCCCGAGGAGGGGCTTGTTGAGGGCCTGGAGGCGCCGCCGGGGGCAGGGCGGCCCTGCTCCTCCTCCTCCTCCTCCTCCTCCTCCTCCTCCTCCTCCTCCTCCTCCTCCTCCTCCTCCTCCTCCTCCTCCTCCCTCCTCCCCCCTCCTCCCTCCTCTCTCCTCCCTCCTCCCTCCTCCCTTCTCCCTCCCTCCTCCTCCCTCCTCCTCTCTCCTCCTCCCTCCTCTTCCCCCCTCCTCCTCCCTCCTCCCTCCTCCCTCCTCCCTCCTCCCTCCTCCCTCCTCTCTCCATCCTCCGCCTCCGCCTCCTCCCTCCTCCTCCTCCTCTCCTCCTCCTCCGCCTCCTCCGCCTCCTCCTCCCCTCCTCCTCCTCCTCCTCTCCTCCTCCTCTCCTCTCCTCCTCCACCTCCCTCCTCCCCTCCCTCCTCCCCTCCTCCTCCTCCTCCTCCCTTCTTCCTCCTCCTCCTCCTCCTCCTCCTCCTCCTCCTCCTCCTCCTCCGCCTCCTCCTCCTCCTCCTCCTCCTCCTCCTTGGGTCGCCTACGGCCACGGGGGAAAAGCCGTGTCCCCCCTTGGGAGGGCTTCCAACGGTGGCCTTGGCCAAAGGTGCCCCGAGGGAAGAGAAGGAGGAGGCGGAGGAGGGGCTGCAGCCTTCTCCCTTCCTCCGTCCGTTCTCCGTGCTCATGACCCCTCTATGTGGCGGAGGTCAGACTGCCTCTGCTCTGCGAAAAGCAGCTTCGTCCAACCTTCCTGTCTTATATCTCTCTGTCCCTCTTACTCATGTGTTGCTCTCTCTCTCTCTCCCTCTCTCTCTTCTCTCTCTCTCTCTCTCTCTCCCTCTCTCTCTCTCTCTCTCTCCACCTCCATTCCTGCATCCCTCTCCCATCCTCTCATTGCCCTCCTGCGTGCCCTCAGGGCATCGGCGCTACGCTGCGATCCTACCCTGATTACTCATCCGCCCCCGACTCCAGCCCTTCAGCTCTCCGCATCCTCCCACCTCCCTCCTCCCATCCTCTCCCAGTCTATTTCATTCATTCCCCGCCCCCTCCTCCACTCTTCATCGCCGGAGGCGCCGCGAAGCTAGGATTCGTCAACATCTTCTTCTCCATCGGGGCGATGGCGAAATTCTGAACCTCTCCCACGCGCCGCGAGGAAGACGGCAAACGAAAGAACAACAAGACGGACGCCGGAATCACGCGTGCTCTGGCAAGGAACACTGGGAAGACGGAGAGGGATCGGGAAAGGTGGGCGAGCGGGGTGGAGAGGCGGAGGTGGAGGTGGAGGTGGAGGCTCCTCCTCCTCCTCCTCCTCCTCCTCCTCCTCCTCCTCCTCCTCCTCCTCCTCCTCCTCCCGCAACTCATCTGGTCCGCCTCTTCTATTCCATCCTCCATTCCTTCTTCTTACAAACAGCTTCTCCATGTGGCACCCCGAGGCCAGTTTTCAGGGCAAGCTGGGCGTTTCGCCTGAGACTTCCTCACCACTCATGACTCTCAAGCTAAAAATGGGCAACGGTTTCACAGATGGAGGGCGGGTTGTTTTCAACAGGTGGCTCTCGCCTTAGCGCCGCGCACATTCGGTTTAAACATTTGCAAGGGTTTCACGGATCGAAGGCGAGTCGCGTTCAAAATGTGGCTCTCGCCTTAGCGCTGTTTGAAAAATCTTCTAGCGCTTCACGGATTGAGGGCGGTTCCTTTTCAACATGTGGCTGTCGCCTTAGTGCCGCGTGCATTCGTTTATAACATTAGCTAGATGTTCACGGATTCCCATGATCAACGTACCAGCGTACCAGAAATGGTGTTTGGAAGGATTCTGGACTATGCGTGTGCAACACGTACGTTGATTCGTGGTGTTGTTGTCGTGGCATGCTCCATGGTCTGCAAACGGTTGTCTTCCAACGAAGCAGTCCTTTCAATGGAAATGAACCGTTGTAGGGGCCTATGAAGAGGGAGCTTGGAGGGAGGGTATGTTCCAACATCGTTGATGACTCTTGGGTTTACACTGGTCTGGATTCCTCCTCCTCTTCCTCCTCCTCCTCATCATCCTCATCCTCATCCTCATCCTCCTCCCCCCTGCTCCTCCCCCTCATCCTCCTCAACATCCCCCCTATCATCCCTATTCCTTACCTGTGCTCATGCCTCCTCCTTCCCGCTCCAAGTCCTTCTCACTGATGCCTTCTTCTCCTACTGCTCCTCCTCCTCATCCCTCCCTCCATCCATCCATCCCTCCCTCCCTCCCCCCCTCCCTCCCTCCCACCCCCTCCCTCCCTCCTCCCTCATCCCTCCTCCCTCCTCCCTCCCTCCTTCCTCTTCCCTCCTCCCTCCTCCCTCCCTCCCTCCTTCCTCCTCCTCCTTCCTCCTCCTCCTCCTCCACATTAACAGCCTCATCCTCGTCCTCATCCTCATCCTCGTCCTCATCCTCATCCTCAGGCCTCCTCCCCCATCCTCTTCCTCCTGTCACTCGCTTCCCCGAACCACCCAACCACGACGACGCAAACCAGTAAACGGAACCTGCCTCGATGCCTCAGGGCCCCCTTCGGTACACCGAAATGGGGACAACCTACGATTGTCACAAGTGTGCGCAGGTATCCTGAAAATCTCGAAGCCACCTCTCTTGGGGCCCATGTCAGGGTCAAGGGAGAACTTCAGGAATGGCAACATGCATCAATCCTTAGATCCTTGGACCAATGCGTGGAGCTGGAGACTGCGGGCACCCTCGTGCAGGAACGGTCTGGGAGACCCCGTCATGGCACGGGAGACGCGTGAGGCCACCGTGTCTCCGGTGGACAACGATCATATGGTGGAGTTGGTACGAACCCGCTTCCTGCTCATCCGCCTCCTCCCTCTTCCTCCCCCCTGCCTCTCTCCTCGCAACTTACCTCGCCCTACTCCTCGTCCCCCTCCTCCCCGCACCCTCACTGTCCCTCCTTCCCTCCTTCTTCTGCCCCCGCCCTCACAACCGGGCACTTCCGGGCAGCGCCGGCCTCGCTCGTGCCGAGGAGGTCGACGTCTGGGGCAGCGTCAACCATCGGCAGCATGGCCTCGTCGACGCCTCCCCGGGCGGGGGCGGTGGAGGGCGCCACCTATACTTAGGTCGAAAATGCCCTCCTAAGGTCAGGGGGACGCAAGACCTGGGTACAGGGGACTCGGAAATCCCCGACGAGGTCATCAAAAGAATGACGAGGCCGAGCCTGCATTTTGACGAGGCCTCCCGCTGCAGACATCCCACGAAACTCCTCCTCGTCAAAATCCGAGGCGCGGTCGTCAAAAAACGTTTGCGAACCCGAGTCCTGGCAAACCCGGGTCTTACGCTCCCCCGATAAGGGCGGATCTTGGAAGCAGAACCAAACAGTGCCAAGCCATGCTCAAGCACGGTCGAACAATAGTCGGCACAGCGTCCCCAGGCTGAAATCTAGTAGTCTTGGCTCTCCCTCCTGTGGAGGGACATGCCCGACTGAAACCCCCGAGTCTCCCCCCCCCCTCACAACTAACCCCCCTCCGTTCCCCCCCCCCCCTCCCCTGAACCTCTGCCTCCACCCTCCTCCCCATCCTCCTCACCCTCCTCCTCCTCCTCCTCCTCCTCCTCCTCCTCCTCCTCCTCCTCCTCCTCCTCCTCCTCCTCCTCCTCCTCCTCCTCCTCCTCATGTGGCTCCTCACCATGCTCGTCCTACTTCTCCTCCCTATACCTCGTCGTGGTCAGCGTCCTCATCTCCAGGGTCGGCGGCACCGGCCGTAAGGCCTTCGCAATATTCCTCCTGCAGAGGGACGTGCCCGACTTAAACCTATGCGTGCGCTGCAAACCTGCACCGCTCCTGTCCACGCCCATCGCTGGGCGGCCCGGGATCGGCGCGCACGAGCCCTCCTGGCCTGTCCGGGAGGGCACGTGCACTCCGAGGAGGAGGGGGAGGTGGAGGAGGAGGAGGAGGAGGAGGAGGCGGAAGAGGAGGAGGACAGGAGGAGGAGGAGGAAGTAGACGGGGACGAGGAGCAGGAGGGGGAGGGGGAGAAGGAGGAGGAGGAGGAGGAGGAGGAGGAAGAGGAGGTGGAGGAGGAGGAGGAGGACGACGAGGAGGAGGACGAGGAGAAGGAGGAGTGATGGTCCAACCTGGTTTCGCCTTACCTGCCAGAAAGAATGTCGAGCAGCACTAAAGTATTACGACTCTTGACTGCTGTCGCCTGTCGGGCCCTGGGAGGTGACGCTCGTTCGGCACCTCGCCAGCGCGTCGGGCAGACACAATTCCGACACTTCCCGGGGTGCTCGAAACAAGTTCTGGGAGGTGGCCCTGGAACACGATGGGAACACCATGAACGGACACACCAATCCTGAGTCCAGAATGGGTCTGGCCAGGATCGGTGTGGGCGTATAGTTGACGCCCTCCGAGGGGGGGGGGGAGCGGCAACTTCTGCGGCGCGGGCCGGGGGGGACAGGGACGGAGAGGGCGGAGAGGGGGGAGGAGAGATCTCCCCCCAACTCCTCATCCCCCTCTTCCTCCCATGATCCCAATCCACCTCCCCTTCCTCCTTCCCTTACCAGCCTCGACCTTATCCCTATCCCTGAGATTGACACGCCAAAAGGCGATGAGAATCTTAGGGATGCGCCCTCAGAAACTGAGGGAATCCCTAAGATCGCCATCGCGACGAGGCGATGCCCAACACAGGGATAGGGATAGGTTCCAGGCTGGTGACTCACTTCCCTCTCCCCTCTCATCCTCCTCAATCCCCATCCAAAACCGAGCGGCATCGCCCTCTTCCTCCACCCCCATCCAACTCCTCATCCCCCTCTTCCCCCCATGGCCCCAATCCATCTCCCCTCGCCTCCCTCACGTGAAGGAGACGAGGGGGGAGGGAAGTGACTTCCCTTCCCCCTCCCCCCTCTCGTCCTCCTCCGGCCCCCTCCAAAACCGAGGGGCACCGCCCTGCGACCGGCCCCCGCAGCACGCGGGCCAGGCCGCCCCGAAGCCCCGGAGCCGCAGGGCGGCCCCCGCTCGGCGGGACGGCCCGGCCGGGCGCCGGGCCGGCAGGCGCGGCGCCGCCGCGCGCGGCCAGAGCACCACCGCCGCAGCAGGCCACGGTCCCGCGATGCGGCGCGGGCGCTTGCACTGCAAGTCTGGAACGGCGAGGCGAGGCGAGGCGAGGCGACTCCCAGTTCGCCCGTGAGGGCGGCCGCGCGCGGGGCTGGGGGGTGGGCGCCGGGGCGCCGCTCCTTCAGTCAGGGGTAGGCCTGTCTCTGTTGGCACGGTGCACATAACCGTCCTCCCATTGTGACCACAAGTTGCTGTCCGACGTAGGTGTTTGCCCATTATCCCCACGTGCTGTGTCCTCCTCCTCCTCCTCACTCCTCCTCCTCCTCCTCCTCCTCCTCCTCCTCCTCCTCCTCCTCCTCCTCCTCCTCCTCCTCCTCCTCCTCCTCCTCTCCTCCTCCTCCTCCTCCTCTCCTCCTCCTCCTCCTCCTCCCCTCCTCCTCCTCCTCCTCCTCACTCCCTCCTCCTCCTCCTCCTCCTCCTCCTCCTCCTCCTCCTCCTCCTCCTCCTCCTCCTCCTCCTCCTCTCCTCCTCCTCCTCCTCCTCCTCCTCCTCCTCCTCCTCCTCCTCCTCTCTCCTCCTCCCTCATCCCTCCTCCCTCCTCCCTCCTCCCTCCTCCCTCCTCCTCCTCCTCCTCCTCCTCCCTCCTCCTCCTCCTCCTCCTCCTCCTCCCTCCTCCCTCTCCCTCCCCTCCTCCCTCCTCCCTCCTCCCTCCTGGATAACTGTGCGGTGCGCGGGTGCGCGTGCGCGCGTGCGCGCGTGCGCGTGCTCCTCACTCCCAGCGGCCATTGCCCAGACTAGGCCTTTGCACATTCGTGTGCCGGCCGGCCGAACCTACAAGAAGGGCAGCACTGGTGAGATCATCCACTACCGTGCCACGGGCGCTGGGTGCTTTGTCCCCAGGCCCCTCAAGATTAAATGGGGCGTGTCCCCCTGAAGGAGGGTCTTGGACGAAAAATACAAAATATTCGAAAGATACTCAACAAGCTCCCAAAACTACTAAAACAATCGTCCCAGACTATTGTTTTACTATTTTTGAGCGTTCCTCCTGTAGAGGGACAGGCCCGAATGAAACTTAGGATCCTCAACATCGAATACAGTCGGCCCGTATCATAAAGATGCGCGATGAGGATGCAAGGGCCTTGGACGCCCATTTGAAAGCTTGTCGAGCGGGGTGCAGCCAACGAAAGTGGCCAAGGATGGACCGAGGAGGCGAGGATGCAAGGGTAACCTTGGGAAGGTTGCCAATCCATCCTATGCGGGTCGACTGTATCACACAAACTCGTCGTCAAGTGCCCCAAGCCCCCCAGGCGCCCCCAGGCGCGCTGGAGGTTCATCGCATGGCTTTTCTGAAGGCCTCTCCGGGTTGGACAGGCCCCCCTTTCGACTTCGGTCGGGCATGTCCCTCTACAGGCAGACGGAATATATATATATATAATCAAAAGATGTTCAACCACATTCTTGAGATCTGCAGCAAATAATAAATGACAAGAACCCCCCCAAAAAAGAAGCCCCCAGACTATGTTCTACTGCTTTGAACACTCCTCCTCCTAGCGGGACACGCCCGACTTACCTGTCGACCGAGCCCGGCGGCCGCAGGCCCGCGGGCCAGCGGCCGCTGCCCTCCGAGCCTCCGGAGCGCGGCTCGGAATCGGGCCTCCCGCGGTGCCCTGGAGGTGGCCCCCAGGGCCTCCCAGGGGGGGGCGAGGCCTCTCGGGCGGAGCCTCCGGGGACGCGTGCCGCACGCATCGGGGCGATGCCCGAGAGGCCAGCGCCACGGAGCGACCGGCGGGCGTTGCGCTGTTGTTGCTGGGATGTCTGGGCAGGCGCGTGCCACTACTCGCAGAGTAGCTGCTCGCAAACGGCCTGAATCCGCCACAGGGGGGTTACGATGTATCACACGAAGACAGACGTACGGCTTTCTGACGTTTGCGAGTAGGCACTTTGCGAGTAGTGGAACGCGCTCGACGAATGTCAAAGGCATCCAAAACGGCCCAAGAGGCTTCCAAGATGACAGCAAGGCGGTCCAGGAGGCCTCGAAAGAGGGCCGCAAGAGGGGGGGGGACTCAAAGGGGCCCTGGGGGCTGTCGCCCCGAACTCGGCCTCCCAGCCAGCAAGCCCCGCTGGATGCATCTAAATACAATGCTTTGACATGATATGGTATGCTGTACCACGCCGTGATGTGAAATGCGGCAAGATGATGTGACACGGAACGTTGACCTAAACAATGTTTGGCGTTTCGTGTTGCGAAACATTGCCTGGAAAACGTGTCGGCGCAACTCCAAACTCATGACATGCCCATGGCTCAGGCTGAATCGGAATGAATGAATGCAGCGCCGATGGAACAATTCTTCGACGCACAGGTCCCCATAAGTGTATCTCAGTTTATGGCGCTTCCGTTTGTGAGCGTCCGAATGAAAGAATCTCACGCTGTGGCGATTGATCGATCCCTGGCGGCTCCCCCTTAGAGTGCACAAATGCTAAGCCTGCAGCGTCGGCATGCTCTTGAAGGAGGGGAGCGGGGGGGGGGGGGGGGGCAAACCAGCGTTTCGTGGGACTCGCCCGAGCAATCCTCACGATCAATTCTGAAATCAGACAGAAGAGCCCCAGCCACGAAACGAGCGCCGCGCTCAAGACATCCCCACGCAATCATGCCGCGAAGGGGCATGCGTAACAACCCCCTCGCGGAGCCCCCTTGGGGTACTAGAACAAGCGACTTGCTCGAGACATCCTCAGCTCAGAAAACAAAGGGGCCCTGGCCAAGAAACAAGCAAACCGCCTGACCCATCTCCACAACCTGGAAGCGAACATGCGAGTGTACAGCCAACCCATTGAATAAAGACGCACGATAAGGATGCGAGGGCCTTGGAAGGCCATGTCGACGTTCCTCGAGTGGCGCTGGCCAGCGAAAGTTGCCAGGGATGGGCCGACAGGGCAAGCATGCAAGGGTAGCCTTGGAAAGTCGCTCGCCCGTACTATGCGGGCTGACTGTAGCACCCCCTGGCGGCCCCCCTTGGAGTGCCGAGACACGCGCCTCGATCGAGACATCCTCGCGACCTGTCCTGGAGGCAGGGGAACCCAACCCACGAAAGAAGCCCACCGCCCGACAGACCCGGCCTGCCTTTTGAAACAATCGGGACAGAGGCGAGTCCTGGCCCGCCACAGTCCCTCCTTTGCTCCTCGTCCTTACCAGGACCTGGGCCTCGTTCTCTTTGTTTTTTGGTCCCTCCTCCTCGTCCTCTCCTGCTCGTCCCTCGTCCCTCCTCTGCCCACCGCCTGGCCGCCGCCCCCCCCCCCCCCCTGGGGGCGCTACGACCCGCGCCTCGCGCAGGACGGCCCCGCGATCTGCCCCCGACGGCGGAGGGGGAGAAGGAGGAGGAGGAGGAGGAGGTCGAGGAGGAAGAAGAGGAGGGAGGAGGAAGGAGGGAGGAGGGAGGAGGGAGGAGGGAGGAGGGAGGAGGGAGGAGGGAGGAGGAGCAGCGAGCACACCGCCCGACACGCCCCCACGAATGACCCTGGCCGCGAGCGGGCGGGTGTTGCACCCCCTGGCGCCCGCCCCTCGGGATGCGAGCACGCGCGCCTCGCTCGGGACAGCTCCACGACCTGCTCTGGAAGCCGGGGAGCCCTCGACCACGGACGAGCGCCGCGCTCACGACGTCCCCGCACCGTCGGGCCGCGGGAACGGGCGAGGGTTTCCAGACCCCGGCGGCCCACTTCTGGGGATGCTGGAGCACGCGCCTCGCTCGAGACGGCCTCGTGATCTGCCCTGGGAGCAGAGAAGCCCCAATCACGAAATTTAGAGGCCTGGAAATTGGCACCAACACCAACCCAGGAGGTTGCCTCCACAGGGGGAAGATTATCCTAGATTTCGGTGTTGGTGGAAATATTTCGGTCAACTTGGAAGCCAGAATATTACCACCATCACCGCGATCGGGATCTCCTTCCCTCGGTGGAGGCACACCGCCGATCTTGGTGTTGGTGTCAACCTCTGGGCCTGCGAGGAATGCGCAAACCGCCTGACACATCCTCACAACTTGGCAGCACGCGGGCCAGCGCAGCACCCCCGGGCGCCCCCCCCCCCCCGCCCCCCCTGGGGGTACCAAAAGCACGCGCCTCGGCCAAGACATCCTCACGGCCTGTTCTTGACCACCTACCAAACCACCCCAACACAACCCGAAGACCCGAATTTGACCCGAATTTAGGGTTGGGGGGGGTACGGGTTCCACGTGTTTTTTCGATGTCCCCCGACCCCCCCCCACTGGAAATGGCGGGCAAATCGTGGCCTTCGGATTGGGTTGGGGTGGTTTGGTGGGCGGTGATGTTCTGGAAGCAGAGGAGTCCCGGCCACGCAACGAGCAGACCGCCCGAGAAATCCTCCCATAACCTGGCAGCGAATCGGGCGAGTGTATAGCACCCCCTGGCGGCCCCCCCGCCCCGGGGTGCACCCGCGCCTCCCGCGAGACGTCCTCACGACTGTCTTGGAGGCAGGGGAGCCCCGGCAACCGCCTGGCACATCCCCGCAAACCGGGCCGCGAACGGGGGAGTGTGGCACCCCCTGGCGGCGCCCCCGCGGAGTACTAGAACGCGCGCCTCGCTCGAGAGCTCGTCACAGTGTCTCGGGCGAGCGTAGCAGCCTCCCGCGGCTCCTGGTTGTGGTTATAAAGCAACCACCTCGCTCGAAACATCCTCATGATCTGCTCCAAAAGCAGAGAGGTCCCAACCACAGAACGAACAACAACAACGCCCGACACGTCCCCACAACGAGGCCGCGAACGGGCGAGTGTGACAGCCCCATGCGGCCCCTTCTTGGGGTGAACGAGTCGGAGCGTGGGCGACTCTGAATATTGAGTCCGCGTGGAGCGTCCGGGTACGAGTTGATGAATGTAAGTGTGTCCGAATATGGCTGGAAATGATAATGAGTCCGCGTGGAGTGTTCGAGTCTGAATACCCTGAATGTAACCGGTGAATGAAGCCGATTGTGCATGAGCATGAATGTCTCTGAGCGTGAATGGTCTGTGGATGAGTGGCTCTGCGTACGAGCGGGTCTGAACGTGGATGATTAGTGGCGTGGATGAGTCTCAGCGTGACTGAGTACGAGTCTGTGGGCGAGTCCGAGTCTGAGTGTCGAAGCAGAATTGATCTGAGTGTCAGGGGAGGAAGGAGGAGGCGGGAGCGAGCGAGTGCGTGACTGAGGAGGCGGAGGCGACACGCGAATCCGCCGACCCCCGCTTGCTGAGGGTGAGAAAGCGTGTGAGATGGTTAGCTGTCCCCCGTTGGAGGCTTGGAAATTGGCACCAACACCAACACAGGGGGTTGCCTCCACAGGGGGAAGATGATCCCAGATTTCGGTGTTGGTGGTAATATTTCGGCCACCTTGGAAGCCAGAATATTACCACATCACCGAGATCGGGATCTTCTTCCCTCGTTGGAAGCACACCGCCGATCTTTGTGTCGGTGTCAACCTCTAGGCCTGCGACCCCGTGCCTCTTTCCCCCGTTCCCCCTCACCTAAGGTCCAACATCCTGTTTGAGAGGGGGGGATGGTCGGCGCACCCCCAGGGACTCCAGAGCTTCCAAATCTGCCTTCCGTGGCGTCAGAGACATCCCGAGATGGTCCCGAACCGCGAAACGATTGGCCCAAAGCGCTGACGATGGCTCCGAGACGCCCCAAAACGCCTTCGAGACGCCCCAAGAGCCTTCCCACGAGGGCCCCGAGAGGCAAACATCAATTCTCCAAATAGGCTTGCCCTATAGGAGTCCTAGCTCAAACCCTACTAATTGGTCCGCTGCCACCCAGCCTAATTCCTATGCCCCCCACCCAATTCCTATGGCTATGCTATGCCGATGCCTATGCCTATGCCCGCCTAACTCATATGCCTACGCCTATGCGTATGCCTGCTTGCTTGCTTGCTTGCTTGCTTGTTTGCGCGCTTGCTCGCGTGCTTGCTTGCGTGCTTGTTTGCTTGCGTGTTTGCTTGCGCGCTTGCGTGCACGCTTGCTTGCTTGCTTGCTGAGCTGCGGATTCCAAGCATGCTTGACTATGTTGATTCCTTGATTTGAGTCGTCTAATCTACTTGGGGTCAACGCTGGCTGGCATTGTTTTCCGTTGGTCTTTCATTGCATCCGACGCTCCAAGAGGCCCCTTAGACCGCCCCAAAACTGCCCAAGAGGCCCCCAGGACGGCCCAAGAGGCTTCCAAGATCGCCCAAAGAAGGGCTCAAGACGGCCAAAGATCGCCCCAAGAGGGCCCCAAGAGAGGCAAAGAGGGAGAACACGAACCGAACAACCAATCTTTCCCCCCCCAAAGAGGCCCCCAAAGGCCCCAAGAAGCCTCGAAGGCCCAAAAGAAGCCTTCGATTAGCCTCAAGAGGCCAGGCCCAAAGGAGGCCCCAAAACGGGACCAAAGGGGCTTCAAAACTGCCTCCAAGAGGCTCCGCCAGGCCCCCAAGCAGCTCCCAAGACGCCCACAAGAGTCCCCAGGTTGTACCCAAGAAGCCCACGACGCGTCAACCGTGGACTCCCCGCCGCTTCTGAAGGTCGGCGGAATGGCGTAAGCCTCTTCAATACCAACAAAAAAAACGTATGTCCAACAAGCCCGTTAAGGCATGAGTGGCTCAAAGTGTTTCCTGCTCCTACCCCCTCCCCTGAACCTCGACGAAAAGGCACAATCATTGATGTTACTCGGGTGTTGGGCCAATTTGGGGCCCCTGGGTGGCGGACCCTTCTTCCCATTCAGAGAAACAAATATCACGGTTTCCTATTAATATACACCCCCTCCCCCACCCAGCCGGCGGCAAACCCGGAACCGTGCCGATCCCATGCGGCCCGCCCCCACCATCCCTGTCAAAAAAACAATACAAAACGCACTCTGCCTCCACATTTGGAGCATGCGCGGCCAACCCGATGCGCCCCACCCCACCGTCCCTGTCAAAAAACAATATAATGTACACTTTGGAGCAAAGTCTTGAGTCATGTTCGTGAGGCCCGCGAGCACTTCATATTGGTTTTGACAGGGACGGCGGGGGTGTCAGCATATCCCCTGCTGCGCGCAGAGAACCACCCCTGACAAAAAACAACACCGCATGCACCTCGCGGCTAATTCTGGATCATGCGCGGCCACCGTGCGATCACTGTCAAGTGGTGTTTGCCAGGGACAGTGGGGATGGTGGCGGGTGGCCTGCTTTGCGCAGGCCCACTAAACACAATGATGGGCATTAGTCTTCGACGAGGATGGTGGGGGCCGACATATTGCCCGATGTGTGCTGCCACGTGCGCAGGCGCACTTGACGCACTCTGCACGTGCCCCGAACGTGGCGCACCTGGCGCGGCTGGAGTGTGCGGCACACCTGGCACACTCGGAGCACGTGGCGCATCTGGCGCACCAAGCGTCCCGGGCACGCTCGGGCTCCACGGGTCTGGCGCGCGTGGCGCCCCTGGCACGCGTGGCGCACCTCGCCCAAGCGTCGCGCACCTGGGATCGGCTTTGGTTCCCAGAAGCTGTCCATCCAAAGACTGCCGCTGAACTTGCCAAGGCTCGGGTGAGAGTGAGCTAGACGGCTTGCGGGCGGGTGGATAGCTTGACCTCTCCCCCAAGCCCCTCCCCTGGACCTGGACGGGGGGTCCGCGGGGGGTTGGAGCGTTCAAGATGGCCTCAGCGAGGAAGGCAAAATCATTGGTTTGACTAAGGTGTTGTCCACATGTTGGCATCCTGGGGGGGGGCGTAATTAGAACCTCCCCCGTATTTGATCGATCCCCTCCTAGATCGCACAAAGATGGCCACCAAGGCTCCCAAGGGTCCCCCAAGGAGGGCCCCAAGAGGTCCCCAGGAGTCCCCCAGATGCCTCCAAGAGGCCCCCAAGAGGTCTCCGAAACGCCCCCAAGAAGCTCCCAACAGACACCCAAGGTGCCCCAAGAGTACCCCCAGAGGCACTCCAGACGCCCCAAGAGGCCTCGGCGAGAAGACCAACATCAGTGATGTTGCTCAGGTGTTGGCCACAGTTTGGCCTCCTGGGGCTTGAGGGGGGCCAATTGTTTTATGACGGCCCCTCCTTTGATCGATCTTCTCCTAGATGGCCCGATGGCCCGCGAGGCTCCCAAGAGTGGCCCCAAGAGGTGCCCAAGAGGCCCCAAGAGACTCCCAAGAGGCCCCCAAGAGGCCACCATAATGCCCCGAAGAGGCTCCAAGGAGACGCCCGTGAGGCTCCAAAGCGCCCCGCAGAGGCACCCAAGACGCCCCAAGGGGCCTCGAAGAGATAGCCCAAATCACTGACATGACTGAGGTGTTGGCCGCATGTTGACTTCTTTGGTTGGGGGGTCCTATGTGAGGAGCCCCCTCTTTCGTTCGATCTCCGCCTAGATGCCCCTGAGACGGCCTCCAAGGGTGCCCCAAGACAGCCCCAAGAGGTGCCCAGGAGGCCCCCAGAGGCACACACGATGACCCCAAGATGCTCCCAGGAGACTACCAAGAGACCCCCAAGAGGCTCCGAGAGGCCCGCGAAAGGCAACCAAAACGCCTTAAGGGGCCCCCTGGGGCTGCCAAGAGACGCCCAAGATGCTCCAAGAGGAACCCAACGAAACTCTCGAATGGAATCCTCCTCCTCCTCCTCCTCCTCCTCCTCCCTCCTCCTCCTCCTCCTCCTCCTCCTCCTCCTCCTCCTCCTCCTCCTCCTCCATTTCTCCTCCTCCTCCTCCTCCTCCTCCTCCGCTCCTCCTCCTCCTCCTCCTCCGCTCCTCTCCTACCTCCTCTTCCTCCTCCTCCTCCTCCTCCTCCTCCTCCTCCTCCTCCTCCTCCTCCTCCTCCTCCTCCTCCTCCTCTCTCCCTCCTCCTCCTCCTCGTCCTCCTCCTCCTCCTCCTCCTCCTCCTCCTCAACCGCCTGTTTCTCCTCCTCCCTCCTCCCACCCCCCCTCTCCCTACTCCTCCTCCGCCCGTTGCTCCTCCTCCGATTCCTCCTCCATCCTCCCCCTCGTAGGGTATGATGCCTTCTCTGGCCCTTTTCCCCACTGCATTATCCTCCACATCTCTGATCAGGGCAACTCGTCTGGGCCTCGTTTCTGGATGGGTTTCTGGGGTCACTTTTCCGGTCGCGGCCGCGAGACAGAGGTCAGGCGGCGAGAAGCCAGGTTTCTGGGGTTACGCGAAGCGTCTAGAATACGGTCTCCAACATGATGCGGTATCCGATTTCGGTACTGTGGGGGGTGCTTGAACGTGACAATTATTCCCTATTGTTTTTGCGACGCTGCGTATCCAAATGTTTCCAATGGCAATGCGGAATCCGACATGTACTCCAGGAGTGCTCTATGGCGGGACTCACCCTGATTGTACTATTGTTGAGTCATCCATGTGTAGTGCCAATCCAATATTGACCGCGTCGTTCTGGATGCATTGCAGCATTATAGTGACTTGCCTGAGAGATCTGGCAACCAACAAAACGTTGTTAACAAATCGCAGGTTCGTGATCGCTTCGTCAGAGCACCCCAACCGTGCCCGCACCCTTGCAAGCTGGGCTGAAAGGATAGTCCGACAGCGCGTTGAAAAGCAAAGAACTCAATGGTTCGCCTTCGGTCCGCGCAGGATTGGGAAGGTCTTGCTCGTCTAGTCAGTAGTGACGGTGCCTGTTTGGCCATAGCGCTTCCAATCGCGCACGAAGTCAAGCATCCGAAGACATGGCATGTCCAACGAGCGCCTACCTACATTACTCGAGAGCAGGCCAGTCCGCCTCCCCGTCCCCTGTCACCCTCCCTTTTCTTGTTGATTCCCCTCCCCTTTTACCAATTCCGTTCGATTCTCGCCTCCCCCCACCGCACCCCACCGCCCCCGTTGATCACCCTCCACTCCCCGCTCCTCCTCCCGTCCCCCTGCCTCTCCCGCTCCCCCTCCCCCTCCCTCGCCATCCCCTCCGTGTCCACCCTCTTTCCCCGTCCCCAGAGATCCGATGTCGTGATTTGTTCAATGCGATGTCCTGGAAATCTCGACCCGTTCCCCAGGACCGGTGTTTCATCCCGAGTCGTTTGCTGACGGTCCTGGGGCCCGGCGAGGGCCCCTGGAGGCTGAGAACTGCAAAAAAGTCTTCGTCCTGGTGTTTTCGGTGCGCTGGATCCCTGGGTCCCCTGCCCTGTCCCCCTCCTCCCTCGCCGGACTTACCAGCCAAGGCCGCCGCGGCGGGGGGGGGTGCGGCACCCGCGATGGGCTTCCGCGCCAGGGCCTTGGGGGCGGCGCCAAGCGCGAGCGGCTCGGCCTTCTCCTGCGCGGGCGGGGCACGGGCGGGGGGCCCTGCCTGCGCGTGCCGCCTCCGCCGACTGCCCCCCCTGGTGGGCCTGTTGTCCACGGCCACCGCCACGAGTGGGAGGGGGAGGGGGTCCTCCTCCTCCTCCTCCTCTCCCCTCCTCCTCCTCCTCCTCCCCTCCTCCTCCTCCTCCTCCTCCTCCTCCTCCTCCTCCTCCTCATCCTCCTCATCCTCCACCTCCTTCCCCCATGGTGGTGGTGATGGAAGGCAGGCTCATCATCCCTGGCTCAACCCTCCTGCTCGTGGTCATCCTGGTGAGCGTTTTCTTATCCAGCGTGTCGGTACTCGGCGGAAAAGGGAGGGGGGGAGGAGGGGGGGGTCTGGCTCCGGACCACCTCTGCATGCCACTGCTTGCAGCGGTGCGTTCTGTGGGGGGGGGGGGGCACCTGCTCGAAATAGGCGCCACAAACGGCCAAGATCTACTCCATTGGGGGGAGGGGGCGAGGGCCCGCGCCGATCGGCAAAATAATGAATAAGAAAACGACGACCTGCCCATCCTGCTCCTGCTCCCAGCGCTGGTCCTCCTCCTCTCCTGATCCCGCAGTAATGTTGCTCCTCGTTGCGTGTCTGCTCCAGCAGCGTCTTCCTGATGATCCTGATCGTGACTCATGACCCCGCTCCTGATACGTATTGAACACTGGGGCAGACTTCGAGCCCGTCTCGCCCCGGCGAAGAAATGAGGGACCCCCTGGTCCCCCCCCGACCCCCCCCCCGACCATCATAAGCGATCACTGGGGACGGCCTACTGCAGGCTTCCGAAGCAGGATTTTGAAGCCTGGCTTCCTGGAGCTCAACCCCTCAGGGTAAAACTGCATCACGACCGAGGCCTGTCGCGGCCTCTGGCCTCTCTCTCTCTCTCTCTCTCGCAGCGGCCGGGGAGTTTGCCCGCTCCCTGGCGTCTTGTCGGTTCTGCGGACGGCCCATGCGACACGGCCGCTCGCAGACTTTGGCACCCTCCGGCGTCCGCACACGAGGACCTGGAACTCGGGGATCCCGCGGCCTCGGAGTCTGATCGACTTGATGCCCGGCACGCTCCAGAGGAAGATTCTGCAGGAGGATGTTGCTCGCGCAGCCCTGGGAGTGGGCGGCGGCTCTCGCCTCCGATGCACGGCGCCGCACGAGGCGTGCGCTGGGGCCTTTAAATCACTGGCGCCGCCCTGCCTCTTGAACGTGAGGACATCGCCACCTGGATTAGTTCAAGCGGTCGTGGACGAGGTGTGGAGCGCCGTCATCGCTGCCATGCTCCATGTCCCACTCTCGCTCCCCCCCTGGCCTACGACAAGTGAATCGGCGAAGACCAGCTCCGCGGGCCTTCTTGCTACATCGCAGACAGATCAGAGACACGTGTTCCTCCAACTGCGTCAGTGTCTTCACGCACTGGAGTCTTGCCCGAACGGAGCGCTGTTCTTGCCAGGTTAGCACAGCGGCCTGCGTAGGCACCCCCCCAGCACGTCCGGGGGAAAACTGCGGCCATCGAGGAGCTGGCTGCCCGCGCGTGTGGGCATGGCGCCAGGAATCCCACCAGCCCTCTGGGCGCGAGTAGTTTGGCGAGTTTCATATTCCATTTCCCTGTTCCCTCTCAGGGGTGAGTTTATCACTATAATATACACCCCCTCCCCCAGGCGATTGGGAGCCAACCAGAGACAATGAGGGCACCCCCCACCATCCTCTTGTAAGAAAAAAAAACAATACAAAACTAACTCTGCCTCCAAATTCGGAGCAGGCGCAGCGAACCCGATGCGGCGTCCCCCCACCATCCGTATCAAAAAACAATACAGAGTACACTTGGCTGCTGCGGCGACGGCGGCTGCAGCGGCTGCGGCGGGGGCAGCGGCTGCGGCAACTGCGGCAGGGGCGGCGGCTGCGGCGGCTGCGGCGGTGGCGGCGGCGGTGGCGGCGGCGGCGGCGGGGGCGGCGGCGGCGGCGGCAGCGGGGCGGTGGCGGCTGCGCGGCGGCGGCAGCAGCGGCGGCAGCGGCTGCGGCGGAGCGCTGCGGTGGCGAAGATTCGGCGCGGGACGGTGGCGGCGGCGGCGCGCGGCGGCGGCGGCAGGCGCGCAGCGGCGGCGGTGGCGGCGGACAGAGGCGGCGGGCGGCCGCGGCGGCCCGGCGGCGGCGGCGGACAGCGGCGGCGGCGGCGCGGCAGGGGCGGGGGGGGGAGGAGGCGGGCGACAGCGGCGGCGGCGGCAGCGGCGGCGGCGGCGGCGGCGCGGCGGCGGCGCGGTTGCGGCGGCGGCGGCGGCGGCGGCGGGCGGCGGCGGCGGCGGAGGCGGCTGCGGCGGTGGCGGTGGCGGCGGCGGATTCGCCCCCACGATCTGTTTATCCAAAGACGACTGCTGAATATGCTGCGGCTCGGGCCATGCTCTGGTGCTACGTACGTGTTGGGAGGGAGGGTGTGAGTGAGCGAGACGGCTTGCGGGCGGGGAGGGAGTCTTGACCCCTCGCCCTACCCTCTCCCTTGGACCTGGACGGGGAGAGAAAAAGCAAAAAATAACAAAGAATAAACAAAAAATAAAAAAAAAAAAGTTCAAAACGATTGGACCGTCCAACGAACCGAACCGGCTAAATTATCCGGCAAGCAACCTAAACAGGGATGTGTAGGAGCATATCTGGAAGCATTCCCCTTAAGATTCAGATGAGAATCCAGTTGTAGAATTCTGCTGTTCTCGCAGTAGAAGTCGCATTCGCGATGACAGTCGCAGTGGCAACGGCAGTCGCAGTCACCGCCTCAGCCTCAGTCTGCCTTCAGCCTCGGCCTCAGCCTCAGCCTCAGCCTCAGCCTGCCTCAGCCTCAGCCTCAGCCTCAGCCTGCTTCAGCCTCAGCCTCAGTCTGCCTTCAGCCTCAGTCTGCCTTCAGCCTCGGCCTCAGCCTCAGCCTGCCTCAGCCTCAGCCTGCATCAGCCTCAGCCTCATCCTCAGCCTGCCTCAGCATCAGCCTGCTTCAGCCTCAGCCTCAGCCTGCCTCAGCCTCAGCCTCAGTCTGCTTCAGCCTCAGCCTCAGTCTGCCTTCAGCCTCGGCCTCAGCCTCAGCCTGCCTCAGCCTCAGCCTGCCTCGGCCGCAGCATCAGCCTGCCTCAGCATTCAAAATGTGGCGCAGGAATGGAGTTCTGGGAACTAGAAGAACACGAAGTGGCCTACAGTTGGCTCCGGGCATTCAAAATCATGCCCAGGAATGGAGTTCTGGGAACTTGAAGAGCACGAAGTGGCCTACACTTGGCTCCGGGCATCCAAAATGTGGCCAGGGAATGGAGTTCTGGGAAATCGAAAAGCACGAAGTGGCCTACAGTTGGCTCCGGGCATCCAAAATGTGGCCTGGGAATGGAGTTCTGGGAAGTCGAAGAGCACGAAATGGGCCTACAGTTGGCTCCGGGCATCCAAAATGTGGCCCGGGAATGGAGTTCTGGAAGGTCGAAGAGCACGAAGTGTGTGTGACTGTTTGCGAAAAAAACGAGTGCGGCGGCAGCCGCGGCGGCAGCCTGTCCGGGTCCCGCCCAGACCCCCCTGAGGAGTCATGATGCTCTCTTTTGAGACCACTAGAAACCTATCAGCACGAGCTGTTAGGTAAATACAAGTCGTTGGTTAAACTTGGGTTTGGGACAAGTGTTCACTTGGGACCCCTCGTTTTGATCGAACTCCTCCACGACGGCCCAAAGATGGCCCGCAAGGCTTCCAAGAGTGGTCCAAGGAGGCCCCCTGGAGGTGCCCAGGAGGCCCCAAGAATCACCCAAAAGGTCCCGAAGAGGCGCACAAGCCTTAAGAGTCCCCCGTGGGGCATCCAAGATGCCCCAATGGGCCCCCAGGACCGCCAAGAAGCCCACAAAATGCAAAACAAAACATAAATTATCCCGGCAAAGCAACCTAACAGCGATGTGTAGAAGCATATCTGAAAGCATTCTCCCTAAGATTCAGATGATTATCCCGGCAAAGCAACCTAACAGCGATGTGTAGAAGCATATCTGAAAGCATTCCCCTTAAGATTCAGATGAAAATCGAGCTGTCGAATTCTGCTGTTCTCGCAGTCGTAGTCGCATTCGCGATGACAGTCAGAGCGGCAACGGCAGTCGCAGTCACAGCCTCAGCCTCAGCCTGCCTCAGCCTCAGCCTCAGCCTGCTTCAGCCTCAGCCTGCCTCAGCCTCAGCCTCAGCCTGCTTCAGCCTCAGCCTCAGTCTGCCTTCAGCCTCGGCCTCAGCCTCAGCCTGCCTCAGCCTCAGCCTGCATCAGCCTCAGCCTCAGCCTCAGCCTGCCTCAGCATCAGCCTTCTTCAGCCTCAGCCTCAGCCTGCCTCAGCCTCAGCCTCAGTCTGCTTCAGCCTCAGCCTCAGTCTGCCTTCAGCCTCGGCCTCAGCCTCAGCCTGCCTCAGCCTCAGCCTGCCTCGGCCGCAGCATCAGCCTGCCTCAGCATTCAAAATGTGGCCCAGGAATGGAGTTCTGGAACTAGAAGAACACGAAGTGGCCTACAGTTGGCTCCGGGCATTCATAAGATGCAAAGAAAAAAAAGAAACTGATGACTAAAAGAGGGAAAGAAAATGTGGTGGGTGGGGTGGGGGGGGAGAAAGAAGACTTTGAAAAGAAGGGAAAAATATGAACAGAAACACGATTTTGATGAGCAAAATAGTAAACAAAAAAAAAAGAGAGGAAAAAAACACGGAAGATGAAACAAGATCAAACTAAATAGATTCAAGTAGGGAACTTGTAAGTAGATAGACCGGAACCAAAAAACAAGCAAGAGAACTGGTCAGAAAGAATGTGGCCCGGGAATGGGGCCGGTGGGAGGCGGGGGGGGGGGCGATGGTGGGGGAAAAAAAACAAAGTTTCTGTGAACTGAGAAGCACGAAGTGGCCTACAGTTGGCTCCGGGCATTCAAAATGTGGCCCGGGAATGGAGTTCTGGAGACTCGAAGACCACGAAGTGGCCTACAGTTGGCTCCGGGCATTCAAAATGTGGCCCGGGAATGGAGTTCTGGGAAGTCGAAGAGCACGAAGTGGCCTACAGTTGGCTCCGGGCATCCAATATGTGGCCCAGGAGTGGAGTTCTGGGAAATCGAAGAGCACGAAGTGGCCTACAGTTGGCTCCGGGCATCCAGAATGTGGCCCGGGAATGGAGTTCTGGGAGGTCGAAGAGCACGAAGTGTGTGACTGTTTTGCGATAAACCGAACAAAACGCCAAACGACCCCCCACCCCAACCACACGCACCCCCCAACCCCGCCCCCCCACACACCCGACACCACCTCAACCCCCAACCCTCCACCAACCGCCCACAGCCGCCCACCCACAACAACCTCCTCCACCGCAGCCCCGACCAACCACTCGGTTCAACCCCACCCCCCCCGCACGCACCAACCCATCCCCCCAAACCCAAGCCAAGTGCGGCGGCAGCCGCGGCGGCAGCCTGTCCGGGTCCCGCCCAGACCCCCCTGAGGAGTCGTGATGCTCTCTTTTGAAACCACTAGAAACCTATCAGCAAGAGCTGTTAGGCAAAAATCCAGTTGTAGAATTCTGCTGTTCTCGCAGTCGTAATCGCATTCGCGATGACAGTCGCAGCGGCAACGCCAGTCGCAGTCACAGCCTCAACCTCAGCCTGCCTCAGCCTCAGCCTCAGCCTGCCTCAGCCTCAGCCTGCCTCAGCCTCAGCCTCAGCCTGCTTCAGCCTCAGCCTCAGTCTGCCTTCAGCCTCGGCCTCAGCCTCAGCCTGCCTCAGCCTCATCCTGCATCAGCCTCAGCCTCAGCCTCAGCCTGCCTCAGCCTCAGCCTGCCTCAGCCTCAGCCTGCCTCAGCCTCAGCCTCAGCCTGCCTCAGCCTCAGCCTCAGCCTGCTTCAGCCTCAGCCTCAGTCTGCCTCAGCCTCGGCCTCAGCCTGCTTCAGCCTCAGCGTCAGCCTGCTTCAGCCTCAGCCTCAGCCTCCTCAGCATTCAAAATGTGGCCCGGGAATGAGTTCTGGGAAATCGAAGAGCACGAAGTGGCCTACAGTTGGCTCCGGGCATCCAAAATGTGGCCCGGGAATGAAGTTCTGGGAAATCGAAGAGCACGAAGTGGCCTACAGTTGGCTCCGGGCATCCCCCCAACAAAAACACAAAAAAAAAACAACAATGTGGCCCGGGAATGAAGTTCTGGGAAATCGAAGAGCACGAAGTGGCCTACAGTTGGCTCCGGGCATCCAAAATGTGGCCAGGGAATGGAGTTCTGGGAAGTCGAAGAGCACGAAGTGGCCTACAGTTGGCCCCGGGCATCCAAAATGTGGCCCGGGAATGAGGTTTTGGGAGGTCGAAGAGCACGAAGTGTGTGACTGTTTGCGAAAAACGAATGCGGCGGCAGCCGCGGCGGCAGCCTGTCCGGGTCCCGCCCCGACCCCCCTGTGGAGTCATCTGCTGCTCTCTTTTGAAACCACTAGAAACCTATCAGCAAAAGCTGTTAGGTAACTTTCAAGAGACATCCGAAGAGCTTCCGAGAGGCATCCACGAAGCCTCTGGCCTTTCTGCTCGCCCTCCTCCCCCTCCTCTTCATCCTCCTCCTCCTCCTCTTCCTCTTCCTCTTCCTCCTCCTCCTTTTCCTCATCCTCCTCCGTCTGTTCCTCCTTATCCCTCCTCCCCTTTTCCCTTCTCCCCCTCTCCCCCTTTTCTCCTCCTCCTCCTCCTCCTCCTCCTGTTCCTCCTCCATTGTCCTCCTTCGGGGTTATGATGGTTTCTCCGGCCAGTGATTCCACTGCAAGCTCCTCCACATCCATGACCAAGACAAGTCATTTGGGAATCGTTTCTGGATGGGCTGGTGGGGTTACTTTTGGATCGCGGCCGCAAGCGGATACCCGCGCGGCGTCACGAAAACGGGCAGACAAGCGAGGGGCAGCTACGCCGAACCGGCTACGCGGCACCGCGAGCAAAGCGCGAGGGGGCGGAACGACGAAGGAACAAAAGCGAGAGAGAGCGCGAAGAGAAGAAAAACGGCATAACGAAAAGAACGGCGACGAGAAAGGAACCGAGGGAACGGGAGAAGAGAAGAAAGCCGCAGCCCAAAAGTGGAACGAGTCGGGGACCACCCTGACCTTGCTGTACTCCATGTAGTTGCAGAACGTAGGCAGCGAAAGAACTCAGATCCACTCCAGTCACCAGATGCCGATGCCACGTAATGGCCAGGTGACCGCAGAGCCAAGGAGTGGCCAACGGCGGCACAAGCAACTGGAAGCCCGACAGCGCCCTGACTGAAGACCAAGTGGCAGCACCCACGGCCGTCTCCAGTGCCAGCGCGGGGCCGACCGGGCGAGGGGGGACTACCGCCCCGCGCGCCCCGGGGGGGGCATAGGGCACAAAGGCGCCCGACAGAGAGAGGCAGCAGACAGCCGCCCGGAGCTCGATCACCTTCAGGGGGGAGGCGGCCGATAGCCGCAGGGAGGTGGGTGCCCGCGACAGTATCGCATGAGACCAGCCCACGCCCCTGGGGGCGCAGCCGCGGTCGCAGAAGGGGAAGTGTTTCGCCTGAGACAGACCGGCGCCCAGCGGGGGCGCAGCAAACAGCCGCAGGGTGAAAAGAAATGTTTTCACCTGAGACATCCCGAAGCACGGCCGGAGCGCAGCTGACAGCCGCGGCGTTGGGGAATGCTTCGCCTGAGACATGATAGCCCTCTGGCAGGGCGCAGCTAACAGCCGCAGGATGGTGGGAAATACTTTCGCCTGAGACGCGCAGCTGCCCTGCAGGGGCGTGGGTAACTGGCGCGATCCGGCGGGCACGGGTCGCGTCTGCATGGGCGGCTGGGCTGCAGCTAACAGCTGCAGGATGCTGGGTAGCGGCTACGCCTGAGACGCGCGGTTGCCCTGCCGGCGTGCAGCTAACAGCCGCAGAGCGAAGGGGAATGGTTACACCTGAGACATCCCGATGCACGGCCGGAGCGCAGCTGACAGCCGCAGAGCGATGGGGGATTGCTTCACCTGAGACGTGCTGGTCCGCTGGTGGGGCGCAGCTAACAGCCGCAGGATGGTGGGACTTGGCTTCGCCTGAGACATGCTGCTGCTCTGCAAGGGAGCAGCTAACAGCCGCGACGCTGACGAGGTGACCAGGACCAGGTCCTTGCGCCCGAAATTCACCGATGGGACCTGAACCGGCACGCCGTTCTCGGCTGACAGCCGCGGGAAGAGGGGGAAGCAGAAAGGCCAGAGACCTGCCGCACACTGGGGGGCGGTTGACAGCTACTGGATGGCAACCGGAACGCCGGGAGACCGCGCGTGACGAAACCCTGCGGAGGCGCAGCTGACCGCCGCAGGAAGGGGGAGAAAGGTCCCGCCAGAGACCAGCCAAAGCGTAGAGGGGGGGGGGCAGCTGACAGCAGTGAGGACTTAGTGGAAGGTTCCGCCTGAGACCAATGCTGGGGCGCGGCTAATCTGCAGGGCGGCAGGACATGGCGCAGCCTGAGACATGCCGCCGCGCAGCCACATGGGGAAGCCCAGCGGAGGAGTAACCGAATGCCGCAGTCAGCCACGAACTGGGCGGAGCGGCCAGGATAGAACCGTCGAGCCCGACCCGCAGGGAGGGGAAGGGGGCCGCAGCCCTTTCCACACCAGCGCAGCAGACAGCCGCAACGGCGCGGAGCGGGCGGTGGACACAAAAGCCGAGGGAGACAGCGGTCGAGACGGGGCCCCGAGGGCAATCAACCAGAAGGGTGGTGAGCCAACATCAATGAGTTAGCGGGGGCCACCAGGTGTGGGAGGGCGACCCAGGCGAATCCAGCTGGCCTGCAGGGCAGGGCGCGCCGCACCGGTAACGGGCCGCGCGGGGGCCACCTGTTGGAGTGCAGGAGACAGCTGTTCAGCATGGCGGGGCGCGTAGATAGCGCACAAAGTTTCGCAACCATCCGGACGGCGGCGAGCCGCTCACCCTGCCAGCGGATGCTCTTGGGGGGGTGGGATGGCGCCACCCGCTCGCCGTAGAGCATCCCCCGAAAGGGGCGGAGCTGAAGTGGTTCCCAGCTTCCGAGGTCGTCGGGGCGCACCGCGTCTTTCCCCTTTTCGACGGCGCAGCCCCTCCATCGGGCGCCCAGGAGCGGGCGGTCACGTAGAAACTCGATTATCCAGACCTCGATGGGCCTGGTGTCCGGATCGTCAATTCCCTCCTCCTCCTCCTCCTCCTCCGCGGCTTCCAAGAATTTGAGGTCAATGTTCTTCAACGCAGGCCCTTGGGGGAGGGTCGCTTCGGGCAGTAGGCGGGGCACCTCGTCAGCTTCACTCGCCATGAGAGGGCGGACGTCTGGTTCGAGGGCAGACCTGCCCGGGGCGCCCCCCCCCTCGCTGCGCGGAGCGGATTTGGCGGCGGAGGCCCAGTTGGGTGCGAGCCAGTTAGGGAGTGCTCGCCGGGGACGGGCGGCGCGGCCCGTGGCTTGTCGGCGGGGGCGGGGGGGGGTGGATTAGGCGCGAGTTCAGGTCGAGTAGCTGGTTGACTGCACTGGGCACCAGGCATGCGCGGCACATCCAGGTGGCGTTCCATGGCAACGGACCGATCCGCCCAGGCCGGGAGGCCGCCCGCCTCTGCCGACCCAAACCCTGCGACGGCGTTCCATGCGAAGCACCCGAGTGCAGGCGCGCCTGCCTCCCAAGACAGCGGGGTGGCACTGGGGGGCAACCGTCGCGCGTAGCCGCGCAGCGCTTGGCATCGATGGCCGCGCACCCGAACCGGCAGTCGTCGATCCGAGCGGGCGGAATGGTAGCGCTCGCGTTCTCGGGGGCGCGGAGGCCAACCGGGGCCGAAAGGAAATCGCCCAGGTTGCCTGCAGCCGTTGCGGCGGGAAGCGCCGAGACCGCGAGCAGGGGGGCGTCGGGGAGAAGCACGTGCACGGGCGGGGGCCGGGGTGGGCCCCAGGCCAGGGCAACCGTCTGGACGTTGTCGTTGAGGGAGCAGCACGCGGATACCAGATGACCGCCATTCTCCGCCGCAGCTGCCCAGCAAGAAGCGCAGAGCCATGCGCAGTCCACACCGTTAGCATGGGCTTGTAGGCGGTTGGTCGCAAGATACGACCTTATGTCGTCGTCCCACCAGGTGCCCTCGAAGTGCTGAAGATGGGCCTTGTAGCAAGCAACACATCCGTACCTGTCCGCCTGCCGATCAGCGCTGAAGCGAATGTCGTCCGAGGGCAGGCAGGGCGGGATCTTGCGCTGGGGGGCGGAGCCGGTGGTAGGGCTCTGTCCAGAGGGGCGAGGCCGATAGAGAAACCACAGCAGAGGAAGGTGACCTCGGAGGGGCAGTCCTTGTGGCCCAGGGGCGCACCCCTTGCATGTGAGCTCATGGTGAAGAGAGCAGATGCTGCACTCGGTGTATGAGAGGGTACTGATGTTGGCAGGCCTCACGAAGTCCTCCAGGACCAGCATCGGGGCCTTGAGCTTGAAGGGGAAGGATCCCATGCTCGCGTAGGTGGTCGGGCAGGGGGCAGCCTTCGCGGCTGGGTGGTGGTGGGCAGTGGTGACCATCCTGGCCACCGTGCCAATCAGCTTTTCCAACTTCCCGCGTAGCTGGCGTAGGTCGGACAGCTGAAGCCCCCAGGAAGGAACGAATTGCGTCCGGGAGTGGCGGCGACCGCCCTGCCACGGGCAGCAGACCCCAAAGATGGCCTCCTGGATGTCCCCAGAGCCGGAAGGGTGCAGGAAAGGCCACATGCGAGTGCGGGATTCGCGCCTCATGAGCAACATGATGATAAAAGCGCAACGGGCCTTTTCCGTGGACATGACGAGCCGGTTGGGGTCTAGCAGTTCCACCCGCTTCTGTGCGGCCCCGCCGTGGCCCCTCAGGAGGTCGACGACGATCTCGAATTCGGGGTAAACCAGGTGGCGCGGACAGGCATTAGGGACGTTGTGCGGGAGGTCTTGGGGTGTGCTGCGGTTTTTGTTTTGGGGCCTACGGGCAGCCCGCCCTTGGACCTCCGGCCTCGGAGGCAGTTCTTCGTCCAGGACTTCTCGAGCGGAGCCGGCCAAGTCCGTGCCCAAGCCGGCGGCCCAGACCAGGGCGGCCCAGGTCATGTTGTAAACCAGACTGCCCGCGTCCAGACCTAGATCCACGTCGAAACAGGAAGCCCAGGTGGCTCCAGGTCTTCCTATCGAACTGCCCGGCATCGGAGGGAATGCCTCCCAGATTGTATTTGCGGGGGCTCAGTCCTGCAATAAGGAAGAAGACAACAAAAAACGGTCAATGAATACCGCCTCGAAGACATCCTCCAAACGGAACCCGACGTCCTCCCAGCGCTGTTCGATTTCCCAGGGGAGGTCGTACTGCACGTTGAAGCACTTGGCGTGGAGATCCCACCTCGCTGCCACCTCCTGTGAATCCCTAGTCCCGTCATCGTTCGCGTTTTTGGTAGTGCGGGTACCAGGGTTCGGTGGGACCCAGGAGGCCAGGTCCTCGACCGGGTTGCAGTCGTTGTCGGTGAGTAATTTGCTGCACTTGCCTGGGCTCTAGCCAGGGGAAGTAAGGAAGCGTACCCAAAGACCTGCGAGACGCCCGTAGCTGGAAAGCAGCCGGAGCTTGGAGCCAGCCATGGATGGCATCATGCGGCCGTCGGCGATGACCACGATGCCCCGCCTCGCCCGAGTCAGCCCCACGTTGACTCTGTTAAGCTTGTCCACGAAGCCCCACATGTGGGCCGAGTTGGAACGCGTGGTGAGGAAGATGACCAGGTCGGCTGGTGGGTTTACTTTTTTGGTCAGCGGCCTCGTGAACCGGGTCAAAAGGCGTCCGAACTCTAGCCAGGCCACGACTAGGCAGCAGAAAACCGGAAAGCGGAAAAGCAAGACAGGCTGGTGGGCACACGCGAAGTTTCTGGAATTATCCTGCTCTCGTGCGGCAAGGATGACCAGCACTCGGCCGAGAAAGCCGCCGAGCCGGGGGCCCCTCTCCGTCCATGTGCCTCGCTTGCACAGCATGGGAATATGGATAAGCGTGTGTGTTTCCATGGCTGTCACCCTGTCTGCCGCCCGCCTACTGCCCCTCCTGGTCGATTCGCAACAGGGCCCCGTGAGTCCACGTTTCTGGCCCAGAGGCGCGAGTTTCCACTAGTACGGGGCGCTCTTGACAGAGCCCCGACTGTCTGTCAGTGATACCAATGCGTCAGAAGCGCCAGAGACGTCGTGGTCATCTTCGTCATCACCACCACCACCACTCGCATCAGCATCGTCAGCGTCAACATCATCAGCAGCAACATCATCATGAACGAGGCCTCTCGGGAAACTGTTCAAATGTCCGGGAGATATGCGGCTCCCAGCCCACCGGCTCTGAGAGCCTGGGCACACGTGTGTCGGGAACCGCTTCCGGCGATAGCAGTTACATGTGTCCGCTTAGACGATGCGCAGATCCTACCTCGTGGCATCAGGTTGGCAAACCTGGCCAAGCCATGAGTAGCAAGGGTTACCTCTCCACACAGCGACGTTCTGAATAAGCTCGGCAAAGGCGCCACCCACATATGACAGGGGCCGGGACGCTCATCTATGTTTTGTGATACCTGCTTCTACGTCATTACCATGCGATTGTCCATCCAATTGAGGAGCTCTTTCCCAGCGAACCTGCCAAACCAAAAGGGCGGCATGAGGAATGCTCGCTCAACATCAGCTTGCGCAACGCACAAACGCTGCAGTGAGTGGATCGCGTGTCGCCGTTGCTAGTTTCATCGACAACGACATCCACCATGGTCTACCGAAAAGGCGCGCGTTGGAGACTTAGCAATGGGCACCAACACCAACACAGGGGTCTGCCTCCACAGGGGGAAGATGATCCCAGATTACGGTGTTGGTGGTAATAGTTCGGCCACTTTGGAAGCAAGAATATTACCACCATTACCGAGATCGGGATCTTCTTCCCTCGGTGGAGGCACGCCGCCGAAATTGGTGTTGGTGTCAACCTCTACGCCTGCGACGCGCGTGGGATGATTGGTTGTCCTCCCTCCCCCGTGCCCCATCCCCCTGTGGCCTCGGCCGAAGGGGACAGCGGGCCACGAGCTCGCCAACGCACCTCTGCGGCCCTCTGGGCGGCCCTCTGAGCCTCAAAGCCCGCCCTCCGTGGCACCAAGATGCCCCCAGACCCGTTCTACGATGGCTCCAGAAGGGCCCCAACACCAGCACGCCAGAGAGGCCGCATGAACAGCCAAGATGAGCTCAAGACGCCCAAAGATGCCGGACGAGGGTTTCACGAGGACCTCCAAGATGGATCGTGCATCGTTGTTTACTTGATGTCTGCGGTTTCGCCCTCTTGGGCATCTGAAAGCCCAAGACGGCGCCCGAGAGGCCTCCCAGACCGAACCGAAACGGCCCAAAGGCACCCCAAGAGCGCCCAAAGAGGGGTCCAAGAGAGCAGCCTGATACAAGTGCCTCCCAAGACCCATAACATGCCCCGAAGGGCCCCGAAAAGAAACGAGAGTCTTGAAAAAGCTCCACGAAGGCGCCCCCTGGGCTTCAAAGACCCCCCAAAGCCCAGCAACAGACACGCAGACATCACGAGGGGAGGTGGCAAACGACGCACGAAATCAGAAGCCGCACATCTCCACTTCTGGGGGTCGGCCGAGTGGCGTGAGCCTCTTGAATGTAGAAACCATCTTCCACCATCCTCCACTACCCTCCCCATCTCCTCCCTCTCCCCAGCCCTCCCCCCCCCATCCTCTCCCTTTTCAATCCTCGCCTGCCCCACTCCCTCCCTCCCCGCCCCACACCCTTCCCTCCCGCTCCCTTCCCGCTCCCCTTCCATCCGTGTGTATCTCCCCCATGGCTGCCCCCTGTCTCATCCCATCCCCTCCGCCATCCCGGCCCCTCCCCAGCCCCCTCCCCGGGCTGTTCCCCCACTCCCTCCCGCACTCGCTCGCTGATGGGAGGAGGAGGAGGGGCAGAGGAGGGACAAAGGGATTACTGGGCGAAGCGTTCGGGACAGGGGGTGGGGGGATCGGCGAGGACACCCTCGCGGCTGCCCAACGTGCCGCGCGCTCCTCGGCAGGGTCGCCATCCTCGTCGTCGCTGTACTGTGCGAGGAGGTCCATCTCATCCCCTCGCCCGGAGGGGACGCCGAGCCAAGGCACGTGCGAGGCAGGGATACGTCCACATCCACCGCCAAGGGACACCACGTCATGGGCCCTCTGGGGGGGGATCTGGATAGATTCGAGTCGGGCCTGTTCCTCTACAGGGGGGGAACTCAAAAATAGTCAAGACATAGTCTGGGGACGATTTTAACCATCTTTGAATATTTCGGGGGGTACGCTTGGTGTATGCTTTAAAATCTGTCGCCCAAAATTCCTTCTGTAGGGGGGCAGGCCCGACCTAAGGACATATGTCGGCCCCGGAGGACCCAAACAGATAGCCATATCCACCGCCTCCCAGCCAGTGTCCAAAAGAGAAAGTGTCCCAGGCGGTGATTTGATGGAAAATCCCCACTTGGGAGGGACCGCTGCGCCAAGGGACGGTTGAGCTAGGCTCCCATACCCAAGAGCAACGAGTGGGGCACAGCGAAACTCATCTGATTTCCCATTCGTTTCGTGGCCCATATTGGGAGCCTCACCGAAGGCCCCAGTGGCAGCGCCCGCATGCGGTTCGACCCGTATTGCCGTGCACCGCACACACGATTCGTGGCCCCATATAGGGAGCTCCACCGAAGGCCCCAGAGGCAACATCCGCATGCAATTCCACCTCCATTCCAGCACACCCCTCACACGGTTCGTGTCCCCAAAGGGGGAGCCCCACCGAAGGCCCCAGTGGCAGCGCCAGCATGCGGTTCACCCTTATTTCGGCGCACCCCTGACACGCTTCGGAGCCACATAGGGAGCTCCACCGAATGCCCCAGAGGCAGCGCCCGCATGCGGTTCCACCCTCCAGTACAGCACACCCCTCACACGTTTCGTGACCCCATGCGGAGCTCCACCGAAGACCCCAGTGGCTGCGCCCGCATGTGGTTCCAACCGCCATTTCGGTGCACTTCTCTCACACGGTTCGTTGCTCCATAGGGAGCCCCACCGAATGCCCTAGTGGCAGCGCCCGCATGCGGTTCCACCCTCCAGTTCGGTGCACTTCTCTCACACGATTCGTGGACCCATATAGGGAGCTCCACCGAAGGCCCCAGCGGCACCGCCCGCATGCGGTTCCATCCCCTATGTCGGCGCACCCTCACACGCTTCGAGGCCCCATAGGGAGCCCCACCGAATGCCCCAGAGGCAGCGCCCGCATGCGGTTCCACCCTCCAGTACAGCACACCCCTCACACGTTCCCTGGCCCCAATGGAAGCTCCACCTAAGGCCCCAGTGGCAGCGCCCGCATGAGGTTCCACCCGCCATTTCGGTGCACTTCTCTCACACGGTTCGTTGCTCCATAGGGAGCCCCACCGAAAGCCCTAGTGGCAGCGCCCGCATGCGGTTCCACCCGCCATTTCGGTGCACCGCTCACACATTTCGTGGCCCCATATAGGGAGCTCCCCCGAAGGCCCCAGCGGCAGCGCCCGCATACGGTTCCACCCGCCATTTCGGTGCACTTCTCTCACACGATTCGTGGCCCAGAAGAGGGAGCTCCACCTAAGGCCCCAACGGCAGCGCCCGCATGCGGCTCCACCCCCATTCCGGCACACTCTTCACCGTTTCGTGGCCCGATACGAAGCTCCACCGACGGCCCCAGCGGCAGCGCCCGCATGGGGTTCCACCTTCAACTTCGGCGACCCCCTCACACGTTCCGTGGTACCATGGGGCTATGGCATACGGGGCTTCACCGAAGGCTCCAGTGGCAACGCCCACATGGTTTCAACCGCCAGTCGTTTCATTTTCCTCGCGATGCTCGAAGGTCCCAGCGGCAGCGCCCACATGGTGGCCCCGACATTTCGGCGCACTCTTCACGCGCTTCGTGGCCCCATAAGGATATCCACCGAAGGCGATACTCACAACGACGGTACTCACGACTGCATCTGGTTGGGTCCTTCGCCAGGCGAAATGCTGCTATAGTCCTCGGTTTTGGTGGGTGCCCTTCACGGTCGGATCCAGAGTCTCTCTCTCCGGCTCTTCAACATGTTCGGGGTCCTTCGCGGTCGGATCCATCTCCCACACCTTTCACGTTTCCCGCATGCCCATTACCCCGTCCAGAAATGATGCCCAGGCTTATCTTGCTCCCATCGTACTTAAGGAACGCATCCCAGAAAAAAAAAAATCGAGCACCCAGAAAAGTGTCGAAACAACGTCATACGAGTATCGCCTCCTAGGGCCCGACACGTGAAAACCTTCAAATGTCGGTACTGTCTTGGTGCTCGAAAGTCTTCCTGGTGGTCAAGGCTAAAGTCTGTTGGAACATCGTAAGCCCTGGCCTTGCTCATGGAAGTTCGATTCTTGGTCCTGGCCCACCTCCTCGAGAGACCACGCGCAGCCGCTGGGGGAGGGCTCAGCGCAACACAGCGTTCGAGACGGGTTGACGGGCAGCGCGGCTTCACTCATCAAAAGGCTGTGTGTGATCAACTATGTGCCTGTCGTTCGCCGTTGTGCGATCCTGTGACACATGGGGCCTGCGACATCGGGCGAGAAAGCGACCGCGAGTGTGCAGAAGCGACGGTGCAGAGGCGCATCACAGTCCGCTTTGCCGACTGTCTTGATCCTCCTCAATCTTGCTCAATGCGATGTGCTCCTTCCCTTCATTATCCAAGCTGCCCGTCCCGCCCTCCGCCTCCAGACAGCCGCCTCCAAACAGCCGCCTCCTCTCCCGTTCTCTCCTGTTCCTCGACCCGTCCCTCCCTCTACTCGATCTCGTCGCTGTCATCCTTCTGCGTCCCCTCCTCCCTCTCCACGGCCGCCCCGACAGCCTGGCAGGAGCAAGCACGACGGGTGGCGACAGCAAACCTCGGCACGACAACTCTGCGCTAGGCCAGGCAAGCTGAAGGCAACTCTCACCACGAAACACGGATCATAACACGCATAATAAGACGAGTAATAATAATCATAATAATGATACCGGAGAGAAACCCCAATCAGATGTTTTAAGTTTCCAATTGCTCCCTTATAGGGCTATACGGCTATCGGGCTATAGGGCTACAGGGCTATCGGGCTATAGGGCTATAGGGCTATCGGGCTATAGGGATATAGGGCTATAGGACTGTGACCTATAGGGCCATAGGGCTATAGGGCTATGGGGCTATAGAGCTATATGAACTATGGGGCTATAGGGCTATAGGGATATAAGGCTATTAGGGCTATAGATATATAAGGCTGTAGGGCTACAGGGCTATAGGGCTATACGGCTATAGGGCTATAGGGATATAGGGCTATAGGCTATTGGGCTATTGGGCACCCCCGGGCACCCGGGCACCCGGGCCCGGCCACCGAAATCGGCCACGCACCTCACCGGCCACCCGGGCACCCGGGCACCGCCGGGCACCCGGGCACCCGGGCACCCGGGCCTGGCCACCGAAATCGGCCGCACCTCTCACCTAATCCTTTAATCCGCTAGGACCCCTACAGAGGCAAGCTCTGATTGGGGAATAAGAAGAGAAAGGGAGGAGGAGGAGGAGGAGGCGGAGGAGGAGGAGGAGCACGCCTGAACCAGCGTCCCTCGTTTCTTCCCCTGCCCGGTCTTCGTCTCTCTCGTGCATCTCGAGGCCTGTCACCGTTCCGCTGTCTACCGGGAGAGGTCGCCGGGACAGGAAAAGCCGCCTGGGCAGGAGTGCCTCAGAGCCTCCGAGAAGGAGGATGAGGACGAGGAGGAGGACGACGACGAGGAGGAGCAGGAAGGGGGGAAGGAGGAGGAGGGGGAGGAGGAGGAGGAGGAGGAGATGGAGGAGGGGGAGGAGGAAGGGGAGGAGAAAGGGAAGGAGGAGGAGGAGGAGGAGACTGCTCCAGGGTTCCCATAGGGACGCCACCAGGAGGGCCCTTAAGAGGCCTACGGGACGGATACAAAAGAAGCCCGGAGGAGGGCCCCAAGGGAGCAGGACGGCCCGAAGACGGCCCAAGGAGGAGGTGCCTCTGAGATGCCCCGGACTGGCCCCAAGCAGCTCCCAGAGAGAGCCAAGACAATCTTGTGTTTTAGTTCCAGGACTGCTGCTGAGAGTCCTCGCACTCCTCGCCCACAGGCGTGGAGTAATTGAACCGAAGGTGCGACGCGCGATGCACTCTGCTCTACTCCCCTGCTGCAGCTGTCCCCGAGAGAACAAAACATGGAACCCTTGCTACTAGCTACGCCTGCATGAGCATTATGTCTTTACACCACAGAAGAAATTGGCCACACCTACTGGCGCAGCAATTCCGCGGTGCA
>CAUYUJ010002248.1:270750-300882 GCA_963575745.1 Prorocentrum cordatum
TGATTAGGATTTCAATCGGAAATGGTCGAGTCCCAGCCTCCAGAAGAATTCCTGAATAATCTATTCGCTTGTGAGTAGGATTTCAATCGGAAATGGTCGAGTCCCAGCCTCCAGAGGAATTCCATAATAATCTACTTGTTTTTGAATGGGATTTCAATAGGACATGGTCGAGTCCCAGCCTCCATAGGAATTCCTGAATAATCTATTCGTTTTTGAATAGGATTTCAATCGGAAATGGTCGAGTCCCAGCCTCCAGAGGAATTCCATAATAATCTACTTGTTTTTGAATAGGATTTCAATAGGACATGGTCGAGTCCCAGCCTCCAGAGGAATTCCTTAATAATCTATTTGTTTTTGATTAGGATTTCAACAGGAATCATGCTTACTAAGAGTATGACTTCTTTTTTTTGTTCGCCGGCGTCGTTCCCGAACCCGAACCCGAACCCGAACCCTTACCCTTTACCATTCATTCAAACCTGGTAACACAGATTACGTTTAGCCCTACTACGACTACTACTACTACTACTACTACTACTACTACTACTACTACTACTACTACTACTACTACTACTACTACTACTACTACTACTACTACTTACTACTACTACTACTACTACTACTACTACTACTACTACTACTACTACTACTACTACTACTACTACTACGACTACTACTACTACTACTACTACTACTACTACACTACTACTACTACTACTACTACTACTACTACTACTACTACTACTACTACTACTACTACTACTACTACTACTACTACTACTACTACTACTACTACTACCACTACCACTACTACGACTACTACTACTACTACGACTACTACGACTACTACTACTACTACTACTACTACTACTACGACTACTGGCTACGGCTACGATACGACTACGACTACGACTACTACACTACGACTACTACTACTTACTACTACTACTACTACTCTACTACTACTACTACTACTACTACCACTACTACTACTACTACGGCTACTACTTACTACTACTACGACTACGACTACTACTCCTACGACTACGACTACGTACTACTACTACTACTACTACTACTCTACTACTACTACTACTACTACGACGAACTACTACTACTACGACTACTACTACTACTACTACTACTACTACTACGACTACTACTACTACTACTACTACTCCTACTACTACTACGAACTACTACTCCTACTACTACTACTACTACTACTACTACTACTACGACTACTACTACGACTACTACTACTACTACTACTACTACTACTACTACTACTACTACTACTACTACTACTACTACTACTACTACTACTACGATTGCGGCTGCAAGTAGACGCGTGTCTCTTGCACGTGCCGTGCATGCGTTGAGCGCGGGTGAGGAGAGGAAGAGGAGGAGGGGAAGAGGGAGGCGAGCGAGCGAGCGAGGGAAGAGGAGGAGGAGGGAAGAGGAAGAGGAGGAGGGAGGCGAGCGAAGCGAAGAGGAGGAGAGGAAGAGGAGGAGCGAAGAGGAGGAGAGGACGAGGAGGAGGGAAGAGGAGGAGGGGAAGAGGGAGGCGAGCGAGCGAGCTTCTCGGGCGGGGCGCGGGAGGGAAGACGACCAGAACCTCACGAAACCTGTGGGGAATAACATCCTAGAAGTCCGCGCCGAGCGCCAAACATTTTTCGTGTGGTATGCCGCTGTTCTCTCTTCGGCCCCCGCCCCGGCCCACCCTCCGAGCGTGTCCCCTGGAGCTCCGGCTCGGGGCTCGGGGCCACGAAGCCTTGAAGAATGGCTGGGGTTAGGTCGGGCCTGTCCCCCTTACAGGGGGTTTTGGACGAAAAATAAAAAATACTCGAAACATGCTCAAAAGATGCCCAAAAATACACAACAACAAAAAAGCCTGGCGAAAGACCCAACCATATGCAGTTGTGAATACCGCAACTGTGGGTTTCATCTTCAGTGGAACTCCCCATAGGACCACGGAACGTGTGAGGGGTGAGCCGAGATGGGTGCCAATGTGGCTTTCGGTGAAGTTCCCTATGGGGTGATGAAACACATGCGGGGTGTGTCGACATGGGTGGCGGAAACGCATGTGAGGGCCACCACTGGGGCCTCCAATGGAGCTCCCTATGGGGCCCCGAAACTTGCGGGGGGGGGGCCGGTATGGGTGGCGGAGACATGTAAGTGCCGCCACTGGGGCCTTCGGTGGAGCTCCCTATGGGGCCACGAAACGTGTGAGGGGTGTGCCAGGATGTGCGGCGGGGACGCATGTGAGCGCCGCCACTGGGGCCTTCGGTGGAGCTTCCTACGGGGACACGAAACGTGTGAGGGGTGTGCCGAATTGGGTGCGGGTGACGCATTCGGGGGGTGCCACTGGGGCCTCTGGTGGAGCCCCCTATGGGGCCACGAAACCTGTGAGGGGCGTGCCGGGATGGGTGGTGGGGACGCATATGAGCGCGGCCACTGGGGCCTTCTGTGGAGATCCCTCTGGGGCCACGAAAAAGGTGAGGGGTGTGCCGACTTGGGCGGGTGTGGGTGACGCATGTGAGCGCCGCCACTGGGGCCTCCAGTGCAGCTCCCTATGGGGCCACGAAACCTGTGATGGGTGTGCCGAATTGGGTGCGGGTGACGCATGCGGGCGGCGGCAATAGGGCCTTCGGTGGAGCTCCCTATGGGGCCACGAAACGTGTGAAGGGTGTGCCGACTTGGGCGTGTGGGACGCATTCGGGCGGCGGCACTGGGGCCTTCGGTGAAGCTCCCTATGGGGCCACGAAACGCGTGAGGGGTGTGCCGAATTGGATGTGCGGGACGCATGCGGGCGGCGGCACTAGGGCCTTTGGTGGAGCTCCCTATGGGGCCACGAAACATGTGAGGGGTATGCCGAATTGGGTGCGGGTGACGCATGCGGGCGGCGGCACTGGGGCATTCGGTGGAGCTCCCTATGGGGCCACGAGACGTGTGAGGGGTGTGCCGAATGGGGTGTGCGGGACGCATGCGGGCGGCGGCACTGGTCGGTGGAGCTCCCTATGGGGCCACGCAACGTGTGTGGGGGGCGTGCCGAAGCTGATGCCGACGCTGATGGCGATGATGGTGACGATGATGAGGACGATGATGATGACGGTGACGATGACGATGACGATGACGATGACGATGATGCTGATGATGCAGATGATGATGACGGGAGGAGGGAGGAGGGGGAGGAGGAGAGGAGTGACGCGGGGCGCTGTCTCTTCAAAACGAGGACCCAACACCACAGGATGGTTGGGAAACAGTCCCCAGACTATTCTTTGACTATGTGTGAATATTCCCCCCGTAGAGGGACAGGCCCGACTTAAGGCTGGGGGTGCGCGCCCCCGACGCCTCGAACTCTCGCAAAGTAGCACGCAAGTGCGCTCCCGAGACCGCCACTCTGTTTTCTCCTGCAGGCGCGCGCAACCAGCTGGCCTGCAAACAGGCGCGCGGCGCTAGGTAGGCGCCACAACGCCTCAGCAACCCGCTGACAACAGGAGGACGAGCTGGGAGAGGCTGCATTGCAAATGACATCTCCTGGGGGCGCATCTCGTACTTCCCCCCCCCGCTTCTGGAAGAAGAACACATCCCATACATGTAAATGTAAATGACTGGCGCTCCGTGCGGATTTGTTGGATCCGCGCTGGATCCCCCCTGGCGCCGCCGGGGGGGCTGGTCCAAAAGATCCGCGCGGAGCGCCGAAAGCTTCTGCGTATGAAGTTTGTGTCTTCTCCGACGCTCCGGCTGGCCTTCCGCCGCCATCCGCTGGCGAAGCCGCCCTCGTCTCGCTGCCGCCGACCTCCGCCGAGGAGGAGAGGACAGCTCCCGCGATGAGGCACAAGAGGACCCCTGACCCGTTTGGAGGGGACCTACAGTCAAAACGTATAGTAAGGACGCAAGGTAAGGACGCAAGACCCTTGGAGGCTGAAGTTGGGATTGTTGGGCGGCGGCGACCAGTGAAAACGGCAAAGGACGGGCCACAGAGGCAAGGACGCAAGGGTATCCTAGATGAAGGCGCGCGTCCCTACTAGGCGCGTTGACTGTAAGTTGAGAGGACCTGGAGCGTCGAGGATGAGGAGGTCTTTTGTTCTGCAGACGTGTCGAAGCAGACTGCCCAGGGGTATGATCCCTGATGCGAAGCCGGGGACCTCGGTGAGTCCGCGTCTTGGGGCTTCTTTTTTGAAGGTGCCCTGGACACACAAATAAATAGACACGAATAACCGGATCCGCGATATGTTCCCTTATGTTCTGGGTTGTTGCCTTCCCCCCCACTTTCCATACTTTCCCATATTCTCTGGGGAATCGACGATGAATTGTGTCTGTGTGTCTCTTTCCCTCCTGATTCTTTTCTCCTCAACGGTCCTTCGATCCTCGAAGGCAGGGGCCTTCCTTTGAGCGCGCCAGATCGAGAGGAGGGGGGAGCGAGGGACAAGAGAGGAGGAGGAGGAAGAGGAGGAGGAGGAGAAGGAGGAGGAAAGGAGGAGGAGGAGGAGGAGGAGGAGGAGGAAGAGGAGGAGGAGGAGGAGGAGGAGGAGGAGGAGCGCGCCAGGGCTCGGGGAGCAGCCGGCTGCACTGGCGCGGAGGCGACGGAGCCAAAATGAGCGCGCGCCCGCAGCGCGCGGCTCGACAACCTGCGCTCCCCGTCGTCCTCGTCCTCCTCGTCGTCTTCTTCCTCGGCCTCGTCGTGCTTCTCGTTCTCTCCCTCTCCCTCTCTCTCGACCTTCTCGTCTCCTCCTCGGCCACTCCGACCCCCTGAAGTATTATCATCCTGCCCCTCATGCCTCCTCGCGTCTTCACCGTTCCTTTCTCATCGCGTCTAGCCACTATCCCACATTCCGCCTTTCCCCTCCCCGTCCTCACACATCCTTCCTCACCATCCTCCTCAGAAGCATCTCTGCACGTTCTCTTCCACTCTCTCCCTCTCTCTCTCTCTCTCTAACTCTCTCTCTCTCTCTCTCTCTCTCCTATCGCTCACCAATCCCTTACTCACTCGCTCACTCTTCGCCAACCACAGACCAGCTCCCTCCCCACTCCCCGTTCGCCCTCCAGCACATATTGCGCCGAACAGACCGACCCACCATCCCTCTGGCGCTCGCCATCCAGTCCCTTATCTCGCGGAGGGTGTGGCCCTTCGGAACACGTGCACGGTGATTGGCCTGTTTTCCACCACCACCATAAGTTGGAGGGGGAGGGGGGCCTCTTCCTCCTCCTCCTCCTCCTCCTCCTCCTCCTCCTCCTCCTCCTCCTCCTCCTCCTCCTCCTCCTCCTCCTCCTCCTCCTCCTCCTCCTCCTCCTCCTCCTCCTCCTCCTCCTCCTCCTCCTCCTCCTCCTCCTCCTCCTCCTCCTCCTCCTCCTCCTCCTCCTCCCTCCTCCTCCTCCTCCTCCTCCTCCTCCTCCTCCTCCTCCTCCTCCTCCTCCTCCTCCTCCTCCTCCTCCTCCTCCTCTTCGTCCCTCCTCCTCGTCCTCCACTTCATTCCCCCTCCAACTCGTGGTGGTGGTGGTGGAAAACAGGCCCACCACACGGAGCTGGAGCCGGAGCCCAGCATACATCCGACTAGTCAACATTCAGATCAACTGGTCGACCTCGGCCGTCACGGCAGCGGGGAGCCTCGGTCGTCGCGACAGGGTTGTCCCCAGTCCAAAACTCGCCAGGCTCGACAAGGCCAGCCCAGGATGACCCACCCGAAAAGGGTGGCCTGGCCTGGTGCAGCCCCAAAGGAACGAATGCCGACGAACAGACAACGAAGCCGAACAAGGGGGGCCAGGCCCAGGGTCTGCGGCAGGCCACGGAGGCCTGAAGCCACGACGGAGTCACCCTTATACCCTCGAACCTCCTGCGGCTCCTCCTTTTCCGCCTCCACGAGCTCCTCCCTCCGGAATCCTACTCCTGCTTCTCCCCGTGGGACCCCATACGCATTCACGTTGGAGCAATTGCCTTGTACGGACGACAAGGCTATCCAGCACTCGTCCCAGCACAGTGGGATGTCGCGAGAAGGGCAGATGTAAGAATGCCAGACGTTGGCAAAGCCCCCCTCCCACAGGAGCGAGAGGACGAAGATGAACAGGAGAAGGGGGATGATACGAAGGAGAAGAAGCGGTGGAGGATCACATATGTATATCTATATCTATATATATATATATACACACACAGATGTACAAGCTTCGTACGAAGACCAAAGTTCCAACATCACTGGTATTGAACATCTTCGTCGAACAGAAGTCTACATGTCCAAGCACGAGCACCAAATCCAATCCGCTCCAGGACTCTATGAGACTTAGAGCCGCAGATGGTGCGTCGGCGTCACGCTGTTCGCGGAACAACGCATAAGGGTTCCGCCTCCATCCTCCTCCTCCTCCTCCTCCTCCTCCTCCTCCTCCTCCTCCTCCTACTCCTCCTCCTCCTCCTCCTCCTCCTCCTCCTCCTCCTCCTCCTCCTCCTCCTCCTCCTCCTCCTCCTCCTTACCCACGTCCTTTGAGCCGGGACCGAGCGTCACGGCATCCCTATAAGCAGGCCTACCACGACATGCTCTGAGAGCAACCGAGAACTCTAAAAGTGAAGACTGCCCTCATACCATGACGAAGATGCACATACGCATACACACATATATCTATATCGATTATCAAATGCCGTCTCGGCCAGGCATGTTCGGTAAGCACGATGCCCCAAACACAAGAAGAGTGTGCTGTGGACTTGACCTGCGGGCCCGGGCAACGGACCAGGAGGCCCCGACGCTGCTCGATTCCTCCCTCCCCCCCTCCTCCTCCAACCTCCTGCCAGGCTGGCAAGAGATCGCCCTCCCAGGATGAGTATCGTATAACCGATCCCCACCCCCAGCAGCGTGGCCTGGGCCCCAGTGGCCGATTTGCCCCCCTAGATGGGAAAGAGCGTGTTCTACCGCTGCTGGCGGAAAACGGGGGGGGTCACTACCGGTTCGAACCCCTCCCCCCCCCCCCTCCGGAAAACCGGGGGGGGTCACTACCAGTTCGAACCCCTCCCCCCCCCCAGTTCATTATGAAAAGAGAGGGGGTCACTACCGGTTCGAACCCCCCCCCGCCCCCACCCTCGAAAACCGAGGGGGGTCACTACCGGTTCGAACTCCCCCCCCATCCCCCCCTCTCGAAAACCGAGGGGGGGTGCGGACAATGGTGGGGACAGTGGTGGTGGGGACAGTGGTGAGGGGACAGCGGGACAGTGGTGGGGACAGTGGGACAGTGGTGGGTACTGTAGTGGTGGGGACAGTGATGAGGACAATGGTGGGAACAGTGGGGACAGTGGACAGTGGTGGGGACGGTGGTGGTGGGGACAGTGGTGTGGGGACAGTGGGAGGCGGAAACAGTGGGACTGTGGAGGGTACAGTGGTGGTGGGGACAGTGGTGAAGGCGGTGGCGAGGACAGCGGTGGGACAATGGGACAGAGGTACAGTGGGGACAGTGGTGGGAACAGTGGGGACAGTGGTGGGAACAGTGGGACAGCTCAGTGGGACAGCGGAGGAGTCAGTAGGACAGTGGGGACAGTGGGGATAGTCGGGCAGTGGTTGGGGCCGTGGAGAAAGTGGGGAGAGCGGAACCGTGGTGAGAACAGTGGTGGGGACAGTGGGGACACTGCGACAGTGGTGGGAACACTGGTGGGGACAGTAGGGACGGTGGTGAAACCAGTGGGGACAGTGGTGGTGAGGACAGTGGTGCTGGGAACAACAGTGGTGGATGTGGCGCGGACGGTGGTAGGGACCGGGAGTCGTTTGCTTGCTGGCGGTGAGTGGAGGGGGTGGGGAGGGGTTCGAACCGGTAGTGACCCCCCCTTCGGTTTTCGAGGGGGGGGGGAGGGGTTCGAACCGGTAGTGACCCCCCCCCCCCCGGTTTTCGAGGGGGAGGGGGGGGGGAAGGGGTTAGGCAAGCTAGGTGCGCTCGCGTCATATCTGACGTCCTACCCCTCCCTCCCATCCCTTACCATGGCGCTGATTTTCTCTATCCGCGGACGCGTGTCGTAGCGGACCTGTGGCTCCGCGCGCGCGTGCGTAGTGGGTGGTGGTGCGCGTGCGTGCGTGCGTGCGTGCGTGCGTGCGTGTGTGCGTGGTGGTGGTGGTGGTGGTGGTGGTGGTGGTGGTGGTGGTGGTGGTGGTGGTGGTGGTGGTGGTGGTGGTGGTGGTGGTGGTGGTGGTGGTGGTGGTGGTGGTGGTGGTGGTGGTGGTGGTGGTGGTGGTGGTGGTGGGTGGTGGTGGTGGTGGTGGGTGGTGGTGGTGGTGGTGGTGGTGGTGGTGGTGGTGGTGGTGCGGCGCGGTGGTGGCGGGCGGATGGGCGCGCGAGAAAGAGGCCCGCGCTGGGGCGAGAACGCCATCCTGAACGACGGAGGCCAAACACCGATCCGAAAATGAGGCCCACGCTACAGCGGGAGCACGATTCGGAACGATTCGGGAGCAGAAATGAGGCTGGCGCCTCAGCGAGAGCAGCATTTTGGAAAAAAAAAAAAAAAAAAAAAAAAAAAAAAAAAAAAAAAAAACGCAGGCGAAAACCCGTTTCCCGGGAATCCTGTGTGTAAAAAAACAGTACGCGGGGGGGGTCGGCCATCTTCGGGACGCCATCAGGGGAAGTGGAGAGTTTTCATATTGTGTAATTGTGGAGGGGGGGGGGTTTGCCGGGAGAGGGGAGGGGGAGGGGGGGAGGGTGGGGGGGGTCCAGCAGGGGGCAGGGGGGGGGGGGGGGATTTTCGGAGGGGGGGGGGGACCCCTGGGTTCCGGAGAAAGAGGGGGGCAATCTTCCACAGTAAAGCGGCGGTGGATCACGCTCTCTCCTAGATGGGGATCTAGACCGCTCCCTTCGGGTTTCGCGGGGTGTATCCTCAACCGGGGGGCAATGTGGTTGGGGCCTCGAAGGGGATGGGGATGGGGATGGGTTGAGCAGGGACCGACCGTCCCGGCAACCTATGGTCCTACCACGAAATGTTCTTAGAGCCCGAAAATGTTCTAAGAACATAAACAGTCTTCTTAGAACGCAAAACCGCTGTGTTGAAAGAAGACGGTCCCAGCCAGAAGTGTTCGAAGAAGGCCTCGTGGAAACCACAGACGGATCTTAGAACATTCTTCGGCAGGCCTATAGGCACGCCGGGATGCCTCGGCAGTGCTTGAGCGGGGGCCGGCGATAACGTTCTGTCGGGCGTGTCCCCCTACACGGGGATTTTCGACGAGAGCTAAAAAATACCCCCAAAAAGACCCCAATAAGGTCAACAAACACTCAAAAAATAGTCCCCAGACCATTTTTGGACTATTTTGGAGGTATTTTGAAGGCATCTTGTCTTTTTCGTCGCAAATCCCCCTGTGGGAGGACACGCCCGACCTAGCGATAACGACGCCGGCGGGCTGCGAGCGGGCGCCGGAAGGCGGGGGGGGGGGGGGCCGGCCGAGCGCCCCGCTAGTAGCCGCCTCTGCCCCAGCCCGAATACTTGCCGCCTGGGCGCGCGCGCGGGGGGGCGCGCGCGCGCCGCGCCGGGGGGCGCCGCGGCCCCGCGGCGTGCCTCGCCCGCGCCGCCAACCTTCGAAGGGTCCCTGGAGCACACAAATAGATCCACACAGGCAAAAGCATATTCCCCCCATCTTCCCATGGCTTCCGGGCTCTTGTCTTCCCCTCCACTTCCCATGCGTTGCCATAGTTGTCCTGGGAATCGACGAAGCCTGCTCCCCCGTCTTGTCCCCCCGTCTGCTCTGTGTGTGCGGCACGCTGCCCGAAGGCCCTCCGCAAGGGGGGGCTCCCAAGGGCCGCTCCCTCGCGGGCCCAAGAGGCCCCGCAGGACGGCCCCCTGGGCGCCGAGGTGGCGACAACGCGCGCGCGCATCGGGGGCGCGCTCGCGGGCTCAAGGGGCCCCGCAGGACGGCCCCCTGGGCGCCGAGGTGGCGGCAACGCGCGCGCGCATCGGGGGCGCGCGTGCAGTTAGGAGGCAACGACTGGGAGGTTTTCGTCGGAAAGAGTAAGGAGGATTAAGCTCCATGCGGGAGCTGTTACGCCGGAGTGGGCCTCGGACTAAGCAGAATTAAGCGGGATCAAGCGGGATTAAGCGGGATAAAGCCGGATTAAGCAGGATTAAGCCGGATGAAGCCGGATTTAGACGGACTTCGGAACAAGGCAAAAATCAGAATTTGACCTCCCAAGAGTTTCATCCGAAGTGCAGGGATGAGCGATCCGTGGATCTGGCGCGCGGTCGCCGAGGCCATGGATCGGGGGAGGTGCCCTCCCCAGGGTGCGGCCGGTGCCGCCTCGCTCGGCGGCGGAAGTCCGCGGTTTCCCACGGAAGAGGGGCCCGTCGCTGATCCGCGCGCCCTTGAGCCATGTTCGCGATCGCCTGGCCCTCTCTCCCTCGCCCATGCCCTCCCGTCCAGCCTGCCCCCTTGTGCTCCATCGCGTCCGACTCCCGCGTTGCGCCCCCCTGGTTCCTCCCTACCACACGCCCTCGCAGAACATCCAGCTGGACGAGCAGTGCGGAACCCACGACTCCCACCAACCCTTTGGGCGTGAGCCTGTAAGAGCGTTTCCTCTTTCGTCTTCCCTCTTCCCCTTCTGGGAGGGGTTTACCCCTCTCCCTGACCCCTACCCCTGGACCTGGACGGAAGGTTTCGCGAGGGGTTGGAGCGTCCAAGATGGCCTCGGCGAAGAAGCCAAAAGCAGTGATTCTACCAAGGTGTTGGCCACACGTTTGCCTCCGGGGGGGAGGGACCCTAATTTCCTGTGGCCCCTCCATTGATCGCTCGTCTCGAAGATGGACCCACAATGGTCCCCGAGACTCCCGTGGGTGCCCCAAGACGGCCCCAAGAGGTGCCCAGGAGGCCCCAAGAGGCCCCCAAGAGGCCCCCACGAGGCCCCCAAGAGGCTCCCAAGAGACCCCTTAAGAGGCCCCAAGAGGCCCCACGGAGATCATCACTGATGGTACTAAGGTTTTGACCAAACTTTGGCCTCCTGGGGGGGGGCCTCATGAAGGAGCCCCGAGCCCCCCCCCCAGTTGATCCATATCCTGCAAGATGGCTCCAAGATGGCCCCCGAGGCTCTCAAGGGTGCCCAAGACGCCCCCAAGAGGTGCCCGGGAGGCCCCAAGAGGCCCCCAAGAGGCTCCCAAGATGCCCCCAAGAGGCTCCCAAGAGGCCCCCAAGAGGCCACAACAGGCCCCTCAGAGGCACCCAAGACGCCCCAAGAGCCCTCGGCGAGAAGGCCAACATCACTGATGGTACTCAAGTTTCGGCCACACGTTGGCCTCCCAGGGGGGGTCTAACTCACTACGGCCCCTCCTTTGGTCGGCCTCCTCCAAGATGGCCCGAAGAGATGGACCCTAAGCTCCGAAGAGTGCCCCAAGAGTTAGATGCTCATTCTGGGGACCTTCCTGGAGCCAATCACTCCACTTGTGCGTCGAATCTGAGTCGAACCTGAGTCGAACCTGAGACGAACCTGAGTCAAAACTGCGTCGAACCTGAGTCGAACCTGAGTCGAACCTGAGTCGAACCAGCGTCGAACCTGCGCCGAACCTGCATCGAACCTGAGTCGAACAGATCCGTAGGTGGGCCCCAGCAAGGACCTCCAAAACGAGCATCGAACAAGAGGGCCCCAAGAGGCGCCCAGGCGGCCTGAAGAGGCCCTCAAGATGCCCCCCAAATGCCTCCAAGAGGCCCCATCAGGGACTCCCAAGAGACGGCCAGGCCTCCTCCTCCTCCTGCTCCTGCTTCTCCACCTTCTCCTCCTCCTCCTCCTCCTCCTCCTCCTCCTCTTCCTCCTCCTCCTCCTCCTCCTCCTCCTCATCATCATCATCAGCATCATCATCATCATCATCATCATCATCATCATCATCATCATCATCATCATCATCATCATCATCATCATCATCATCATCATCATCATCATCATCAGCAGCAGCAGCAGCAGCAGCAGCAGCAGCAGCAGCCTCATCCTCATCCTCATCCTCATCCTCATCCTCATCCTCATCCTCATCATCATCATCATCATCATCATCATCATCATCATCATCATCATCATCATCATCATCATCATCATCATCATCATCATCATCATCATCATCATCATCATCATCATCATCATCTTCATCATCAGCATCATCATCATCATCATCATCATCATCAGCAGCATCAGCATCATCATCATCATCAGCATCAGAATCATCAGAATCATCATCATCAGCAGCATCATCATCATCACCATCACCACCATCATCATCAGCATCATCATCACCACCACCACCATCATCATCATCATTAGCATCATCATCATCAGCAGCAGCATCATCAGCATCATCATCATCATCGTCGTCGTCATCATCATCAGCGGCATAATCATCATAAGCATCATCATCATCATCACCATCAGCATCATCATCATCATCAGCATCCTCATGATCCTCATCATCATCATCATCGTCGTCATCAGCGTCGTCAACATGATCATCATCAGCAGCATCATCAGTATCATCACCATCATCATCATCCTAATAATCACCATCATCGTCATCATCATAAACATCATCGTCAGCAACAGCAGCATCATCAGCATCATCAGCATCATCATCACAATCAGCATCATCGTCATCATCATCGGCATCATCGTCGTCGTCATCAGGATCATCATCATTATCACCATCATCAGCAGCATCATCATTATGATCATCATCATCATCCTCCTCGTCAAATCCACCACCACCAACACCATCATCATCAGCGTCATCATCATCAGCAGCATCAACATCATCATCACCATCGTCATCATCAGCATCATCCTCATCAGCATCATCATCATCCTAATCATCATCATCACTATCATAATCAGCATCATCAGCAGCAGCATCATCAGCGTCATCATCCTAATCATCATCATCAGCATCATCATCATCCTCATCATCACCACCACCAACACCATCATTGTCATCATCAGCATCATCAGCATCATCATCACAATCATCATCAGCATCAACATCATCAGCATCAACAGTATCGTCATCAGTATCAGTATCATCATCAACAACAGCATTAGCATCAGCATCATCATCATCATCATCATCATCATCATCATCAGCAGCAGCAGCATCATCATCATCATCATCATCATCATCATCATCATCATCATCAGCATCATCATCCGCCTAATCCTCTTCCTCCATTCCCTCTCCGCCCTCCTCCCTCCCCCTTCCTCCCCCTCCCCATCTTTCTCCCCCTGCTCCTCTGGTGCCTCCTCCATCCTCCCCCTCTTGGGGCACGACGGCTTCCCATCCTTCACTCCACCACGTGCTCCACCACACGCCCGACCAGGGCAGCTCGCCTGGACATCGTGTACGGATGGGCTGGTGGGGTTACTTTTTGTTCGGCGGCCCGCAAGGAAAAGTCCAGAGGGCGTGTCAATCACTGGTGGGGTTACGCGAAGCGCCTAGAAAATGCAGCAGGAGCTCGACCGCAAGAAACCTTCCACTAGAACCCCAACCCTGCGACCCCAGGACGTCCATTGATGCCTGCTGTGGGAACGTCACGCTCTCCCCAGCAGCACCATCGAGACCCAAGAAGCCCGGGGCAGCCTGGAGGCAGGCAGGGTGTTTCTTGGCATGATTGTTTCCACTGCACACGGCTCCAGGACACCCATGGACGATGGACAACAACAGCAAAAACATGCGCGCCGATGCGCCGACAGAGGCCGCCGCTGCGCGCCTGCGGCAAGCATCCGCAGTTCGTTCCATCGGCGGTGGACAAACCTCCCTTCAGTAAAGCTCCCCTGAGTGAAAACGGCCTGGGACCGAAACCGACGGACCTGGACCCGCAGGGGGGGGAGGAGGGGGAGGAGGAGGACGAGGATGAAGAGGCGGAGGAGGAGGAGGAGGAGGAGGAGAACTCTGGCCCCAAGGACGGCAAAGGGCGAACGATCGGCCGTTTCTGAGACATCATCCAACACCGACCGATCCTCGGCCGCAGCCAACCTTCTACGTTGAGCACCTGCGGTGGGGTCGCCGCCGGTCCACACGGCGCGAACCCTCCTCCCCCTCCCCCCCTCCCCCTCCCCCCCTCCCCCTCCTCCCCCTCGTCCTCCTCCTCCTCCTCCTCTTCCTCCTTCTCCTCCACCTCCTCCTCCTCGCACACACACGAGCGGCCCACCCGATACCGTTGTGCACCAGCCTGGCGAGTACACCATTTTGCCTGTGGTGCATGCATGCGCATGCCCACATGATATACTGGGCACGGCACACTCTATCGGTGAGAGGTGCAGTGCGTTATCGGACCTAACCTCAAGACAGCAACACCAGGGATGGACCCAAACGCTGATTTTCGTGCTGTTTTCGTTTTGTGTTTCGTTTTGCTCTACCCGTTCTCATGTACATCCCTGCCAAAACGAAAAACAAAATACAGCCGAAGTCCAGCAAAACAGCGTTGAGGTCCAGCCCTGAGCAACACAATCCACCTTGATGGCAGAAAACAAGCCCGCGGAGGTGGTGTGCGTGAGCCCCAGAAAAAGGGAAACGAACGGGGCTCCCCGGGCAGCTGCTGGGAGGGCTGGGAGAAGGGCTGCGGGAGTTCGTGCGCAGAGAGCAGCTGGCCACCCGACATTCTCTACACTGACAGTGCCACTGGATCCGAGCAAAAGGTCCCAACTTCCGTTTTTCCTGACCCGTCCATTCTGCCAATCCGAGCCCTGAGATGCAACCGCGGCCACATCTTATCAACGGCCTTATTCAACGCAACTGCGCGCATGCTTGCGAGAGCATCAACGCGCATGCCCGATAGACTCACTGATGCAGCGCGCCGCCAAAATCCCTTTTGGCAAGACACCCAATGTCAAGAGAGCCGCGAGGACGCTGGCACCCGTCGGGCGGGCCTCTCTAGGTCCTGTGGCTTCCCCGCGCACAGCCGGTGCGGCGAGCATAGCAGCCAGGCATGCTGCATCACGTGGATGGTGATCCTAAGTAAGGAGCCGAACTACATACACCGACGCTATTTCCAGCGCCGTACTGAAGCTCGCACCCAAAAGCGGATCCTGGCGTATACGGGATCCTGGTGTATACATTTTTCGCTGCTTCCCGGAAGAACGGAGGAAAACGTATACACCACACCACCCCGACGTCGTCCCCGACCCTCAAAACGTCCTGGGATTGAAGAACAGCCCGAAACTGGTAAGACAGATGCTCCAGTTTCCGACTGAGGACCACCAGCATCTGAGCTCGCTGGAACAGCACGGCCACCCTCGGAAGCTGGGCGAGGGCTGGCAAATCCGAGGTTGCTAAAACAGTCAACCTGGATGGAAAAAAAACGAACAACAAAAAAAAAAACTCCCGGCATAAAATTCAGCGCACGAAATAAGAATCGGGCTGCTTCCCGGAAAGAAAAAGCCATTTCCCGGAGCTCCGTTTCAGCAGCCGCGGGTTTGTCGGCCTTCGCCTGGCTGGCCATCGCTCGGACGTCCATTCCCTGTGTTTATTGTCGGTGTCGTGCGTGGTTTGTTCGCCCAATGATCAAGGATGCTCCTCGATGGTCCTCGCCGAAGGAAAAATGCACACGTCCGAGCGATGCCAAGCTGGCTTCTGACGCCCCACAGGGCAGCCGAGGGTCGCGAAACCGCGGCCCCGCGGCAGGCTGCGCCGCGCTGGCGCGGTGGCCGCCACCCCGCCCTCCTCCGCCTCCTCCTCCGCCTCCTCCTCCTCCCCCTCCTCCTCCCCCTCTTCCTCTTCCTCCACCTCCTCCTCCTCCTCTTCCTCCTCCTCCTCCTCTCCTCCTCTCCCTCCTCCTCCTCCTCCTCTCTCCTCCTCCTCCTCCTCCTCCTCCTCCTCCTCCTCCTCCTCCTCCTCCTCCTCCTCCTCCTCCTCCCCCGAGCAGCGCGAGCGATCGAGCAGCTCACCGCGGCGTGGCGCGGGCCTCGGAGACGCCCTCCCTTTGGGCACCAGGGCAGGAGGCCCGCGCGCGCGCCTCTGAAGGGGCCCTGGGACACACAAGTAAAAGATACAAATGTATGGGCTTTTGTCTCCCCCCCCCAATTCCCATATTTTCCTATATTTTCGGGGGAATCGACGCTGAATTGTGTCTGTGTGTTTTTTCCCCTCCTGATCTGAAGGGGCCCAGGGGCACACAAATTCGCCGGCCCAACGGGCCAGAGGCGTGCTGAGATCTCCGCAAACTGGTTAACAATATTTCTAGATCGCGCGCGCGGGGCCACGCCTGGGGGTCCCCGGACGAAAAGTACCCCGGGAGACCCCCGGGACCACCACCCCGGACACCCCCTGGGACACTCGGACCAGAGATGTCAGACCTGGCCATTTTTCGACACCCTCGTGGCCTCCGAGGGGGAGCCGCAATCGACTATCCCCCCCTTCCCGCCCCAAGAGGCCCACAAGAGCCCCCCAAGAGGCCCTGGGGGCCCCCAAGACGCCGCCAAGGAGCCCCGAGAGACTCCCACGAGGTCCCCAAGAGGCCCCCAAGAGGTCCTAAAGAAGGCTGCAGGGCCGGCGGGATGAGCGAAGCGATCCGCCGCCCCACCGGGAACGGCGTGTGAGATCCCCGCCGCATGGTCTGCACGAACTCAGTCCCCTCAATCTGCTCATGAGAGCCCTTGCAACCCCTCCTGGGGTCCTCCCCGCGGCCTGCTCATTCCACCGGCCAGGGGGCCACAGCTGCCGAATTAGCGCTCTTTGGTTATCATTTTCGCTTCAGAACAGACCTAGTTGGAAACGTTCGTCTTCAAGGCGCCGCGGGCCTCTCTCAGAGGCCTCTCCGGGAGCTCATTGACTCGATTTTGGAGGCCTCCAGACGCTCTCCTGGGGCGATCTTTCTTGGCCGTCCTCCAAGCCATTTTGGTCCAGTCTGGCAGCCCGCCCACCTCTCCTCGGCCCACTTCGACTACAAAAAAATACGCAAAAAAACTCGTAAACACACATATGAGTATGTTCATTCTGGCCTTGTCGAGCCTCTATTCTTGCCTCGTTTCGAGCTCACGTGCGTCTTCGCAGGCTCTTGGAAGCACGTTGGAATCAGCGGGCGCTCTCTGCGGCTGTCCTCCACGCCTCCCGACCCCGGCCTGGGCCGTCTGGCAGCATTTTGGGGGCTTTCTTGGGCCGTCCTGGGCGCGCCCAGGGGGTCCCCGGAGTCCTTTTTGAGGCCCCCAAACTAACTCGAATCTCGTTTGTACGCCTCTCCGTATGCCTCTTCCTTTCGTCCACACTTTTGCACACCCTCAGGCGTCCTTTTTAAATCATGTTCAGACTCTCTTAGGGCTTTCTGGCGTCTTTCTAAGCAATTGTCCGTCATCCGCTCCGCGTTTCAAAAAAAAAAAAAAGTGGGGCGGCGGTGTCTGCCCCCTCAGGGGCGTTCAATTCACTAAACATACGCATGTCCCAGGATGTTCCAAATTGTTCACAGTTTCCTGATGTTCGTCTTCTCCTCCACCTCCCATATCTTTCCACATTTTCCTGGGAGAGTCGACGATTCGTCCCTCCCGAATCTCCTCGGGCAGCGCTAGCCGTCCACGTCGACCTGCAACCTCTGCTGGCCGTGGTCCGCTGTAGCCCATGGTCATCCTGCTCACGACAGCTGAGGCGTTCATTCTGCTGCAAGTCGCCGCTGCCCTCGTGCTGCCGACTGTGGTCATTCCGCGGCTGGTCGCCGTCTTCCTGCGGCGTGGTCGTGGTGATCCTGCTATCGGCAATGGTCTTCCTGACCGTGAGCTCCTGATGGAAATATCCGTCCGTCCTACCGAGGGTGGCCGTGGTTCTTCTGATTAAAAGGGCCGTGAACCTCCTGCTGCATGTGCCCGCAATCCTGCTCCTCAAGGCGGCCGTCGTCCTCCGGTCGGCCGTGGACCCCTGATACTCACAGGGACCCTCCAGAGGTACATGCGGCCATGGTTCTTCTGCTGATGGACCCCGTCCTGTCGGAATATGTCTCCCCATCGTTTCTCGGCCGACTTGTGGCGCCTCGTCACGATCCCAGGCGGTGCCCCAAACCTGCTACCCATCAACACTGCTACTACTATTCCGCACCTCCCTCCCTTCCTCCTCCTCCTGCTCCTGCTCTCCCTGCCTGCCCCCACTCTCTCATCGCTGTTCTCACGTTCTCCTCTCATTTTCTCCCCTCCCCTCCTCATCGCCGTCCTTGTCCGCGCCCCTGGTTGCTTCTGGTGCTGACCAAGGCCGAGCGCGCGCGCGACGTAGGGGGGGGGGAGGCGGGGCGCGCCCCACTGGCCGTTGAGACTGCCGCCTCCGCCGCAGATGTCCTTCAGCTCCTGTGCGGCGGGCGGCTTCCCCCCCCTCTCGAGCAGGTTCGACGACCCCCCCCCTGTAGACGCCCGAAGTGGGCGACGATCAAAAACGGGTCTCACGCGAGATGGCGTAGCGACCTTGCGAGGTGGCTTACGCGGACCGCCGGCGGGGCACGCCACATTGGAAACGAGGGCGCTTACGCGCGACCTTACGCGAGCAGCTTACGCGCCAATGTCGGCGAAGACGAACCCTTTTCTTGCGTCGCTCAAATGGGTACGGACACAAATGGGTGCAACGCCCAGCAACAAGTGCTGTCCCAGATCAACAGGCGGCCGCTGTCGGGCAGGCGGCCTCCTGTCTCGAGTGGACACCGCGCCGCGACGACGCCGACAGCGAAGCCTGCTCGGAATGAACAGGAACTGCAGTTGGGCATCGTACCCGTTGTGCATCGTACCCACTATTTCCGTACCCATTTCGATCGTCCCCCACCCTTCCCCCCAGCTCTGTCGGGCCGGGAGGTGAGCCTCCGCCTTGACCCCGCAGCGCGGACCCAAGCACCCGGACCCCAGCACCTCAGGCATGGCCCTTGACCCAACCCTGCACCCAAGCCCTGGCCCTGAGACTGGAACCCGAGCCCCGATTTCGAAACCCTCCGTTTCCAAATCGGTCGTGCCCTAACCCGAAGCTCAGAGACCAGACCTGCCCCCAGACCCAAACACGAACCCAGACCACAACTGTGAGCATTCGCAATGTGGGATCCGAGCACCCAACGGTAAGCCTAACACCCTAAGAGAGAAACGAACTCTATACACCGACGCGTGTCCCGACCAGGTGCATACGGGATCCTGGTGTATACATGTGTCGTCGTTTTCCCGGGACATCGGGGGAAAAAAACTACACACCACACCACACCAGCGTCGTCCCCGACCCTCAAAACTAGGGCTCCCAACTTCGCGCTTCGCGCTCCGCGAAGCGCGAAGCGCGAATAACTTCGCGCCCTCGCGCCGCCCTCCCCTCCCAAAGGGAGAAAAGGAGGACGAGGAGGAGGGGGGAGAAGGAACGAGGACCGCGAAGCGCGAAGCGCGAATAACTTCGCGCCCTCGAGGGAGCCCTTGTATATGCGTTCCAGTTTCCGACCTAACCCTCACCCTCGGCACCAAAAAAAAACAACCCTGGGCACGAGCGGTCCCCCGGTGCACCGCCCTGCCCGAGACACCCCTGACCCCAAAAAACGCAGCACCCCCTAACAAAAACTCTGACATTTTACACCGAATGCCCAAAAACCGTAGCACCCCCAAAAAACGTAGCACCCCCATTTTACACAAAACCCCCAAAAAACGTAGCACCCCCAAAACCGATGCCCTGGAACCGCAAACGCAGCACGCAAAAACGAGACCCGAACCCCCAACCCGCACACCAACAGAAGCTGTAAGCAATCATGATCCTGCACAAGTTTCACCTTAGCGTTAACCTGTACGCAGCTCCCCTTCCCCGATTGTGCATCCCACGATGGGGGCTTGTTTGAATTCCAGGTCCGCGGATAGAGAAATGATCGACGCAGTGGAAGGGGTGGGTGAAAGGTGTAGGTGTAGGATGTCAGATATGGCGCGAGCTCACCTACCTTGCCCTGTCCCCCCTCTTTCCTCCGCACCCGTCCTCGCTACTCTCGCTCCCCCTCACACATATGCACGCACCCTCTGTTCAGTGGCACGCAGTGGGCACCGAGAATTGAGCAGGAACCTACAGTCCCAACATTCCTACGGGCCTATCAACCACGACATGTTTTTGGAACCATCTCAGAACAAGCACACTGTTCTCAGAACACAAGCCCGATGCATTGAAACAGCCGCAGCCTCCGCCAGACCTGTCCTGAGAGCATGTCGTGCAGACCACCGGCAGACTCTTGGAACATTCCTCGGTGGGCCTGTAGACCAGCCAGGATTATGTCGGGCATGTCCCCCTACAGGGGGATTTTCGACGAAAAATGAAAAATACCCCTAAAATAATAGAAAAAGAATCCAAAAGTCGGGGGACTACTTTTTGGGCATTTGTTTGCCTTTTGGGGGTATTTTTGGAGTGTTTCCTATTTTTCGTCGAAATCCCCCTGTAGGGGGACACGCCCGACATAAAGCCAGGATGCCTCGTCAATGCTCGAGGGAGGCCACTCGCATGTTCCGACGCTACGCCCTGCGGAGCGAGCGCTCACGCCGGGCTAAGGCGATAGGCACCCATGGGGACGCGTCTGGGGACCGGCCGCTGCGCCGCCTCCTCAACGGGGCAACGGCAGGGCTTGAGCAGGGACCGACCGTCCGGGCATTCCTATAGTCCTACCACGAAATGTTCTTAGAACCCAGAAATGTTCTAAGAACAAAAACAATGTTCTTCGAACATTCGCCCGATGTGTTAAACAAAGCAATATCAGCCAGAAATGTTCTAACAACATTTCGTGGAAACCACAAAGAGTTCTTAGAACATTGTTTAGTGGGGCTATAGGCGAGCCAGGACGCTTCGCCACTGCTCGAAGGGTGGGGCAGCACGGCGGCGGAGGCAGCGGGTAGCGCCGGCAGCGGGCTCAGAGTTGAGCGGGGGCCGGCCAGGGGGCCAGCGATATGTTGCTCCCATCGCACTTGAGGACCACATCCCAGACTTGATTTCGGGCACCCAGACAAGGACATCGAAACGGCGTCGAACGAGTATCGCCGCCCGGGGCCCGACACGTGAAAACCCTCCAGTTTCGGTACTTTCTGGGTGCTCGAAATTCTGTCTGGCGATCAAGGCTCTTCTGGGTTTCTTAATAAGCGTGGGGGGGGAACCCCCCCGACGGGGGTCAACCTCGCCTCGTCGTCGCGCCGCGACGGGGGTCGGAGCGCCTTCGGCGCGCAGTGGCTGCCCGCGACGGGGTCGATGTGGGGCTGTCGGCGGGGGTGACGCTCCCCCGACGCTTATCAATGACTGCCTACCAGACCACCCCAACCCAACCCGAAGACTCGAATTTCGGGTTGGGGGGGGCATGGGCTCCGTACGCATTTCTCAATTGTCCCCCGACGCCCCCCCACTGGAACTGGAGGGCAGATGGAGGCCCTCGGGTTGGGCTGGGGTGGTCTGGCGGGCGGTGGATGCAGAAACTCGGAGCAGCGTGGCTTAGAACACCGGGGGGTGGCAGGCGGCAGGCTGCGGAGCGGGCGGCGCCGCACGGGCGGCGCCCACAGGGACGAGGCGCGGAGCTGCAACAAGGGGCCGGCGAGCGGCGCAGACGGGGCGTCGCCAGCCGCGCCGCGGGCCGGCGGGGCTGCGCCACGCGGAGCGCGCGGTCGCTGTCCGTGGCATCTGCCTCGTGAAGCTCAAACTAGGCAAGAGAAGGCCAACGCCGTTGCCTCCGAAGGAGCTGCACGCGGCCGCTCGAGTCCGGGGGCGCAGGAGAGGAGAACGCCAGGACGGGAGAAGCCGCCCATCCGGAAGACAGCATACCGCACGCCCCCCATCCAGCAGAGCGTACAGGCGAGCCAGCGGCAGCGCCAAACGGGCGTGGGCGCTCGGTGGCAGCAACCGAAGTAGAAAAAAATGCATAAACATAAACTTTTGGCGCTCCGCGCGGATTTCTTGGATCTGCGCTGGGCCACCCCGGCGGCGCCTCCAGCGCCGCCCCTGGCGCGCTCCGCGCGCCAGGAAGGGGGGTCCAGCGCGGATCCAAGAATTCCGCGCGGCACGCCGAAAGTTGATGTTTAGGTCGGGCTACAGGCGGATTCTGGGCGAAAAATTTGAATACCCAAAAAAGATCAGATTGTCAAAAAAAACGCCCCCTGGCTATTTTTTGACTATTTTCAAATTTTCCTCCTGTAGAGGGACAGGCCCGACTTCAGTTTATGCTTGCGTCGCTCTTTCCTCTTCGAAGCGGGTGGCGGGTAGCTGCGCACCGCCGTCGCAGCGAGGGCGTGAGGAGAAAAAGCAGGCTCCCCCGTCGTGCAGGGCACCCGGCCCTGGGCACGGCGGCGGAACGGCAGGGGCGCGCCCAGCGGGGTGGCCACGGAGGGCAGCAGCGGCAGGGCGCGGGGGCAAACGGCCGCGCGACGCGGAGGGGGCCGGGGGCGAGCGGGCGGCGGCGCGGCGGGGAGCTATCCGTATCCACCGCCGGGGACCCCGACGTCCCGGTGCCCCCGCGGGCGGTGGATGCGGACAGACGTGGGACCTCAGGGGCCTGAATGTATCCATATCCACCGCCTGCAGGGCTGAACCTGAACGGTGTTCTCGTTTTCGTCTTGTGTTCGTTTTCCCTCGTTTGGTCTTCCATCCGCCTTGACGGCAAAACGAAAAATCGAAACGAGAACGGCCCGCGACATCGCCCAAAACACCGTTTGGGTCCAGCCCCGACCGCCTGTGGAGATCCGCGAAGATCGATACACCAGGGTGTGGTTATGGACAAATAATTTGAAGGGGCCCTGGGACACACAAATAAATACACACAAATAAAAAAAATCCCCATATTTTGCCACATTTTCTGGGTTTTCGTCTTCCCACCCACTTCGCATATTTTTTCATATTTTCCTGGAAATCGACAAATAATTGTGTCTGTGTGTTTTTTCCCCTCCTGATAATTACCCGCCTCGGAGCAGCGGACCCCCTGGCGGAACCAACGCGGGCCTCGCCCGTGCAGCGGGGCCGCCAAAGGGCGGCAGGAGGGGCGCCAGGGCGGCCACGGAGCAGCCCGGGGCCGCAGCGGAGGAACGGAAGGCGATGCTCTCGACGAGGCCGTCGCTCTCGAGCCGTCGACCGCGTGGGCGGCAAGATCGGCGCCAGGGCGGCCACGGAGCAGCCCGGGGCCGCAGCGGAGGAACGGAAGGCGATCCTCTCGACGAGGCCGTCGCTCTCGAACCGTCTGGCGGGCAGATCCACGCTCACTGGGAAGGAACACCGGGCCCGGCCGGGCGCGGCCGGGCGCCAGGGCGGCCACAGAGCAGCCCGGGGCCGCAGCGGAGGAACGGAAGGCGATGCTCTCGACGAGGCCGTCGCTCTCGAGCCGTCGACCGCGCGGGTCCCGCTGGCGGGCAGGTCCGCGCTCCCCGGGAAGGGAGCACCGGGCCCGGCCGGGCGCGAGGCGACCCGCGGAGCAGCGGCCCGCGAGCGTCGGGGTGAGGCGGCGCGCGAGGCCGATGAAACAGAGATGGGGGCGAGCGGTCCGCGATCCTGGCTGAGGTCGGCGCTTCCCAATCCACGGAACTCGCCATCGCTCGGACGTCCATTCCCCGTGCATGTGTCGGCTTCGAGCGTGTGTTGTTTTTCGCCAGATGACCCCAAATGCTGCTCGATGGTCTTCGCCGAGAAAAAATGCACACGTCCGAGCGATGCCGAGGGAACGTGTGGGGCGTTGCCCAAGTTCCTGGACACCGAAGGCGGGCGGATCCACGCGCCACTGGGAGGGAGCAGGGCAAAGCGCTCGGTGGCAACTCCCGGGAGCCTACCATACCATCTTGTCGGCTCTGGCGAGTCGACGCCCGTCGACACGAAATCGACGCCAATCGACGCTAAATCGACGCTAATCGACGCTAACAGACACGAAGTCGGCGCCGTGTCATCCACTCCCAGACGCGAATCGACGCGAAGCGACGCTGAAGGCAGAATTCAGAGGGCGGTATACCAGGCCCCCATGATCTGTCAAGGAACAGACAGTGCGGGACGCTGCCCAAATCTCTGGACTAGAGGCCTCCTCGATCGGGTCCGAGCAGATGGGGTCCGAGGATCGCGCCGCATCGCCGATGCATCGTCGATGCATGGTCGATGCATCGGCGATGCATCGGCGACGTTGGCGATGCATTGGCGCCGTCGGCGTGGAGAAAATCGAACTCCGCATCGAGCCACGCATCGCCGATGCATGGCGATGCGGCTCGACCCTCCGATCCCGTCTACTGGGACCCCATCTGGGATGCCCATAGACTCAGGTCGGTGCATATCCCCCTATAGGCGGATTTGGGACGAACAATGTAAACAAAAAAATCAAAGAAATGCTCAACATGATCGACCCACGAACCCGGAAAGGAATATAGAACTGTAACACATGGCAACGCTTTCAAAGACACCTGATTGGGTGACGGGCAAATGCAATGCTGAAGGTATCGATCTTGATGTACCCTGCCGAGGGCCGTGCTGTGCTGCACCGTGCTGAATTGCGATGTGCCATGCCGCGATTGTGCTCTATAGCGTCGTGGATCGAGTCCTCCAACATCATCAGAATTCCTGCGCGCGGGACGCGGCACGCGCGAGACATCCTCGAAATTCTTACGAGCGGGACGTGAAAACAAGCATTTCGCCTGAGACATCCTCTGAATTCTGGCCCCCCACGAGGCCCCCGCTCGAGACATCCCCCAATTTTGCAAAACCAACGTTTCGCTCGAAACGTCTTCAACAAATTATGAAAATTATCCCGGCAAAGCAACCTAACAGCGATGTGTAGGAGCATATCTGGAAGCATTCCCCTTAAGATTCAGATAAGAATCCTGTTGTAGAATTCTGCTGTTCTCGCAGTCGTGGTCGCATTCGCGATGGCAGTCGCAGTGGCAACAGCAGTCGCAGTCACAGCCTCAGCCTCAGCCTGCCTCAGCCTCAGCCTCAGCCTGCCTCAGCCTCAGCCTGCCTCAGCCTCGCCCTCAGCCTGCTTCAGCCTCAACATCAGTCTGCCTTCAGCCTCGGCCTCAGCCTGCCTCAGCCTCACCCTCAGCCTGCATCAGCCTCAGCCTGCCTCAGCCTCGCCTCAGCCTCTGCCTTCAGCCTCAGCCTCAGCCTCAGCCTGCCTCAGCCTCACCCTGCATCAGCCTCAGCCTCAGCCTCAGCCTGCCTCAGCATCAGCCTGCCTCAGCCTCAGCCTCAGCCTGCCTCTGCCTCAGCCTCAGCCTGCTTCAGCCTCAGCCTCAGTCTGCCGTCGGCCTCGGCCTCAGCCTCAGCCTGCCTCACCCTCAGCCTGCATCAGCCTCAGCCTCAGCCACAGCCTGCCTCAGCATCAGCCTGCCTCAGCCTCAGCCTCAGCCTCAGCCTGCCTCAGCCTCAGCCTCAGCCTGCTTCAGCCTCAGCCTGAGTTTGCCTGCAGCCTCGGCCTCAGCCTCAGCCTGCCTCAGCCTCAGCCTGCCTCAGCCTCAGCCTCAGCCTCAGCCTCAGCCTCAGCCTCAACCTGCCTCAGCCTCAGCCTCAGCCTGCCTCAGCCTCAGCCTCAGCCTGCTTCAGCCTCAGCCTCAGTCTGCCTTCAGCCTCGGCCTCAGCCTCAGCCTGCCTCAGCCTCAGCCTGCATCAGCCTCAGCCTCAGCCTCAGCCTGCCTCAGCATCAGCCTGCCTCAGCCTCAGCCTCAGCCTGCCTCAGCCTCAGCCTCAGCCTTCAGCCTCAGCCTCAGTCTGCCTTCAGCCTCAGCCTCAGCTCTCAGCCTCAGCCTGCGCCCTCAGCCTCAGCCTCAGCCTCAGCCTCAGCCTGCCAGCCTCAGCCTCAGTCTGCCTTCAGCCTCGGCCTCAGCCTCAGCCTGCCTCAGCCTCAGCCTGCATCAGCCTCAGCCTCAGCCTCAGCCTGCCTCAGCATCAGCCTGCCTCAGCCTCAGCCTCAGCCTGCCTCAGCCTCAGCCTCAGCCTGCTTCAGCCTCAGCCTCAGTCTGCCTTCAGCCTCGGCCTCAGCCTCAGCCTGCCTCAGCCTCAGCCTGCATCAGCCTCAGCCTCAGCCTCAGCCTGCCTCAGCATCAGCCTGCCTCAGCCTCAGCCTCAGCCTGCCTCAGCCTCAGCCTCAGCCTGCTTCAGCCTCAGCCTCAGTCTGCCTTCAGCCTCGGCCTCAGCCTCAGCCTGCCTCAGCCTCAGCCTCAGCCTCAGCCTCAGCCTGCCTCAGCATCAGCCTGCCTCAGCCTCAGCCTCAGCCTGCCTCAGCCTCAGCCTCAGCCTGCTTCAGCCTCAGCCTCAGTCTGCCTTCAGCCTCGTCCTCAGCTTCAGTCTGCCTTCAGCCTCAGCCTGCCTCAGCCTCAGCATCAGCCTGCCTCAGCATTCAAAGTGTGGCCCGGGAATGGAGTTCTGGGAACTCGAAGAACACGAAATGGCCTACAGTTGGCTCCGGGCATTCAAAATCATGCCCAGGAATGGAGTTCTGGGAACTCGAACACCACGAAGTGGCCTACAGTTGGCTCCGGGCATTCAAAATCATGCCCAGGAATGGAGTTCTGGGAACTCGAAGACCACGAAGTGGCCTACAGTTGGCTCCGGGCATTCAAAATGTGGCCCGGGAATGGAGTTCTGGGAAGTCGAAGAGCACGAAGTGGCCTACAGTTGGCTCCGGGCATTCAGAATGTGGCCCGGGAATGGAGTTCTGGGAGGTCGAAGAGCACGAAGTGTGTGACTGTTTGCGAAAAACGATCCCCCCCGGCAAACCCCAACGGCCCCCCAACGGCTGCCCAGACCCCCCTGTGGAGTAATGTGCTGCTCTCTTTTGAGACTACTAGAAACCTATCAGTCTTCGCTGTTAGGTAAAAAACATTTCGCTCGAGACATCCTGCCCGAATTCAAGGAAATCCTAGCAACACAAGCGAATTAGTCGAGACATCCTCGAGATTCCTGCGCGCGGGACGCGGCACGCGCGAAACATCCTCGGAATTCCTGCGCGCGGGGCGCTATCCCGCGTCGCGGTCGGCTCTGCAAAACCAGCATTTCGCTCGAGACATCCTCATCACATTCTGAAAACAAGCGTTTCGCTCGAGACATCCCCAACTCTGCAAAACCAGTGTTTCGCTTGAGACATCCTCAACAGATTCTAAAAAACAAGCGTTTCGCTAGGGACATCCTCAAATTTTAATTCGCCGGCCCTACGCGACCTCGTTATTTATCGCAAAAAAAAATCGCCGGCCCATCAGCCGTCAGATCCGTGGGTAAACAGCTAAAAGAGAACCCTGGGCCCGAGCCCTTTCCGGGAAAAATTGTCCAAAAATCGTCCCCATACCATTGTTTAAACCATTTCTGAATATTCCTCTGGACACGCCCGACTTGAGCCCCGAGGGGCACAGAAGGCGCGGGGCGGCAAGCGGCACCTCCCGCGAGGCGCGGCGGGGACCCGCCGCCCAGCACGCGGCGGGGCAGAGCCGAAGGGGCCCTGGGACACGCAAGTAGATCGACACGAACAACAGGATTCCCCATACTTTCCGAGATTTCCTGGGTCTTTGTCTTCCCCCCCACTTCCCACATTTTCCTATTTTGTCTGGGAATCGGCCATGAATTCTGTCTGTGTGCTGTTTCCCCTCCTGAAGAGCGCGCGGGTCTGGCAGGCGCCAGCCGGGCGCGGCCGGGCACGGCTGGCAGGCGGCGAGCGGCGGGGCGGCGGCGGAGGCGGGGGCGGGCCACGATGGGCCGATTTCCCACCGCACCAACCGCGGGAAGGATAAGGAGGAGGGGGAGGAGGAGGAGGAGGAGGAGGAGGAGGAGGAGGAGGAGGAGGAGGAGAGGAGCAGGAGCAGGAGGAGCAGGAGGAGCAGGAGGAGGGGGAGGAGGAGGGGGGGGGGAGAGGGAGGAGGAAGAGGAGGAGGAGGAGGGGAGGAGGAGGAGGAGGAGAGAGGAGGAGGAGGAGGAGGAGGAGGGGAGTAGGAGGGAGGAGGAGGAGGAGGAGGAGGAGGAGGAGGAGGAGGAGGAGGAGAGGGAGGAGGAGGATGAGGAGGAGGAGTAGTGGAGGAGGAGGAGGAGGGGGTGGGAGGAGGATGGGGGTGGAGGAGGTGGAGGGAGGAGAAGGAGGAGGGGGTGGAGGAGGAGGAGGAGGGGGTGAGGAGGTGGAGGAGGAGAAGGAGGAGGTGTGAGGAGGAGGAGGAGGGGGTGGAGGAGGATGGGGTGGAGGACGAGGAGGAGGAGGAGGAGGAAGACCTTCCCATCCTGCCTTCTCCCCCGACCTGTCTGTGGCAGTGGTGGTGGAAGATTGGCCCGTGAGGGCCAGCAGTCCCTGGATGGGGAGCGGCGCATCGAAAGCGCAGGGGGGGCGGACGGCCAGCGAGTTTCGTGACGAGGCAATCGCTACTGGTCCGCTGGGCAACTGCGCACACGCGCACACGCACACACGCACACATACACACACAAACACAGACACGAACACAAACGCAAACACCCACACACACACACACACACACACACACACACTCACAACACACACACTCACACACACCACACACACCACAACACACACACACACCACACACGCACATATACAACACACGCACATTACACACACACACGCACACCACAACACACACACACACACACACACACACACACACACACACACACACACACACACACACACACACACACACACACACACACACACACACACACACACACCCACACACACACACACACACACACACACACACACACACACACACACACACACACACACACACACACACACACACGCACATCCCCTTGCTGCTCCCTGCACGCCCGCTGACTGCACGGGGGTCCCGCGGCCGTGGCTCCTGTGGTATTGGCTGCCCGCACTTCTGCATCACCTTCTTGATAAAGCTAGCGGGCCCCGTCTGGCCGAGGGGCGGGGGGGAGGGAGAACCCGGGAAGGAAAAGAGGAGGACGAAGAGAGAGGTGAGGAAGAGGACGGAGAAGGAAGAGGACGAAGAGGAGGGGGAACAGGGGCAGAGATCGGCGAGAAAAGGTGATGGCGGGCGGCGGGAGAGATATGTCGGCTTACAGCGGCTTACAGGAACTGGCATTACTGGTGGCTGAAAATATGATTCCTTCCATGATCATCCACCTCGTCCCCAATGCATACGTCACCTTTGTATCCGCCCCATTCTCCGGAAACGCCTGGGCCTTTTCCCTCATGCCCCTAGAAAACATGCTGCATTTCCCCCTCCTCCGCCAGCACCATCGATCTTCGAACCCAACCAAGGCAATCTTCATTGATTCTCCTGAGGTGTTTGGCAGATGTAGGTCCTCTCCCCTGTTCGGCTTCCCGACGCTCCAACACAGCCCAAGCCCCCCCAGAGGTCGCCCCAGGACGGCCCGAGAGGCCTCCAAGAGGGCTCCAAGAAACGATCCAAGAGGGCTCCAAGACGGCCCGAGAGGCCTCCAAGACGGCCAAAGGGGGCCCCAAGACGGCTCCAAGAGGGTGCCCCGGGGGGACCCGAGCGGACCTCTCGAGCCCTCGGCCCCGAGAAGCTCCCAGGGGGCCCCCAAGAGGCCCGCGACAGGCCCCTCGAAGGACTCCGAGAGGCCCCAAGGGGCCCCCAAGAGGCTCCCGAGAGGCTACCACGTGGCCCCACAGGGGCCCCCAAGAGGCCCTAAGGGGCCCCCAAGAGGCTCCCAAGTGGCCCCGAAGTGGCCCCCAAACTGCCCCCCACAGGACCCCGACAGCGCTCCGAGGAGACCCCACGACGCATCCCTGAAGACCCTGACCCACGTCGGCGTCGTCGTCGTCGTCGACGCCGCCGTCGCCGTCGTCGTCATCGCTCCTCTGAAGGGTCGGTGACACGAGAAGGTAGGAGGGTGTAGGGAGAGAGAGAGAGAGAGAGAGAGAGAGAGACAGACAGACAGACAGAGAGAGAGGGAGAGAAAAGGAGAGAGAAAGGGCGAGGGGGAAGGAGAGAGAGAGAGAAGGAGAGAGAGAGAGAGAGAGGCAATGAGAGAGAGAGAGAGAGCGAGGGAGAGAGAGAGAGAGAGAGATGAGAGAGAGAGAGATGAGAGACGAGGGGGGGAGGGCAGGGAAGGGGAACGTGGAGGGGACGGTGGAAGGCCGGGGCCTCGGAGTCGGACAGGAACGTGTAGGCATCGCCCTTCTCCCCCGCGCGGCCCGTTCTGCCTATGCGGTGCACGTAGTCCTCTGGGCCGCAAGGCGGCCCCGGGGAGCGGAGGCCCCGCCAGCGTTCGGACGTCCAGTTCCCCGTGCACGTTTCAGATTCTTCCTCCTCCTCCTCCTCCTCCTC
>CAUYUJ010002248.1:300982-328482 GCA_963575745.1 Prorocentrum cordatum
GGGCCGTTGAGTCTTGGGGGAGGTAGATCCTAAGAGCATCTATGGTGAGCACACTATGTGGTGCGATGTATGTGATGCTATCTGCGTGGGGCAACATATGTTGCGCACCCTGCGTGGTGCAGTTCATGGTGTGCAACAAATGTGGTGCAATATGTGCGTTGTAATGTGTGTTGAGCGGGCTGGGTAGTGCAACCTATGTGGTGCATTCACTTTGACTATCTTCACCCTGTCCTCTCCACTGCTCGTGCAAACATCCCACCTTCCCACCCGCATCTTGGTCGCAAGACGTCTTAAGACCCTGACGGTGGGTATTAAATGACACTTGGCAACGACAGCGACGCCGACGACGACAGCGACAACGACGACGACGCCGACGACGACTACGACGACACCGACGACGTCCCGAACGATTTCGACGACGACGACGACGACGACGACGACGACGGCGACACCGACGACGACGACTTCGACGACGACGACGACGGCGCCAACGCCGACGACGACGACAATGACGACGCCGACGACACGACGACGACGACGCCGACGACGACGACGAAGACGACGACGACGCCGACGACGACGACGACGAAGACGACGACGACGACGCCGCCAACGACGACGTCGACGACAACGAGGGGGGAGGGAGGACGACGACGGCGACAACGACGACAACGACGAGGCAGGAGGGAGGACGGTGACGACGCGAACGACGAAGAAGGAGGGAGGACGGCGACGCCGACGACGACGACAACAACGACGAGGAGGGAAGACGACGACGACGCGAACGACAACAACGACGGCGACGAAATAGGAGGGACGACAACGAGACGCCGACGACGGACGACGACGACAACGACGACAACGACGAGGTACGAGGAAGGACGACTACGGCGACAACGTCGACGGAAACGACGACGACGCCAAAGAAGACGACGACGACGAGGAAAGACAGAAGACGACGACGGCGACGAAAACGACGAGGGAGGAGGGAGGACGGCGACGAAGACGACGACGACGACGACGACAACGCAAAAGCGCGCGCGCACGCTTTTGTTGAAAATCCGGGTTGCGAAACCATGTGTTTTTGTATGACACTCGATTTTGAAACCGTTTCCGAAACCGAAAGTGTTTGACGGAATTCGGCATGCGCGCGCGACGACGCGCGCGCGTGCACGTCGCCCCATGTTTACAAAGTATTCTCGCGACGGCACGCGCGCAAGGGCGTCCGAACGATTTCGGCACGCGCGCGCGAAGCCCGTTTGATAGTATGTTTTGAAAATATGGACAAACCGTGGTTTCATCAAAGTTTCGCAAAGGCGCGCGCGTAAGCTTTGTTAGAAAATCAGTGTTGCGAAACCCTGTGTTTATGTATGTTGGTGTGTAAATTCGATTTTGAAAGCCTTCTGGAACCGAGCATTGTTTATAAGAATTTCGGCATGCGCGCGCGCCGACGCGCGCGTGTGCACTTCGTCCTGTTTTTCTGTTGCAAGGAATTCTTGAAAACTTATACTTTTTGATCAACGAGTGCGCGCGCATAATATCTGTTGCAAAGGATGGCGAGGGGGGGTCGATACGCCCCCCCTTGGATAATGCGAATTCATCGTTAGGATGGACATTGGGTCAGAACGCGATGTGCTTTGCATCGGTTCCCGGGGGATCGTTCAACCCGGAGGGGGGAAGGTGGTAGAACCGACTCTCTTTTAAAAAAGAGAGTATAGGCGGTGCACTCGTTGTGGTGCCATTTACGAGGTACACTTGATTTTTGCAAACGAGTTGACACATCCCACGCTCTCGCAAACACCCCACCCACCCACCCGCAACTTGGTTTGCAAAACACGTGGTGGTGATTGCAAAGAGTGTTTGGTGCTGGCTGGTGCATATCTGCGGCCGCGATAGCCCACGCACGCGCGCGCAGCGGCCAGCCAGTTCGGCGCGACCGACGCGGGCGCGGTGGCGCTGACCGCTGGGCATATCCCAACGGTCACTTCAGTGCGAGTTGGCGACTTGGGCGGGCGCGGTACCATGGCAACGTCGACAACCGTAGACACGAGGATGATACAAACGATGCTGGTGACGATGTTGGCAACGACGACGGCGCGGCCAGTGAGGGCGCCGATGCTGATCACGCCCGCCGACGATGACGGCGTCCTCGCGTCGGTGATGAAGGTCTTGGGAAGAGTTCGCCATGCGCGCGGACGACGGGCGAGAGTGGCCGCGTGGTACGATTTGAAACGGATCGTGCCCCGCCCCCCGCACGCGCGCAAGGGCGTTCGAATGAGTTCGACATGCGGCGCCAGAGGCCCGTTTGGCAGACGTTGATGGAAATGTTGCAAAAAAACATGGTTATCCTCAGAATTCGCAAAATCGCGAGCGCACGCGTTGTTGAAAACTGGGGTTGGGAAACCATGTGTTCATATGTGTTTGGAAAGTCGGCTTTGAATTCGCTACGAACCAGAAACAAAAAAATGTGACGGATTTCGACTGCGCGCGCGACGACGCGCGTGCTTGCGCGACGGCACGCGCGCCAGAGCGTTCAAACGTATCGGCATGCGCGCGCGAAGCCCGTTTGGTAGCATTTTCAGAGAGCATGATGACAACCTATGGTGTTCGTAAGAAAATCACAAGAGCGCGTGCGCAAGTTTTGTTTGAAAACCCGTGTTGTGGAACTCGGTGTGTTTTGTTTTAATAAATGTTTTGGACACTCGATTACGGAACCGAAGGTTCTTGAAGGATGTCGGCACGCACGCGCGCGTGCGCACTTCGTCCTATCAGTCGCAAAGGATTCTTGGAAACTTATTATTTTTGATCTACGAATGCGCGCGCATAGCGTTTTTGCAGAGGATGGAAGGGGGGGGTACCGGCTCGGCTGGGATGGTGCGAGCTCATATTTACAATGGACGATGGGCAGAACCATAGGAAGAGTTGCAATACGCGATGCCGAGTTGATAACCCCGGGGGGCGGTGAGGGTAGAATCTAACTTCCCAATAAAGAGAGGGGGATCAGTCTTGCAGAATCTAGGGCAGCGACGAGGCGGCGACGGGGCAGCGACGGCGACCACATAGCCGCCAGACCGACGACACGACCCAAACGAGGGGCGGCGCCGAAGCGGCGACGGGGCGGCGACGGCGGCCGCATAACCGCAAGATCGAAGACACGGCACACTGCCCCAATCACAAACATGATCAGCAGATTACAACAACAACGAACCCAATATCATCCTCGTCATCATCACAAACATCAGCATCATCATGATCATCAGCAACATCATCAGCATCATAATCATCGTTGTCGTCGTCGTCATCATCACCATCACCGTCAGCAGCATCAACATCGTGATCCTCATCGTCGTCGTACTCATCATCAACATAATCAGAATAATCATCACCCCATCGGCCTCATCGCCCTCACCTTCATCAGTAGGGAATTGCCATCATCAGCATCATCATCATCAGACTCATCATCATCATCATCATCATCATCATCATCATCATCATCATCATCATCATCATCATCATCATCAGCATCAGCATCAGCATCAGCATCATCATCGTCCTTACTCCTTACCCAGAATTTTCATCGTCACCATCACCGCTGTCGTCATCGACATCGTCATCAGCACCACCAATGCGAACGACGTCCGCCTCCTCCTTGTCCAGCCCCTTCTGCTCCCCCAAGACGGCCGTGGACTGCCCAGGACTGGCCCAAGACTGCACCAAGACGCCCCAAGACTACCACACGACGGCCTCCAGAAATCTCCAAAACTTACCCAAGACCCCTTCCCCAGGACAGCGCCAGGACCACTCCACTCTCCTATGGTCCTGAAACCACCTGGCCAAGAGACCGAATCAGCTCCGAAGAGAGAGAGAGAGAGAGAAAGACAGAAAGAGGGAGAGAGAGACTGGTCAGTTTCACCGCTTCGCACCTGCTGCAAGTTCGGACCAACGTCGTGCCGGCAGCTCCCCAAAAGGGCTCCGAGACGGCCCTCTCTCGAGGCGTCTCGCGACAGCCGCGCAGAATGCCACTGCCGTGCCGCGCCACGGCGCTCCTGTGCAGCGGCCCCTGGGGACCGTGGCCAGTGTGCGCAAGCAGCACGGTCTGACTGGAGCTCGGGCTCCCGTGGCTGGCTGTCGGCATGCCACGCCTGGCACCGCCGCTCTGAGGAGTGGCTTGGAGCACGTGTGGCCCAAAACCCTAGGGGCTGATTTTTCTCCCGCCCTGCACCTCCACGTGCCTTCTGACACTCCCCAGCCCTTACTTCACCACACCCTGCGGCACCCTCTCGCGCTCATCCCCTCCGCCCGACCCATCCCCTTTTACTGCCGTTGCCCCGGAAGGTTCGCAACGATTTGGCAACGGCCACCACCACCACCGCAGAGGACACAACGAAAACTGAACCGCACAGCTCGGTCATGTCAGCCTACACGTGGTCCGTCGCCGTCGGCCACTCTGGCCTCTGCCACCACATCTCGGATCAGGTCGGGCATGTTCTCCTACAGGCGGATGTTGGAAGAAAAGGAAGATTGACAAAACAACAAGTTTACAACAACAACAACAACAACAACAACAACAACAACAACAACAACAGCAACAACAACAGCAACAACAATCATTGTAAGACTGTTCGCTCTTACCTGCTCGAGTGCCCGTTCACGAGTATTTCCCACACCCTCGATACTCGCCCTCTTAGTCTTCGATCGCACCCCTTCTGGGGGGTTATACCTTTCTTCCCTTCCGGCCGCGCCCCGGCGGCCGGGGACCGTCGTCCTGGGCAGCGGCAGCGCTGATCGGCGGCACCCCGACCCCAAGAGGGACGGACAGGGGACCGACCACGACGACGACGACGACGACGACGTCGACGACGACGGCGGCGGCGACGACGTCGACGACGACGACGACGAGCGAAAGCGAGAGCGAGAGAGAGAACGACAGTAGGGCCACGAAGGGCACGAAGCAGGCCACGAAGGGCGACAGCGGGGACACGAAGGGAATGCGTATGGGGCAACGACGAACGCGAACGAGCGGGGGCAACGAAGGGCAGATAATGCGGGGCCACAGAAGGCAACGACGGGGCCACTGAGGGTAGCAACTGGGCCACGTAGGACAGCGAGGGGGCCACAAAGGGCGACAGCAGGGCCACGTAGGGCATGCACATGGGGCAACGGGGCGCGAACGAGCGGGGGCAACGAAGGGCATATATTGGGCCGCGGAGGGCAAGGACGGGGCTACTGAGGGCTGCTAACGGGGCCACGAAAGGCAGCGAGGGGGCCACGAAGGGCGACAGCGGGGCCACGAAAGGCATGCAGATGGGGCCACGACGGGCGCGAACGAGCGGGGGGCCACTAAGGGCTGCATATATGGGGCCACGAAGGGCAGCGAGGGGGCCACGAAGGGCTGCAACGGAGCCACGAACCAAAGCGAGGGGGCAACGAAAGGCATGCATATATGGGGCCACGAAGGGCAGCGAGGGGGCCACGAAGGGCTGCAACGGGGCCACGAAAGGCAGCGAGGGGGCCACGAAGGGCTGCAACGGGGCCACGAAACAAAGCGAGGGGGCCACGAAGGGCTGCAACGGGGCCACGAAAGGCAGCGAGGGGGCCACGAGGGGCTGCAACGGAGCCACGAAGGGCAGCAAGGTGGCCACGAAGGGCTGCAACGGGGCCACGAAGGGCAGCGAGATCCCGATTCCTAAGTAATCTGTGAGGAAGTCCTAAGCGTGAGCGCGACTCCTGGGTGCCTGAGTGTCGGGAGCGCGGCGCTTGGGTAAATTGCAAGAAATTCCCACGCAAAGGCGCTATTCTTGAGTAAATTGCAAGCAAGTCTCCAGCGAGAGCGCGACTCCAGAGCGCCGAGAGAGCGACTCCTTAATACGTTGTAAGGAAATCCCAAGCGAGAGCGCGATTCCTGAATAAAATGCAAGGAAGTCTCGGGCTGGAGCGGGGGTCCAGGCTAAATTGTGAAGAAAACTCAGGCGGGAGCCGTTGTTGTTGTTGTAACCCAAGGGCCAACGACACAGTTTGAGCCTCAAGACTTTCCCTGATAAAAAGACCAGGTGCGCGCGCCGGGAGGGTCACTTCAATTGAAAAATAACATGTGCACCGGAGGGGGGAGGATCAACAATAATTATAGGAATACAACAACAACAGCAGCACCACCAACAACAACAACAACAACAACAAGAACAACAACAACAACAACAACAACAACAACAACAACAACAACAACAGCAACAACAATAACAACAACAACAACAACAACAACAACAACAACAACAACAACAACAACAACAACAACAACAACAACAACAACAACAACAACTCCAACACCAACAACAACAACGACGGAATCGACAAGTCGTCCCCGCACTATCTGCTTGACCGTTTTTGGCAGATTCCTCCTGCAGAGAGGCGTACCCGACTCGAGCCTGAGGCACCCTGGACGGGCCCCATCCTCCCCGTCCTGCCCTCGCTCCGCCCCGCCACCAAACGCCCGCAAAGGGCGCCTTGGCCTTCCCATTCTTGAACGCCCACAGCGAGTGGTCCCGATCGCGCCTGGCTCGCGCGGGACGCAGCCGAGGCGCCTGCCTGCTCGGCCTGCATGCCCATCGCCCCCCACTCGACGACGACGATGACAAGAGCAGCAGCCGCAGCGGCGGCGGTAGCAGCGGTGGCAGCGGCAAGGAGGAGGAGGAGGAGGAGAAAGAGGAGGGGGAGGAGGAAGAGGAGGAGAACGAGAACGACGAGGAAGAGGAGGGGGAGAGCTTCAGGCGAGGAGGGCGGATGGGGGAGGCCCTCTGCCCAGGAAGAGTTCGCCACACGGGACCTCGGCGGCGGTCGCACTGCCAGGGCCAATCTTGGACACCGAGATGGGGCGGGCGCCAGGGACGGAGGCGGGATGAGCCCGGCCCCCACGAGGCAAAAGGGTTGGGTCAGGCATGTCCCCCTACAGGCGGATGTCGGAGGAAGACTCAAAAATACTCCAGCATGGTCAAAAAATACTCAAAAAAACGTCACCTGACTATCTTTTTGCTATTTTTGAATGTTCCTCCAGTAGAGGGACAGGCCCGACTTGACGCTATCCGTGTCAACCTGCGGCTGGGAGCTCCCCCCCGAGCCTGGGGGGGGAGGCATGGGCGTCTGCCAACACCCCGAACAAATCACCGGCTCCTGGTGCGCCCCAGAAGGCCTTAACGACCACACCCAGTCAATACCTATGATCCCGAGGAGGAGGCGAGAGCGAGGCCAGCGGCGCGATCGGGAATGCGAGCCAAGTGCGAGTGCCCCCCCCCCGCCCCAGGAGCAGGGGGGCGCTTCGGGATCGGGCACACGTGCAAGCAACCTGACAGACGGTAGAAGGCGTTCCCTCTCTCTCTCGCTCTATTTCTCTCTCTCTCTCTCTCTGCCTCTGTCTATCCAGTGTTCCGTTTCACACTCTCCATCTCGCTCTCTCTCTCTCTCTCTCTCTCTCTCTGTAGATATGTGTGCTGTTTTGTCTTTATCTCTCTCTCGTTCTCTCTCTCTCTCTCTCTCTCTCTCTCTCTTTCTCTCTCCCACATATGCACATGTACGTGTGAAGACGTTGCATACATATATACATACAGACATGCAAACATAGACACACATATGCACATACCTACATACATGCATGCATGCATACATACATACATACATACATACAAACAAACAGACAACTAAACAAGCGACCAGTCATAATTGCGTACATACATGATTACATTCATACATACATACATACATACATACATGCATGCATACATGCATACATACATACATACATATATACATACATACATACACAGACATGCGCACACACATACCTATATACATGCAGACCTACATACATACATGCGAGCATGCATACACACATACAACCATATGCATGCATACAAACACAAACACGCACACACCTCTGTATGTGTTTAGAAAGGGGCATGCATGCATACGTATCCACATACATGTATATGCATGTATACATGCAGGCATGCACGTACACATAACTATAGCAATGCAGGCATACAAACATACAGACGTTCGTGCATCCAATCATACATGCATACATACACACGTGCATACATACCTGCATACATACATGCATGCATGCATATATGTATACACAACTACATACATGCATACCTACATCCATACATGCATACACGTGCATAGAAGCATGCATGTATGGTTACGTACATGCATACATACATAAATGCATGCATACATGTATGCATGCATGTATACCCAAACATACATAGAAGCATACATGCCTACATACGTGCATGCAAACATACATGCGTGCATGCATGCATACATCGATATATGTATACACCTACATACATGCGTACACGCATGCATGCATACCTACATACATGCATGAATACACGCATTCATACATGCATGGATGCATACATGCATAACTGCAAGCGTGCATACATGCATGCATACATGCATGCATACATGCGTACATGCATGCAAACATACATACATGTATGCAAACATACATACGTGCATGCATGCATACATACATACCTGCATGCATACATTTGAAGTATACGTATGCCGATCCCCCTACTCAGGCCTCCTTCTCATCATCCCCCTTCCTCCAGCGACGACGAGCCGCCAACAGGCGCTGGCGAGTTGCTTGTCCAAGCCAGGCCACTGCTCCATGTCGCCGTGGAGACAGACGATCGGCGCCCCGGCGCGCGACAACTGGCCGCGGGCAGCGATGGGGGAGAAGACTGGATACGTCAGGCAGGAGGAGGAGCAGGAGCCAAAGGGCCTCCACGAGGGACTGCAGATGGCAGCCAGACGTCCCCGGTGGTCGGTCCGCCCGAGAGGCATGCTGGGGGGCTGCAGAGATGCCCCGAGACAGCGAAGAGCAGAACGTCGGTCCCAGGACGGCCTGGAGTAGAAGTACGAAGAGGCGGCGAAGGAGAGGAGGAAGATGAGTGGAGGATGTGGCGGAGGGCAATGAGAGGAGGAACACGGATGACCGACTCTGCGGAGGCGTGTCAGCTGGATCCTGCGGTGGCCGCGGGCACTGGGCTGACTGCTGCTGGCCTTCGCGGCCAGAGCTGCTTCGAAAGGCGCTGGGCCGAATAGAATCCCCACCTCACGTGGCATGAGAGGCGCTCTGGCACCCACCCACCCACCCACCCACCCCTCGGCCGAAGGCCCGATGCTTTGAAGGATGGGCACTCGAAAGCTGGGCGAGGGCTGCTAAACCGTGGCTGCTAAAGCGGCCCTCCCGGAAAGGACAAAACAACTTCCCGGAATGAGGCGCGGCGCGCGAGAAACAGTCGACGGGCCTCTTCCCGGAAGGACGAAGCCAGCTTCCCGGAGGTCGATTCTAGCAGCCACGGATTCCGCAGCCCTTGCCCGGCTTCCGAGGCACGGCCGCGGGGCGGGGCAAACATCGGGTTACCAGCCTGGAACAGATTCCTATCCCTATGCTGGGCACCTCCTCATCACGATGCCAATCTTAGGGATTCCCTTATTTTGTGAGGGCGAATCCTTAAGATGGTCATCGCCTTTTGGCGTGCCAATCTTAGGGATAGGGATACGTTCGAGGCTGGTCATCGGGGGAAACAGTCGCGCTCCGAGGCGCGCGGCCCCCCCCCCGCGAGGGCGGGGGCTGCCGGCGGGCCGGGGAGGGAGGGGGGGCGGGAGGAGAGGCACGCGGAGCCCCCGCCAGGGCCCCGAGGCTTATGATGCTCCAGCCGACCTTCGCCTTGAGCACCAGGACTACCTACCAGACAACCCCGACCCAACCCGAAGACTCGAATTTCGGGTTGGGGGGGGGTACGGGTTCCACGCGTGTTTTCTCAACGTTCCCCGACCGCCCCCCACTGGAAATGGAGGGCAAATTGAGGCCTTCGGGTTTGGTTGGGGTAGTTTGGTGGGTGGTGACACCAGGGAGAATTTCGAGCGCCCACACAAGTACCGAAACTCAAGGGCTTTCACGCGTCTCGGGCCCTGGGAGCCGCTCGCCCGACACTGCTTGGGCACTCCTCCGACACTCGTTCGACACTCTTTCCGGGTGCTCGGAATGATCTCTGGGATGTGGCCCCCAAGTCGGATGGGAACAACAGAACCCGAGGCGAGCGAGAGAGGAGCAGGGGCGGGGGAGGGGGCCGCGGGGAGGAGGGGAGAGCCTGAGCAGGCAAAACATTCCCCCGCAGCAGAGGACTATAGGGCAGTCTCTAATACATCGGATTCAAAAAAACATTGGATGTTTAATACAGGACTAATGTGTGGATTAATTTATGCATGAGCTCATCGTTGTTGCTTATGCTAACTCCCTGCATGTTTGATACATGATCCGCACGCGGAGCGTGTATTAAAAACGGCACTGTATAAACAAGGAGCAGAGATCAGCGACACACATCTTCAGAGGGGGGCCTCAGGGGCACTCCGGGCGCAGGAGCCCAGAGAGGGGGAGGCTCCCTGTGGGACCAGGAGGTCGGAGGCCAGGGGTCCCGAGGGTGCCTTTGTGGCGAGGGGCTCTCTCCTGGAGCGGCGACCGGGGGAGGAGGGGGACGAGACGAGACAGGCGCGAGCGTTGGCCTGCACTCCCCAGGAACTGGGCCCCCCCCGAGCCGACGAAAGTGGCGACGGCTTCGCAGTTGGCAGCTCCGAGCTGTGGCAGCAGGAGAGGGGACAGAATGTTTTCCCTTGAGCCACATGTGACACGGACACGTACAAGATGGATCTCTGTCCATCGGTCCCCAGAGTGAAACACCAAAAGCTAAACCTATACGTGAGATTATGGACCCCTGGAACATGGGTCCAACTTTCTCTAGGTTTAGCTGTCCCAAAACTCAATTCGCCGGTCCGTGGCCACTGCCTGGCAGTGTCAAAACGACCTGCAAATGTCAAACTTGCGCAGCAGCAGAAAGATAGAGAGAGAGAGAGAGAGGCAGAACTAGAGAGCAGATTATTGGAAAACAGATTCAGAGGATGATAAAGGCGGAGGGAGAGAGGAGGAGGACGGGAGGACACCACCACCACCAACCAGGCCAGGAGGAGCCCTCTGGTCCAGGTAGTCGAGCCATGCTATCCAGGCGGGCTCTGACAGCATTCTTCTGGAGGCTGCCTGAGAGCGGTCTTTGCGCTCGGGCATGTCCTTCCGGCGGCCGACCTCTTGGGCCTCGTCCACCAGACTGAGCTTGCCGTTGGTCATCAAATCAAACAGCGCGGCATTACACTTAGTCACGTCGTCCTTGGTCAAAGCGTCCACAGGCATACGGCCACGGGGTATCCACCGTATCTTACCTCTGGCTCGCTCCAAGGACTCGCAAATGATGGCGAGGTCTAGAGCAGTACGCCTATCACGGGCCGAAGCGTTGCCTTCCTTCTGGAAGGTATCATAGATTGACTTGGCGTCCACCACGTGGACCTGTTGTTCCCGGGAACCCAAGCTACAATCGCGTCTTAAGACCGTAGTGAAGGGCCCTGAGGCCCGCACACAATCCGGCAGATCAACATCCTTGAACACAACATCACGGTACAACACTTGAAGAAACTCGACTTCCGCCACAGCGGCCGAGAGAGCTTGAGTCTCCCCGGCTAGCGTCGAAGGCACCTTACGCCGTAGCTTACTGCTACGCCAACCGAGCACGGACGCTCTTACCACCTGACTATCGAGAACAAACTTGTCGGCGGCCAACACCATCCAGGCTCCCTGGGTGGGGTCGGCTGGGAGGCCATTGTCATCCTGGAGAGACTCTACCGAACCAACACCGCCGGCATCGGAAAACGATATGAAAGACATACGCTCAGGGTCTAGCTGCCAGATCGTCAATCCTCGAGAGGCTGTTGCCCTCAGGTGCTTCACCAACTTGTTGGCACAAGACACGTCCGACACTGTCGGAGCTCGCAAACGACTGGCCAAAATACTTGCTACTCCGGCCGCTTCTGGCCGTGACTCTCGGCCGACCCAATTAAACTTGTAGACCAGAGAACGCAAAGCTTTAAACTCGGACGGCTCGAGAGGGGAATTCTTGACAGACAAGCGGCCCCGGCCCAGGGTCAGAGGACGGATTTCTTCCAGGATGTACTTTTCCTGGTCGACAACGGCCTTGCCGGGAAAGAAGGAAACACGCCTACCCGCAAAATCCACTGAGCCGGCATGACAGTCTCGATACTTCCCGAAACGGAAGCGGTCCTCTAGGATACCGCGAATCCACGCTCGGGCATCCGCACCCGCACTCCCGATGAAGAAATCGTCGACTTCCAGCAACATCATGTTCTGGATGGCCCCATCTGCTCGATACTTCAGCCACCAGCAGGGCTCCAGCAAACTTCTTTCGAACCCATGCTTTTCCAGATGGCCAACCACGGTGCGACACCACGCTACTGGAGCATCGTCCAGCCCGTAAACGCTCACCAGCAATGGGATAAGGGATCCAGGCTCAACGTCGATACCCTCGCAAGGTTCAACATATATTTGGCCCTGGGACCGCGTCATCGGATCTGACTGGGTGAAAGCGTTCTTGACATCCGCGATGTCTCCGAGCATCCTGAAATTGACCAGTACCTGAATGAACATCATAATAGACGATGTCTGGGGAGTGGGCGCATATACGGCGAGGGAGCCAGAGTCGGGATCCTTATGACCGTGCACGCACCACCTGGACTTCGCTTCGGGTTCCACGAACGCCCCCTCAACTGGCTTCCATCGGCGCACCATTCGGCTGGATATGATCCTGTCCGGACAACGTTGCCGGATCTTCGCCGCCTGATTCGGAGGGATGACTCGGACACCCCCGGATTGCAGCATGGCCTTCCATTCTTTGTCGTCTGAAGCCTGAAACTTCTGACGCTCCTGAGGGGTGAGCCTCTTGAGGGTCACTTCTCCTCCGCGGCTAGCCGCAAAGGTGCCCCCGTCCCGAATGCTTTCGCCCACGGCCCCGACAAACCCTTCGACGTTCCCAGGGACGACGGAGAGCCCGTCAATCGGCCCCGGGACCACGAAAAACTCGTTGGTGGCCTCTGTCTCGACTGTTCCCTCGGCTCTTCTGTTGCGATTTGGCGACCGTGACCTGGCTCGGGCTTCGATGGCCTGAACACGCTCCTGGACAGACTGCTTCGGCTCGTCGCCGGTCCTGACAGGCCCCCGAGTCTCCGGCCCAGGTCCAGGGCCCCCAACACCGGAGGAGGAGGAGGCAATTCCACCGACGGGGTAAGGAGGGTAGGGGGCCGAGGAGGGCTCGGTCCTGGCTCTCTTTATCTCAGGAGGGGCGCTCCCGGCCCTCGCAGCTCGAATGCAAGCTGGGACGTCCTCAGGCTGGGTGAGGCGCCCCCTCGTCTTAGGTCTCGCCCCCTCTGGTGAAGACGGGGTGACAGGGGAAAGAGAACTGGGAGACGCAGGCAAAGGAGGAGGAGCAGGAGCAGGTAAGGAAACAGGACGAGGAGAGGACGGAGGAGGGAGGAGTTCTGGACTCGCTTGATCCCCTGGCTCGACCTCGGCGGATCCTGAGCTAACTCCTCGAGACAACTGCCGACTGAGAGACGGCGTCGCCGACTCTTCTCTGTCTGAAGGAGCCAGCTCGGAAATAGAGGGCAGCCCGGTCCTGTCCGAGCCTGGTTGAGCTACAACCGATCCGGCACGAGAGAGAGACCCCCTGGGGGGCCTCCGAGGGAGCCCAAGAGCCCCGCCCACTGACGGGGGGGAGGGTCGATTCTCCGGTCCTCGTTCCTCGGCTGGCACTGGCCCAGCTCCGGGAACCCTTGGTTCTGAGTCGAGCTCGGCCTGTGCCGCCTCGTCCCAGGCACTCTCGGGAGGGGGGCCCTCGCGCTGAACGTCCACAGCGGTCACCCGCCTCGCCTGAGCCGAACGGAGCAGCTCCTGCCATCTAGGGTCTTCGGCCAATTGAAGGCCGTACTCTTCCTCAGGGCTAGCAAGCCTGACTTGCTCGGCTGAACATTTCCAGAGACGGGCCCGGACCGCAACCCACACCGTGCCGCCCTCGGCAAGCACCACGACCCCGGGACCCGTCCAGCCGGCACGACGACGCCCCAGGGCGTCGGCCCTGGACGATATTCTGGTGAAATGCCTCCAGACGAAGACCCACTGGCCGGGGGTAAATCTCTTGGTCCCAGGGGTCCTCGCCCGGGCTGCTCGGGACAGCTTGTCTCGGGCCGTGGCTTCCATGGCAAGCCTACGGGCCGCCGCTCGGATAGCGTGGGCCCTGGCAAACTCGGCCCCCGCCTCGTCCTGCTCTGAGGAGGGGCTCACGACATCCTGCCACCCAGGCAAAGCCCGTCGATCGTCGGACAAGAGCTCATGCGGAAGACGCGGGTTTTCTCCAAAAACCAACTGGAGAGGTGAAAAGCCACCTCGATGCCAAAATCGGCTCTTATGCGCCACCAACTCAAACACCAGATCGTCCAGCTCCTGGAGTGATGAGGGAAGGGACGTCCCGGACTCTAGCTCAATACGGACTCGGTCCTTGACCCAGCCACCGTGTCTCTCCACTCGTCCGTTCTGCCAGGGACTGTCCGCGTCGCAGACATGATGACAAACTCCCCACTGTTCCAAGCCTCGGGCGAACCGAGCTCCAAACTCCGAGCCCCCATCCGAGATGATCAGATGAGGCGCACCCAACGGTCGGACCCAGGACCTCAGAAACTCGGACCAGACAGCGGCCGACGTCGCGGCCTCGACCCGGGTGACGACCTGCAGGTTCGACCCGTGGTCGACGATGTTGAGATAGGGATACGTCGTACCTTGAAAGTCGAGGTAGAAGAGATCAACCCCCACGATGTGATTAAAACGAAAGGTCCTGGGCAGAGCAACCCGACGATGGGCCCCCGACTGCGATCGTTCCGCACATTCCGAACAAACAAAATGCTGACGCACCCATCTCACCAAGTGCTGTTTGGTGCCGCCAGCTCGAAGAACCCGAAGAAATTTTCGGTTGTCGGGATGGCCCATGTTGCAGTGCAACTTGTATATTAACCGTTTCTCGTCCTCAGTGGGCTGAGGATCGGGCTTCCCGGACACATCTCCCCTCGTTCTGTTCTGAGTGGGTGGTCGTGTCTCGGGCTCGTCGTCGCTTTCGCCCGAACCTTCGGGCTCGCCTTCGCCGCCAATTGCTTCCCCGGCCTCCGCAGCCTCGCCGGAGACTCCTTCCGCCAACTCCGCCCAGGAAGACTGTCTGGCCCTGGAAGCTCCGGACCAATGTTCGGCGACAGCCCTGGCGACAGTGCGCACGAACAAAGGGGGGTAACATGCCGCTTTGGTAGTAACCGAGCCTCCCTCCAGAACAGCGTGCTTGTGTTCCCCCGTGCAGAGGTGACCGTCTAAGAGCCGCAACACCTCGGGGTGGTTGGACAAAATTCCCGTGGGTTTCTTGTTGGGCCCCCTGTCGTCCACCCTCATTCCAAACTGGCACATGTCGAGCCGGATTCGTCGAACTCCCGGGAGGTCCCACACACACTTGACAACGTGCGTTCCCCAGGAGGAAGCGTAAAGAGGGTGTTCGAACGCAAAGAACCGTCCGTGTCGGACCTGATAGTCGGCTATCCTCATGCAAAGGAAAAGGTCTCGGAGGCCGTCCCGCACTAGTGACCTCCAGTCCCCAGGGCCCATCCGATCCCGATTCAACCTATTGATCGCGGAAAAGGCCCGACACTCGGAACACAGCCAGATCATTTCGGGTCGATCGGTCCTGATCGTCTCCCAGAGGCGATCGACTTCCGTTCTTTGAGCGGCGTCCCAACCGACCTTGAGGTCCCACGAGGCCTCCTCTCCCACGGTGGCCCCAATTTTCTTAACGGCAGGAGCAATCCTAGGAGGGGAGAACACTTCCATGAAAGCCACCTTGGATCGTCCCGGAGTGACCGACGCGTCGACAGGAAAGGTCCCTGGGAGGGCTCCAGTTGCCCCGGCTGCTGCCTCGCCGAGAGCCTTTCTCACTTGAGATCCGCAAGCGACCTCGTGGTCGCCGTTCATCCAATCTCCGTCGAGCCACTCGGGCCCGACCAGGAGTCTCTGCGCAGAGGGAGGGTAGGTAGGAGAATGGGCTGTCGATGGGCTCTCTGGTGAGTCCCTGTCGGAGACGGCAGCGCAGGCGCAGTCCAAACGACTGCACCTTGAACTCTGCTGCTGCTGGCCCGAAGCCCCTCGGCTCGGGCCGGCGACTGAAGAACGAGGAGTGGTGTCCAAAGACGACGCTACATCTCGTCGTCCTTGTCGCTCTCGTAGAGAATCTCCCAAGGCGTTGTCACTGCCGTGGTCGAGACCTGCGGTGTGCCCTCGGGCTCCGGCGAGGAAGCACCCGCCTGTGAGCTGTCCGGCTCCTGCAACGGAAGCTCTTGGTTCGCTCCGACGGCGTTGGCCACCTGCACGAGCCCCATCACCGCCGTCCCAATCTCCACGATCATCTGCGCCATCTGACCCATTGACTGCTCGATGTTGCCGACCGACAGCGACAGGGTGCTCATCTGCTCCGTCAGGTAGTCGAGGGACTCCCCCATCGGCTCCAGTGCCTCCAGGGTACGACGGAGCCGAATGAGCGCTTGATGGATCTGCTGCAGGCCCTCCTCCGGCTGACTGCTGGTCTGAAACTGTGCTTGACTGGCATATTGTGCAATCTGCTCGACCACCTCTTGCACCTTTCCGAGGGATCGAATCCCCTCGGGGATCTGGTGCAGCTGCCACTGCAGTGCGTTGAGATAGCCGTTCAGGTCGTTGGCCGTCTGCAGGGCTGCTGTCCCTGTCTGAAACACGGGATTCTCCTGCATGATCTGGACCGTCCGCTCGGCAGCAGCTGCCGCTCGTCTGGCCGCCTCTGCCGCGGACTCCGGCCTCGCTGCCGGCCCGCCGCCCTGCTCGCCACCGCTGCCGCGTGGCACCCATGTGAGCTTGTAGCCGCAGAACTTGCACTTCGTGCCCGAGCCGTACTGATTGCCGCACGACGTGGCCTGCGAGTGGTTGCAGTTGTTCACTAGCTTGGGCGGGGGCGGCTTGACTGGGATCGATCTCGGCTTCAGCGGTGCCGCCACCCGCCGGGCTGGGATGGCTGCTGCTGCTGCTGCCGCCGAAATCGGAGCTGCAGCTGCTGCTGCAGTTGTCATTTCTCCGTCGTCGCTCTGGTTCGTGACCAGCTGCATCGACGCCTGATCCTCGTCGCGGCCGTGGTGGATCCCCGGCGCTGCTCCCGAGGCGCCTGCACTCGGCGTCCCTCCGTGGCCCAGCAGTCGTGCCGACCTCGCCTTCGGTGGACCTGGAAGCTGCCCCTGGACTCCGGCCATCCATGGCATCGGCGATGCTGCTGGCTGAACGCTGGAGGCTGCTGCTGGATTCGGCCCCGGCGGAGGGTCCGACGGCGGAGGAGGCGCCTGAAGCAGGCACTGCTGGTACTCCATCGTCAGGATGGGCGTCCCGTCCATCAGGTAGCCGGCCACTCCTCGGTCGGGCACTCCATCGGGTCCGGCGGCCGCCATCGCCTGGGCCCAAGTCATCAGCTGGGCGGGCAGCTGGTTGGGCACTCCAGGATGGGAAGGCGGTCCGCTCGGCGTCGTAGTGGCCTCCGCCAGCGCCTCCACCGGCGTCTCGACCGCCTGGCTCAGCACCGCCCTGGCAGCGTCTCCTCGACCGTCGCTGCCGTCGCCTCTGCTGTTGCCGCCTCCGGGCGGCTGGGCGGTGGACCCGCGGAACTGGGGAGCTCCCTGCACTGAGAGGATCCCCCTCAGGATAAACATGGAAATCGTTATGAACTTCATCATTGCGCCGGACGATGCCGGCAGGATGCTGCGATCGTCGGCTCAACTGTCGATGCCGGGAAACCCACGAGCAAAGACTCGAGCCAAAAGAGGCCACGGACAGCACGTACACGAGAGCCCTTGGGCCCCTGCTGCCGATGAGGTCGAGAGCTCCCTTGCCGATGGGCTCGAGAGCCCTGTCCCGTCCTTCGTTGCTGTTGTCCAAGACCTTAGTGCGCCCCAAAGATCCTGAGCCCGTGACCTGTTCGAGGCGGGCCCGCTGAGCCCAACACACGATGAATAGGCAGACCACGACTGCGACGATTGAGACGACCGAGTAGCCCAGGCACGGCGGTTCCCTCGGATCCCTGCTTGGCGTTCTGCTCGAAAACCCCCTTGGTCTAGACCCCGCACGACTTGACCCGGACCCTGCTCGCCTCGACTTAGCTCTAAACCGAAGGATGGAGATGATGAGGTGAGGGATGCACTGCGTCACAGTTCCGTCTGCCAGCATCTTCGGAGGCTTCTCATTGCCAAGGGTGAATGACCCCTCCGTCAGAAAAGGATAGCGCTGGAGGGCCGACGCTGGGACTGTCGGCGGCTCCTCCAGGGAACGCACAATCTCTACCATCCTGCGCCCGGAACCCAGGCGCGTCATGGCCGCGGTCGTGCGCAGGGTGCCGGAGCGAAGCCTGTTCCTCGGTAAATCAATCACGCTCTCTAGAAAGTCCAGAAGATTGACGCTCAGAATGTGAGGGGCAGCCTCTCCGAGCACAGTGGTGTCTATGATGCCAAAGACGCCACCTAGACACAACGGAAAAAGTATAGCGCTCACAACCTTGGCCTGGCCTCCAACTCCGTGGGCCCCACGAAGGTGCGTCCGATGTTCAGCAGGAATCTCGACGTACCTGAGGCCGTGGGTCGCGAGCGCCTCGGACTCCCTGTTGAGAGCCTCCACGCCTACCAGATCGGCCCCCGCCCCGGGGTCGACCAGGCCCTGGGTCGACGAGGCCGCCAGGAAGATCGACCCTGACGTGATCTCCTCCTCGACCCCGCGCCACGCCGGCGCTGCCCACATGTCGTTACTGCCAAACGCCACCCCGTCGAACACGTAGGATGAGGCCTTCCTGATGGGAGTCTTCTTGACGGAGACCCCCCGCTTGACAGCGCCCTTCTTGGTGCTGCTGACGTTGGGACACTCACGCCCCCAATGGCCCTTCTCGTGGCACAGCTTGCACTTGGTGACCTTCATCAGCTGCTCCTGAGTGAGGAAGCGTCGCCTGCCCTGAGGAGGCCGGTGTCCTGCTCCTCCAGCACCGCCTCCACGCTCGTCACGTTCTCGTCGCTGGCGACCTCCTCCTCGCCCGGCTGACCGAGAAGGATGAGAGGTCCTGCCACTGCCTCGACCTCGGGAGCCAAAATATTCTCGATCGCGCCGAGCTGCGCGCTTGAGGTCCTTGTTCTGCTTCCAGGACCTGTTGTTCGTCAGCTCGGCCAGCACCAGCTCGGCGTCGTCCTCCTCGATGTCCATGTCACCGATCTCCGCGAGGAGGGCCGCCACGTCCTCTTCCTCGAGCTCGTCCGACTCGTCGGCTCCCTCGTCGTAGTCATCCTCTTCGTCCTCGACCACCTGGTAGTTGGCATCCTCCGACCTACCTTCACACCGACCGAGGTTAGGAGGGGAGGAGGAAGACTGAAAAGCACCAGCGTCCGAGCGAGCGCTCGGCCCTAGGTCTTCAGACGCTGCCGCTAGCATGCTGCCTGTCCCGGCTTTGCCGGGAAGCAGGCGCTCAGTGCCGGCTGATGAATCAAGCTGGCGCAGTGCCCACTTCACGCTGCTGTAGGTCAGGTCCCCGCGAGTGAGCGTGCGCAAGTTCTGCACGCCCTGCTGAGTGAGATTGGCCCCTTCCTCTAGGAAGACACCCTTGAGCTTGTCGGACATCCACAAGTCGTGGCCCTCCGCGTCGATGAACTCTGCTTCACGACGACTCACGTACTGGGTGAGCGTCTCCTTGGAGTCGCGGACGGCCTCGTATAATGCTTTTCGTCCTGCCCGTCGTAGCTCGTCTCCTTCACGCTCCCCGATCATCAAGTCCATGCGACTGAGGAGCGTCTGCAACCATGACGATGCGGTGAGCTCCTTGTCCGGGATGTCCTCGAACTTGGCCTGCATCGTCCAGTCGAAGAGCCGCATGAACTTCTCCGACCTCCTCCAGACCGCTACGTCGGTGTTGTCGCTCCAGCGCCGAATGGCTCGGCGCCATTGTCTGTAGTGGGCCCAGCCGGGCCACGCTGGAGGGTCCGAAAAATCACCTCGGCCCCCAGTCCATTGGCCTGGCCACCAGTTGCTGTTCCAGCTCGAGCTCCAGTCCTGGTGCTCGTCCCACTTCTGATCCTCCTTCACGTCGTCCTTGTCGCCGGGTGGGCGCCGCTGTCCTGAATCTCCTGCTGTTTCTCCGCTGCCCACCTCGGCGGCTTGTCTGGTTCTGCTGCTGCTCCACGGGTCGGCCCCCGTGCCGTCCCATGGGTCGGCCACCGTCGGTGCTGTCTCTGGCGGTGGCCGCTGCTGCTGTTGGCCAAAATGGCCGAGCGCCCGCACGGTCTCCTGGACCGCGGACTGTATTGCCCGAGTGAGCGTCTCCTGATCGATTGTCGTCGCCGCCACGACCGTAGAGCCTGATGCTGCTGCTCCCGCCGTCGACCCCTCAGCTCCTCGGGCTGCCAGGACGGCGAAGGTTTCCTCTCGTCCATCGCCTCCTGGGGCGATTGGCGGCGGCTGCCGCTCACCATCTGCGGGCATCTCTCTGCCGTGGATCCCACGCTGCTCAGTGGTCAGAGCGAAGCCTGGCTCCGGGGCGCGCAAGCGCAGAGCGGCCTGGCCGTCACAGCCAGCCTCTCGCGCCCATGGCCTCCGGGCCGGACCCCGCTCCGCTACCAACTGTGGCAGCAGGAGAGGGGACAGAATGTTTTCCCTTGAGCCACATGTGGCACGGACACGTACAAGATGGATCTCTGCCCATCGGTCCCCAGAGTGAAACACCAAAAGCTAAACCTATACGTGAGATTATGGACCCCTGGAACAGAGCGACGGCGAGGTCTCCTCCGATCTGAATAGGACGTTACTCCACCGGACCACCCAGGAGTCAACGAAAGTGACGGCAGGTTCGCAGGAGGCAGGCAAGAGGCAGGCTGGCGGGCAGGTGCAAGCCAGGTACCGGCATCTCGAGGCGAACCCAGCGGGGGCGACGAGGGCCTTCCAGGAGGCCCAACAAGACGAGAACGAGGCGGAGGCGGAGGAGGAGGAGGAGGAGGAGGAGGAGGAGGAGGAGGAGGAGGAGGGGGGCAGGAGAGAAGTGGAAGAGGGCTGAGGAGGAGGTCGCGACCGCAGTGCCCTCTGCACAACGCGAAGCCACCGCAGGAGGAGCGGGCAGCACTTGTGCGCTGCTCTTCTGTGCTTCGGGGACGCCAGTGCGGCAAACAAGGCAGTGGGCGATTCCCGAGCGCTCCCGCCGGAACTCATCCACGACTGGGTGAGAAGCAGCAGCGCAGCATCTGAGACAACAGCATAGGGCCCCCATCGGTGACCACGTCGACCCCCTGAGAGCACAGAGGGCAACGCCACAACCTCGACCGTCTCCTCCACCTCTTCCGTCTCCTCCTGTTTCATCCCACCACCTCCGATCTTATCCGTCAATATGTCTGCCACCATGCCCTGCGGCACGAGTTGGAGTGTGCTCAGGTCGCTTCGAGATCTCTGCGCTCAGTTCCGCACATATTCTTCCAGGGGCCCAAAGCCCGGAGATCTGGGCGCTTTCGGACGCTCCCGAAGGGTCCACGCGCGACGTTCGACGTAGCTCATGACACGCATGTCCAACATGGCTTCAGATGGCCCTGGGGACCGTCCTGGAGCCCTCTTGGGCGCCTCTTGGGCCTCGTCTTGGAGGCCCAGGAGGGCGGCCAAGGAGGCCGAAATCGTCAAACTCGATTGGCTTTTCATGTTCACGGTAGTTGCTATTCTCTCTGTCCAGAGCGTCCAAGGCGGCACAAGAGGCGCCCAAGATCTCTCCAAAACTGCCCAAGAGCCCGAAGAGGGACGCAAGCGGCCCCGAAGACGGCCCCGCGAGGGGCCCACGACGCGGAGCACGAGCTGCCATGTTGAGCCCCCCGGCTCAAGAGTGCCCCCAACAACAAAAAAAAAAGAAAAAAAAAAAAAAAAAAAAAAAAAAAAAAAAAAAAAAAAAAAAAAAAAAAAAAAAAACATCCCCGAGGAGGCGCGCCCAAGAGGCCAGGAGGCCAAGAGGTGCTCCTAGAAGGCCCCCGAAGTGCGCCCAAGAGGCCCCAAGAAGCCCCCTAGATGCGCCGAGAGGCCCACAGCAGGCCCCAAGGGGCCCCCAAGACACCCCGAGACACCCCCAAAATCGCCTCCAAGAGATATCCGGGAAGGCCCCGCAAGAGATCCTCGCGGGCATCCAGGGAGCCTCTGAACTACAACCGAAGCGCGTTGCCGGGATGGGCCGAAGGCCACCCGGTACAAGCCCTCCCGGCTCACTGCAGCCTGCGTGGACACCCCTACCAGCGCAAGCCAGAATAAAGAGGGCCAGGCGGGAGGAGAAGGGGCAACGACAGGGGGGGACTGCTGGCATACGGGGGGGGGCCGCATCGACCTGGGATCGGCGATACATCGCCGATGGATCAGCGACAGGACTCCGACAGCGAAACCGCACCTTCCTGGGTGGGCTGGACTGCGCTCTGGCCCCGCGCGCCTGGCTGCTGCCGCCCGCCGGCTGCTCATCGTCGAGTTCTTCGGCGTCTGAGCGTCCCTCCTTCCTCGTGCGGCCTCCCCCCTCCCTCCTTGCACGCCGGCCAACTCGCGAGTGAGTGCCCCTACCTGGCAATTGCGCTGGTGCGGAGTTCGCCGCCTCTCGCCGCTCACGAAAAGAGGCGGGCTGGGACTGTCGGGCCCCCATCGGCGATCAATGGGCGATGGGGGGTCGCTGCGTCCCCCCCCTGTGCCCACCCCCCGCCCCCCGTCGTTGCCCCCGAGAGGAGGCGGGAGGCGAGGCCAGCAGCCCGGCGGGCGGCAGGTAGAGGTCGGGCGTCCTCCTACAGGCGGATATGTTGGAGGAAAATTAAAATATGTCAAGAAATGCTCAGAGATATTTCAAGAAATGCTCAAAGATATTAACAAAATATCCAAAAAGCGTCCCCAGACAATGTTTCCCCAACCATCCTGTGGCGTTGGGCCCTCGTTTTGAACAAAAAGACGGCGCCCCGCGTCACTGACTCACTCCTCCCCCTCCTCCTTCCTCCTCCTCCCCCTCCTCCCTGCATTTGACCCACCCAGTACAGCGTTCTGTGGCCCCATTGGGAGATCCACCGAAAACCCCAGTGCTACCGCCCGCATGCGTCACCCACACACATGTCGGCACACCCCTCACACGTTTCGTGGCCCCATAAGGACCTCCACCGAAGGCCCCAGTGCCACCGCCCGCATGCATCACCCACACACATTTCGGCACACCCATCACACGTTTCGTGGCCCCATAGGGACCTCCACCGAAGGCCCCAGTGCCACCACCCGCATGCGTCACAAACGCTCATTTCGGCACACCCCTCACGCGCTTCGTGGCCCCATAGGGAGCTCCACCGAAGGCCCCAGTGCCATGGCCCGCATAAGTCACCCACACACACACACACAGTTCGGCACACCGCTCACACGTTTCGTGGCCCCATAGGGAGCTCCACCGATTTGGACGCCCGAAATGGGTACCGAAAGAATGGGTACAATGCCCAACAGCAAATGTTGTCCCAAATCAACAGCGGCCGCTGTTGGGCAGGCGGCCTCCTGTCTTGAATGAACACAGGCCGCGGCGGCGTGGACAGCGAGCCCTGTTCAAAATGAACAAGATCCGCTGTTGGGCATTGTACCCATTCTTTCAGTACCCATTTCGTGCGTGCAGAACCGAAGGCCCCAGTGCCACCGCCCGCATGCGTCACCCACACCCATTTCGGCACACCCATCACACGTTTCGTAGCCCCATAAAGAGCTCCACCGAAGGCCCCAGTGCCACCGCCCGCATGCGTCACCCACACCCATTTCGGCACACCCCTCACACGTTTCGTGGCCCCGTAGGGAGCTCTACCGAAGGCGCCAGTGCCACCACCCACATGCATCACCCACACCCATTTCGGCACAACCCACACACGCTTCGTGGCCCCGTAGGGAGCTCCACCGAAGGCCCCAGTGCCACCGCCCGCATGCATCACCCACACCCATTTCGGCACACCCCTCACACGTTTCGTGGCCCCATAGGGACCTCCTCCGAAGGCCCCAGTGCCAACGCCCGCATGCGTCACCCACACACATTTCGGCACACCCATCACACGTTTCGTAGCCCCACAAAAGAGCTCCACCGAAGGCCACAGTCCCACCGCCCACATGCGTCACCCACACCCATTTCGGCACACCCCTCACACGTTTCGTGGCCCCATAGGGAGCTCCACCGAAGGCCCCAGTGCCACCGCCCGCATGCGTTACCCACACACAGTTCGGCACACCCCTCACACGTTTCGTGGCCTCATAGGCCCATAGAGGGCTCCACCGGAGGCCGCAGTGCCACCGCCCGCATGCGTCACCCACACCCATTACGGCACACCCATCACACGTTTCGCGGCCCCATAGGGAGCTCCACCGAAGGCCCCGGTGCCACCGCCCGCATGCATCACCCACACCCATTTCGTCACACCCCTAACACGTTTCGTGGCCCCCTAGGGAGCACCACCGAAGGCCCCAGTGCCACCGCCCGCATGCGTCACCCACACCCATTTCGGCACACCCCTCACACGTTTCGTGGCCCTATAGGGTGCTCCACCGAAGGTGCCAGTCGCTGCGTTCGCATGCGCCCACCGCACCCATGTCGGCACACCCATCACACGCTTCGCGGCCCCATAGGGAGCTCCACCGAAGGCCCCGGTGGCTGCGTTCGCATGCACCCACTGCACCTATTTCTGCACACCTCTCACGCGTTTCGTGGCCCGATGAGGAATTCCACCGACGGCCCCGGTGGCTGCTTTCGCATGCGCCCACCGGACAATTTTTGGCACACCCATGACACGTTGCGTGGCCCTATAGGGAGCTCCTCCGAATGCGGTGCATACAACGACGGTACTCACAACTCCATATGGTTGGGTCCTTCTCCTGTAGAGGACAGGCCCGAGGGGCCCGACCACACGAAACCTCCCACGAGAAGCCCAACCCTGGAACCCCAGGACATCCATTGGTTGCTGGTGTGGGGACGCCACGTGCTCCGTAGCAAATCCATCGCCGCCCAAGAAACCCGGGGCACCCTGGAGGCAAGCAGGGCGCTTCTTGGCATGGGTCTCCACTGTAACCCTGCGCCAATCCCCCCCCCCAGATCGCTGCCCCCGAGAGTCGACTACACGCAAGAGTGACCCTGGGTAAGAGTGACCTTTGGTGCGCGGCTTTTTGGGGGCCGAAGGGGGACTAAACACAAGCGCGCAAGACACTACTATCGCATCGCGTTTGGCGACCGTGGGAACCCAGTGGGCCCGCACCAAAGGTCACTCCGGCGAAAGGTCACTCTTACGTCTAGTCGAGAGAGGACGGCGGGAGGCGACGCCAACAGGCCGGCGGGGCGGCAGGCCCGCGAGAGTCGCGGCGGCGGGGGGCGCGCGTCGCGGTGCATGTCCGCCGCCGCGCGCTTGGTCTTCGTGAAAATGAGGCACGAGGAGCCTGGCGCTCACGGGCGGGGGGGGGGCAGGGGGAGGAGGAGGAGGAGGAGGAGGAGGCGGAGGAGGAGGAGGAGGCGGAAAAGGAGGAGAAGGGGGAGGAGGAGGAGGAGGAGGAGGAGGGGGAGGAGGAGGAGGAGGAGGAGGAGGAGGAGGAGTGAGGAGGAGGAGTGAGGCGGAGGAGTAAGGAGGAGGAGTGAGCAGGAGGAGGAGGAGGGGGAGGCGGAGGCTGAGGATGAGGAGCCCTCAGGCCGCGGGATGCTCCCCCCTACTCCAGTTCCTCGCCCCCTCTCCTCCTCACCCTGGTCACCTGATGAACTGCAGCGATATGGGGGGGGATGGGGAGAGGGGGGGGGGACAGCGACATAGAACGGGCGATGCATCGCCGATAGATCGGGGACAGGCCTCCGATGGTGGATCCGCACGCTCCTGCGATTGGGGGTCGACCGATCCCCCATTGTGCCTACCCCCCTATCGTTGCCCCCGATATTCCTCCTCATCCTTTCCTTCCCATCTCATCTCATGGCGGCATGAATGTCCTCAGACGTTGCTATCCCCCCCCCCATGGGGGCGGCCGCCCCTGGGGGGGTGTCAAACTAGTGAGCCAGGACGCTCCAAGGGCAGTTGGCCCAAAAGTCGCCGGCGGAGGAGGAACAAGAAAGAGAAGCAGCGCACGAGTACAGGAGGGAGAGAGGAGAGCACCATACATCATAGCAGGGCAGGCGAGCTGGGGAGGGGCCAACGATGGTGCGGCGGTGCTGCGGCGGGGTTGCAAAAAACAAGAGGGGGAGCAGGAGGAGGAGGAGGAGGAGGCGGAGGAGGAGGCGGAGGAGGAGGAGGAGGCGGAGGAGGAGGGGGGGGCAGCGCTGGTGCGACGGTGCTGCGGCGGGGCTGAAAAAGAGCCACGGCCATAATTACCCGCGGGAAGCCCCCCCCAGCCAGCCAACGGGCCCCACGGCGGAAGCCCCCAGCGCGCCGAGAGGCGGACGTGGGGCACCCGGGCGTGGAGCCGGCGCGCACGGGCGCGGGGGAGGTTTTCACATTCTTGGCGGTGGCCGTGCGCAGGTTGTGTTGGCTGTCCCCCCGCAGTTGGGATCCACCGCGGGTCTGTCACTGGAGGGGGGAGGTCGCGGGGCGAATGCGAAAACGCAGATGCAGCTGATCTGTGCACCTGGGGTCTGGCGACAGGGCGCGGCGCCAACGCGGCGCCAACGAACGTCGTGGACTCGGGCACTTGGATTGGACGCGCGCCGCCACGCCAGCGCCGTTATCGTCCTCCTACTTGTCCCGCTTGCCATCCTCGCCTCCTCTCCCCCCATCCCTTTTCCGCTCACTCCTCCTCCCCGCCCCCAGCCGACCCGGACGCCGCCGCGCGCGCCCACCGGTGACGGGAACATGGATCCGAGCGCCGCCACGCGCAAGTGCAGCCACACACGGTGCACATCACGCGCGCTGTAGAACCCACGTGCCGCCACGCACGCGCACCCCCCCTTCATCCCCTCCCACCTTCCCCCCCTCCTCCCCCTCCATCCCCCTCGCCCTGCCTGCCTCTCGCCTCCCTTCCATCCTCCTCCCCCTATTGTTTTTTGGGTTGCTCCTCTTCCCCCATTTCCTCGTCCGACCCGGATGCCGCCGCGCAAGCACTCGCGGGGCGCCCTCGCGCGCGGCGGCACCCAGGTTGGGCACCCAAGCCCCCCCCTGCCGCAGCCAACTGACTCCTACCCCCGCCAGCTTATGGGCGGAAGTGGTCTAGACCGCTTGCTCTGCCACCCCCCTTCTTGGCTGCTGAGGGCGCGTGGCCCCTCCCTCCACCCCCCCAAGGCCCGGGGGTGTGCCGGGCGTCCAACCTAGCTCAAGATCGCCTCAAGAGAGCCCTAGGTGTCCCAAGGTTGGCTCCGATATGCCTCGGGATGTCCGACCCGGATGCCGCCGCGCACGCCCGCGGATGACGGGCGCGCGCGCCGCTGAGGGCAACCGCGCACAAGCGCCGCCAACCACACGGCGCACCACAACCATATGGTCACCACGCGCGC
>CAUYUJ010002248.1:333482-343482 GCA_963575745.1 Prorocentrum cordatum
TCATCATCATCATCAGCATCACATCATAAATCATCATCATCCTCATCTCAATCATCATAATCATCATCATCATTCATCATCCTCATCATATCATCCATCATCATCAATCATCATATCATTCATCATAATCATATCCGCCACCATGATCTAGCATCATCGTCATCTCCTCCTTCTCCCATATCCTCCTCCTCCTCCTCTCTCCTCCGCTCCTGCTCCTCCCTACCTCCCTCCCTCCCTCCTACCTCCCTACCTCCTCCTCTCCCTCTCCTCCTCCATTCCCTCCTCCCTCCTCCCCCTCCTACCTCCTCCCTCCCTTCCTGCATTCCCTCCTCTCCTCCTCCTCTCTCCTCCTCCCCTCCTCCTCTCCTCCTCCTCCTCCTCCTCCTCCTCCTCATCCTCCTTCGTCATCATCGCCCCAGCCTGCAGATACTACATGTCCCTCTCTTCACTCCTCTCGTGCCCCCAACCCACCCCTCCTCCTACCTCGAGATTTCGGCCCGCGCCCCGCGGTGCACCGCCGCACCCCCCTCATTTCCAGCGCGGCGCCGCTCTTCTGCAGCATCGGGAAAGGATTCCCTCTCGGACGACGGGAGGCTCCGGGGGGGGGCATGGGGCGAGGAGAGAGAGGCGGGGGAGGCGGGAGGGGGGGGAGGCGGGAGGCGGGGGGGAGGGTGGGAGTGGGGGGGCGGGCGGGGGGCGGGGCGGGGGCGGGGGCGGTATGGGGAGGGGATTGGGCGGGGGGAGGGGGACGAGGGGAGAGGCCAAACTAGGCGCGCTCGCGCCACATCGGGCACCCGACCTCGCCACCCCATCCCTGGAGCGTGGCCTGAGTGGTGCTAGGGCCGGCGGGCGCCTTGGCGGACCTGGAGCCCCCCTGCGACCCCGATCGCGGTGTGCGCAATCAGGGGGTGGGAGCTGTGCACGAGCAAGAGGATGAACAGGAGGAATACGACGGGGAGGATGGCGAGAACGAGGAACAAAAGAAAGAGCATCAGCGGCAACACGGGCAGGAACTGGAGGAGCGGGAAGACCAGGAGGGCCAAAGGAAGGCGCAGGAGGGGAACAGAGGGGCGACAACGAGGAGGAAATACTCGAGTCGATAACTGTGGCCCGCTATTGGGCGGGCGCACCATTCTGGACGACGGGGGTACCGCGTCGATCCTAAAAGGAAGCCAACGCTGCAGCGGGAGCAGCCCTTTGAAACATCATTTGTTAGCCAGCGCGGGGCGCAAAGAGTGTGTCCTAGCATACTACGTACTGAGATTATATGGTGCAGGCTATTATGTGGCATCATGTACGTGGTGCAATGTACGTGGTGCAAGCTACGTGGTACAAGCAATGTCAAGAAGGTTCCGGAACCGAACCGAAACTCCCGAACCGAACCGGGACGAACAGAACCAGCGTGAACCAATATGAATTTCAACACGAAGCGAACCGAACCGAACCGGTCGGCTTCGATGCTCGAACCGAACCGAACCGGCCTCGATCTCGATGCGGAACTGCAGCGAACAAGAACGACCGAACCATACCGAACCGGAAACGGAACCGCACCGAACTGGAACGAACGACCATCCACGTCAACTCGACGAGTCGTCGTCGAAGCCCCCGGGGATCGCTATAGCGCCCAGAGCCCTCCGTGACCCCCGTGACCGTGACCCCTCTGACCCGTCCCCCGCGGGGCCATCATGACCCCTGTGACCCCTCCCCCCCGTGACCTCATGACCCCTGTGACCCCTCCCCCCCGTGACCCCCGTGACCCCTGTAACCCCTCCTCCCGTGACTCCCGTGGCCCCTCCCCAACGGGACCCCCGTGACTCCTGTGACCCCTCCCCCCCCTCTGACCCCCGTGACCCCCGTCGACCCCAAGAGACCCGTGACCCTTTCCCCCCCGTGACCTCTGGTATCCCTCCCCCCCGCGCCCCCTGTGACCCCTCCGCCGCGGAGCCCCCGTGACCCCCGCGACCCCGTCCCCCGCGGAGCCCCCCGTGACCCCGGACCCCATCCCCCGCGACCCCCGTGACATCACTGACCCTATTCCCGACCCCCCGTGACCCGCGTGACCCCCCGTGACCACCGTGACCCCCGTGACCCCCGTGACCCCCGTGACCCCCATTACCCCCATGACCCCTCCCCCGCGGGGCCCCCGTGACCCCTCCGCCGCGGGACCCTTCGTCACCCCCCCCCCGGGACCCCATCCCTCGCGGGGGCCCCATGACCCCGCGGCGGCCCACGAGGTGATCTGTTCAGGAACCGGACCGACCTGGAACAGGAACCAGACCGAACCGGAAACAAAAATGTGACGAACCGAACCGGACCGAACCAGAAAGATCACGACACCGACCGCACCGAGACGAACCGAACCGGAGGCACTTCGGAACCTGATTGGACCGAGCCGAACTGGAATGTTCCTGCAAAGTGGTGCAAGGTAAACGCTACGTGGTGCACTCTACGTGTCGCAAACGAGGCGCATTTGCTTACTGCCCAGAATGAATTGTCAACCCCACTGCTCGCTCAAACATCCCACCAACCCGCCTGCAGCTTCGCTTGAAGAATCCACGCGGCGGCAATTGCGATGACTGCTTGGCGCATCGCTGCAGCCGCACCAACGCGCGCAGGTTCGCGCGCAGAGCGGCCAGTTGGCTTGGCGCGGCCGACGCCTGCGCTGGCGTTGTCCACTGGAAACCCCCAGCGGTCAGCACCACCGCGGCCGCGCTCCAAAAAATGTCGGGCCTCTGTCAATCTCAAAAAGACCCCCAAAAAAATGTACAAACCCTTGGCGGGCCTCAAGAGACTTCTGGGGACCATTACGGATCCCATAAGTCGCTTTCGCAATCCCCAAAGAGAAGACTGAAGGCGGGAAAGGGTCAGCGCGGGACCAACGCGAATTTTATCACGAAACCTGAGCGATGGATGGGGTGTGCCCCGCATATGGGAGATTATTTGGGACTTCCCCGCGCGTTTCGCAGGCCGCGTTGGCGGGCGGGCACACCCTTGCGACCCGGTAACTCGGGCGGGCGCGGTATGATGGCGACGCCGGCTACGGTAGACACGATGATGATTGTACCGATGCTGTGGACGACGATGACGATGACGACGGCAAGACGAATGACGGCAGCAATGCTGATCACGCCGATGACGATGATGGTGGCTTCGCGTCGGCGCTGACGTTTTCGGAAGGATTGCGACCAAAATCGTTGACAAGGATCGAGCCTCCCCCCAAAAAAAACACACGCGCGCAAGGGCGTTCAAATTATTTCGACATGCACACGCGCGAGAAGCCGAGAGGCCCGCTTGCTCGCATGCTATGCACCAGCTGGTGCTCAATGATTCGCAAGGGCGCGCGCGCACATAATCTCAAGCTGATGTTGCAAAAAAAAAAAAAAAAAAAAAAAAAAAAAAAAAAACACGTGGTGAATGATGCCAAGAACTTTACGGTCAGGATGGTGTTGAAGGATTTCCGCATGCACGCGACGCCGCGCGCATGCGCATTTCGCCCCATGTTTCTTACCACGGGTATGTAAAAAATGATGAGTTCCGATATTCGAGCGTGCGCGCATGATGCTTTGCGGAGGATGCTGGCGGGGTCGGTCTTGGCCTGGCTGGGATGGTAAGAACTCATGTTCAAAACGAACGATGGGGCAAGATCGTGTGTAAACTGCACATCCCCAGCGCGGGATTTAATCGCGGAGCTGTTGTGAGCCGTCTGGTGTAAGCTACGTGGCACAAATTTGTGGTGCCATTGGTTTGACATCCTGGCGCGTGCCCACCTTCCACGGTCGCACAAACATCCCACCCACCAACCCGCAATTTGGTTTGCAGAAGCCATGAAGCGGCGATTGCGATGATTGCACGGCGCTGGCTGGTGCATCGTTGCGGCCGCGCTACCGCGCGCAGCCTCGCACGCAGGGTGGCCAGTTAATCGGGCGCGACCGACGCGGCCGCGGTGGCGCTGACCGCTTGGAACTTCCCAGCGCGTCTCGCAGGCCGCGCTGACGCGCGGGCACATCAGTGCGAGTCGGTGGCTCGGGCGGGCGCGGGATCATGGCGACGCCGACAGTGACAGACCTGGTGGTGAAAGTAGCGATGCTGGTGACAACGGTGGCAAAAACGATGGCAATGGCAATGGCGGCGCCGGTGCTGATCACGCCGATGACGATGTGGGCGACCACGCGTGATGATGCAATTTTCGGAGCATTTCAACATGCGCACGCGGCCGACGCGCGCGAACGGCCCGCACTGGGTTATTGGACAGAGATCGTATTCTCCCAACACGGGCGCAAAGGCGTTCAAATGATTTCGCATGCGTGCACGAGATGCATGTGTGGTACCTTTTGGTGACAATCTGGACAAGCCATTCTTGCTTTCAAAAATATCGCAAGAGCGCCAAGGCGGGTTGTTTTGAAAACCCCTGCCACAAACGCATTGTTTTTTTCAAGGGATTCGATTTTGATATCCTTACGAAACCTACCAGGTGGTTGAAAGGTTCTGGCATGCGCGCGCGACGACGCGCTCGTGTCAATTTCGTCCCGCTTCTGTTGCAAAGGATTCCTGCACCAGCGCGCGCGCAAGGGCGTTCGAAATACTTTCGGCATGCTCGCGAGAGGGGCACGTTTGGTCGCATGGAATGGACATGTGTGTTTTGAAACCAAAAACTGATTTGCAAAAATCGCAAAAGCGCGAGCGCAGATTGCTAAACACTCCTGTTGCGAAACCAGCGATGTGTTTTAATTCTATGTTTGGGACTCTAGATTCCGAAATCCCCACGACACCTAAAGTCTTCGAAGGATTTCGGGATGCGCGCGCGACGACGCCATTCGCCCCACGTGTTGAAAATGACTTGCAGAATTGCGGCGCGCATGGTATCTGCCGCAAGGGAAGAGAGGGGGGGGGCGACACCGACACCCACCTGACTGGGATGGCGCGGTGGACTTTAATTCTACTTCAAAGAGGAGAACAGATGTGGCGCGAGCTACGGCGTGCAGCTGATGTGGTGCGTGCGCGCCACGAAGTCGAATGCATGCGGTGTCCGCCACGTGGTGTAATACAGGCGGTGCGGTATTATGTGGTGCAACAATCACTTGATCAACTTGAAGCTGTTCTCCCCACTGCTCGCGCAGACATCCCACCCTCCCACCCGCAACTTGGTTGCAAGACCTCCTAAGACCGTGACGGTAGGTACCAAATGGCACTTGGCAACGACACCGAGGCCGACGACGGCAGCGACAACGACGACGAGACGCCGCCGACAACGACTACGACGACACCGACGGCGTCTCCAACAACTTCGACGACGACGACGACGACACCGACGACGACGACGACGACGACGCCGACGCCGTCGACGGCGGCGACGACGACGACGATGACAACGCCGCCGACGACGACGACGACGCCGACGACGACGACGACGACGACGACGACGACGACACCGACGACGACGACGACGCCGACGCCGACGCCGACGCCGACGACGACGACGATGACAACGCCGACGACGACGACGACGCCGACGCCGACGACTACGACGACGATGCCGACGCCGACGACGACGACGACGCCGACGAAGACGACGACGACGACGTCGCCAACGAAGACGACGACGACGAGGGAGGAGGGAGGACGACGACGGCGACAACGACGACAACGACGAGGGAGGAGGGGGGACGGCGACGACGCGAACGACGAAGAAGTAGGGAGGACGGCGACACCGACGACGACAACGACGAGGTAGGAGGGAAGACGGTGACGACGATGACGACGGCGACGAAATAGGAGGGACGACGACGAGACGCCGACGACGGACGACGACGACGACGACGACGACGACGACGACGACGACGACGACGACGACGAGGGAGGAGGGAGGACGACAACGGCGACAACGATGACGGAAACGACGACGACGCCAAAGAGGACGACGACGACGACGACGACGAGGAAATACAGATGACGACGACGGCGACGACGACGACGACGAGGGAGGAGGGACGGCGACGACGACGACGACGACGACGACGACGACGCAAGAGCGCGTGCGCACGTTTTTGTTGAAAATACGTGTTGCGAAGCCCTGTATTCTTGTATGTAGTTTGGACACTTGGTGTTGAAATCCCTCCGAAACCGACGGTTTTTGAGGATTTCGGCATGCGCGCGCGACGACGCGCGCGCGCGTACATGTCGTCGTATGTTTGCAGAGGATTCTCGCGACGGCACGCGCGCAAGAGCGTTCGAACGATTTTGACATGCGCGCGCGAAGCCCGTTGGGTTTTATTTGTTTTGGAAATATTGACAAACCTGTGGCGTTCTTAAGATTTCGCAAGAGCAAGCGCGTAAGAATTCTTAAACATCAGTGTTGACAAGCACTGTGCTTGTGTGTGGTTAACTCAATTCTTAATTTTTCCGAAACCGAAGATGTGTGAAGGACTTCGGCATGCACGCGCGACGACGCGCGCGTGCACACTTCGTCACATTTGTTGCAAAGGGATTATCCAAAAAGTTATGGCTTTTGATAAACGAATGTGCGCGCATAGAACTTTTTGCAGAGGATGGCGGGGGGGGGGCGATACTGGTTTGGCTGGGATAGTATGCATTCACAGGTAAGATGGACATTGGGTCAGAATCCTATGTGCTTTGCATCGGTTCCTGGGGGGTCTTAAACCCACCGGGGGGGAGGGTGGTAGAACCTATCTTCTGTCTAGAAAGGAGAAGTGATGTGGAGCAGTGTGTGCGGTGTCAGCCATGTGGCGCAAGATCTGTTGTGCAGTCTGCGTAGTCTCATGTAGGTTGGAAGCTGGGCGAAGGTTGGCAACTCTGTGGCTGCCAAAACGGTCTTCCCGGAAGAGAAAAACAAATTCCCGGAATCAAGCTCAGCGCACAAAATCATAAACGGGCTGCTTCCCGGAATAACCAAAGAAAGCAGTTTCCTGGAGCTCCGTTTTAGCAGCCACGGGTTTGCCAGAGGTCGCCCGGCTTCTGAATACGGTGCATAACATGTAGGACAACGAATGTGTGTGGTGCAAGCTAGGGGGGTGCACCAAGTGAGGTGCAATAGATGTCGGGGGGCATTGCACATCCCCCGACCTCGTCGACATGCGGACAAAAAAATCTGTCGTTCGTCGCTGTTTCGCTCGTCGTCGCCTCGTCGTTGTCGTCGTCGCCGTCGCCGTTCCAAGCTTTCTCCTGGGTCTCGCTCTCCAGCGCGCCAGCCGTTGCCTCTCTTGCCCTGGGCCTAACGTCCTCATTCAGTCGACGGGAAGCCCCTTCCCTTGATCCCCTCCCCGCCGGGGCGGGGGTCCCGGGGGGGGGTCCCCGGGGAGACCCGGGGTGGGTCCTGGGTCAGACTACAGTCGGGACTGATCGGAGAGGACACGCGAGAGGACACAAGACCCTTCCGAGGGCCACACTGCCACAATCATGCAGAAGGCATGCGTCGCGAACACACGGGACACAAGAGTACCCTTGGTTTGGCAGGGTCGACCTACTAATCCGGGCCGACTGTACAATTTCCGTCGCCGTTCGTCCTTTGTCCACGGCCCTCGTTGCTCGAGCCCAAGATCGGGGAGACGCAAGACTCGGGTACGGAGCCCAAGATCATAAAAATGGCGAGGCCCAATCTGAAATCTGACGCGGGCTCCCGCTGCAGACATCCCACGAAAACTGGACCGTCAAAATCCAGGACGCGCTCGTCAAAAAACGTCGGCAAACCCGAGTTCCGGCTTACTCGGGTCTTGCGTTTCCCCGACAAGAGCGCCCAGGAGCGCTCCAACAGCGCTCTAGGAGCGCCCCAAGAGGCGACCTTGGCTGCTCGCCCTGCTCCTCCCCCTCCAGCTCCTCCTCCTCCTCCTCCTCCTCCTCCTCCTCCACCTCCTCCTCCTCCTCCTCCTCCTCCTCCTCCTCCTCCTCCTCCTCCTCCTCCTCCTCCTGCTCGCCATGATCAACCCGCTCCTGCCCCTCCTGCTCCTCCTGCTCCGCATCCTCCTCTTCGTCCTGCTGCTCAACAGCCTCGCCGTCCCCGTCGTCGCCGTCTCCAGGACCGGCGGGACCAGCCGTGAGGCCCTCGCAGGCAGTGCGGCTGCCATGCAACGATGTCCGGTTGCACCGAAACGCGACTGCAACGCCACCGGAGGGGATGTGCAGCGGGGCGGCGGCGACGGGCGGCGACGAGCGGCGGCGAGGCGGCGGCCAGGCGGCGACGAGGCGCCGACGGGGCGGCCAGAGCGACAAGCGGGCCCAGACGACGGGCGGCGGCGGGGCGGCGGCGGGGGCGGCGGCGAGGCGGCGACGGGGCGGCGACGGGGCGGCCGACGGGGCGGCCGGACGACCAGCCAGGCCCCAGTCGACGGCGCGGCGGCGGCGCGGCGGCGGGCGGTCGCGTGTCGGCCAGGCCGACAGCGAGGCCCAGTTCCTTACGACACACGCCCAAAGATCCTGAGTGCAGACGCTGCTCAGGGAGAAAGGCTCTGATCGAACCAGGCACAGGAGCAGCAGACTCTGGAACCCTCTGAGCACATCTGCTGGAATGAGCGAGCCGCTCGAAAAGAATCCGCGGATACAGAAGAATAATATTCAGATTGGGTCATTGTGAAGAGTGGAGGGGGAGAGGCGGGGAGGGGGAGGGAGGATGACTGAAGGGGAAGTGGGTAAGGAGGGGGGGGCTAGAGCGGGGAAGGAAACAGCGACGAGGACTGAGAGAGAGAGGATTGGAGGGGGAAGGGGGAATGGAGGACAGAGGAGGAGTGCTGGGGGCGATGCAGAAAGGCAAGAGGAGGGTCCTCCAGAAAACGCATCTTGTCGCCGTGGTTTCGGATCTTCACCTCGGCGCATCTCGGAGGGGAGGGGGGGGGCTGCAGCGGGAAGCACGGACAGCCTGGCAGGAGGGGGGAAGGAGGAGGGCACTGCGCGCACTCATAGTGTCCTCCTCCTCCTCCTCCTCCTCCTCCTCCTCCTCCTCCTCCTCCTCCTCCTCCTCCTCCTCGTTCCGCACTGCTGCGTCGCGGACCGTCTGCACCTGGGCAAGGGGCAGAGCGCACCGCGGCGGGCGATATGCTTCGCCAGATCGTCCACGAGGTCGTTACCACTGACGTGGGCCTGCACGGCCTTGCCGCTGCGCCCCTTTCTGCCGACGTAGCTGGTGGCAGCATTGTGAGCTGGCATCCACGCCACCTGGTCTGGGTCGGACGTGAGAGCCGCCAGGATCGGCCCCCACGCTCTGGCTAAGGTCCAGCAGAGAGCGGCGATCGTCCCGCTTCGCTCCGATCTGCACCGCGGAACAATCCACCTTCGAGGAGGACGCGGGATCAAACGACTGGACGGCCATGGAGAGCCCCACAGCTCCGTCGCGTGAATGCCGACTGCCCACGGCGGGGTGTGGCCATGCGCCGCTGCCACGAGCTGGCGGTCGCCGTCGTACGCGGCAATGGCCCAACCCTGGCGGGCGCACAGGTCATGGAGGTTAGCCTTTGGAGGCCTCCTAGGTGGGGTCGGCGTAGATGGGGTCGGGGGATCGCGCCGCATCGCCGATGCGTCGGCGATGCATCGGCGACGCATCGGTGATTCGCCGGCGATGCATGGTCGACGTCGGCGATGCATCGGCGACGTCGACGTGAAGCAAAATCGGGCTGCACATCAACCGCATCAGCGATGCATCGGCGATGCGGCGCGATCCTCCGACCCCATCTACTCGGACCCCATATACAAGGCCTAGAGCCTCCCCATCCAGTCTGGAGCTTAGTGGGCCCCGGAAACGACAGGGCCGTTTTTTTCACCGTTTCCGAAAAAATGTCCCTTGAAAATGGACGGCAAAAAAAACAGCGACTGGAAACGACAACCAAAACGGCTCCAGGATTGGAACTGGAGCGGGAACCCGTAAAAGCACGGCAAAACGGAACCGGCAGAAAAACGGCACTGGAACCGGCAAAAAAACGGCAAAACGGAACCGGTAAAAAAAACGGCCCTGTCGTTTCCAGGGCCCACTGAGTCCCCATCCGACCCCATCTTGAAG
>CAUYUJ010002248.1:345982-350664 GCA_963575745.1 Prorocentrum cordatum
CCCGACACCCGTCTACGCTGGCCCCATTGTCGGGGTTAGCGGTCCATGGATTTGGCGCGCGGTCGCCAAATTCGGGAGCGGCCAAGAGGGGGGGGTCCAAGAGGGGGGGGGCCCTCTCATGACCGGCGGCATGTGCGCGACCCAGCGGGGGGGCCAGGGACGTAATGAAAAAAAGAAGAGGCGCCCTGAAATCTGGGGAAATATCATGGCCCCCGCCATGATATCCCCCCCCCTAGTCATCACCTTTGGACGCCCGAAATGGGTACCGAAAAAAAGGTAAAATGCCCAACAGCAAATGTTGCCCCAAACCAACAGCGGCCGCTGTTGGGCAGGCGGCCCTCTGCCTCAGATGGACACAGGCCGCGGCGGCGTGGACAGCGCATCCTGTTCAAAATGAACAGGAACTGCTGTTGGGCATTGTACCCGTTCTCTCCGTACCCATCTCGGGCGTCCAGAATCACCCCCCTCTTTGCCGCCCCCGACAAATCCATGGATCGGGGGGGGGGGCATGCCCTCCCCAAAAATGCGGCCGCTGCCGCCTCGCCCGGCGGCACAGATCCGCGACCTGCCTCTGGACACCGGACTCGTCGCGCCAGCCCACGCCCCCTGTTGATCCATGCCTGCGATCGCCCAACACTGGGGAGGCCTACGACGGCGACAACGACGACAACGACGAGGGAGGAGGGAGGCCTCCATGCCCCCTTTTGATCCATGCCTGCGATCGTCTCCGGCGGCGCGGCCCAGGCCGCGCGCGCGTCGCCTTTCGGCGCCCGCCGCCGCACGCGCCGAGGGCCACGGGCCCGGCCTCGCCCGAGGCGCGAGGCTGCGGCCTGGCGCCCGCGGGGGATCCGGCCGGGGAGGCGACGAGGTGGTTGTTGGTCAACAGGGCCTCGTGATGACTCCCGCCAGGGGTGCACTGCTGGGCTCACGCCAGCCCAGCGGCGTGCTCGCAGCCAGCTCCCTACGAGTGAGGTCAGGCTGCGAGGCGATGGCCTCAGTGTGAGTCTCCAGAGTCTGCCAGGGCACAAGGCGGTGGCAGCCGCTGCCCCTCATCCCCTTTGGGGAGGTCAGCGGCCGACGCTCAGGACTGAACGGCAAAAGGCACCTCCAGCTCGAGCCTTCGAGGCAGCCCTCAAACGTACAACTATCTCAGCCTCGGCTGTACAGTGGGAGCTCGACCACACGAAGCCTTCCACGAGAAACCCCACCCTGGGACCCCAGGACGTCTATGGACTCCTGGTGTGGGAACGTCACGCTCTCCATCGCTAAACCATCGAAACCCACGAAACCCAGGGCACCCTGGAGGCAAGCAGGGTTCGGCGGCGAGCGAGGGGGGGGGAGTGAGAAGGAGAAGGCCTTCTGAGAAGGTTCGGAAGTCCCCCGGTCTTCTGAGAAGTTGTCCAAGCCTTCCCCGAAGACAGACACAAACAGCTCAGAAGGCTGGAGGCCTTCCGAGAAGTCCCGCCGCCTTCTGAGAAGGCCTTCTCCTTCTCAGCCCCCCCCCTCGCTCGCCCGCCGGAGGGTGCTTCTTGGCGTGGCCCTCCGCTGTAAAAGCAAAAAGGCCCTCCTGGAGGTCCTGGGATCGCCGCCGCGACGAGAGGCGAAAAAACCGCGGGCGGCGTCGGGAGGCCGGCGGCGAGGGTTTGGACGCCCGAGATGGGTACGGAAAGAATGGGTACTCCAGATGTCGTAATAAAAGGGAGGGGGGTCTGATTTCGGGGGGGGGTCTCTTCCAGGCTATCTTGGAGGGCCTGGGGGGGTCTGGCGACGACGTTTTGGAGGGTTCTCCCACGGGGGAGGTCTGAAATGGCTTGTCTTTGAGGGTCCAGCCCCCCTCCCTTTTATTACGACATCTGGGGTACGGAAAGAATGGGTACAATGCCCAACAGCAAGTGTTGTCCCGAACCATCAGCGGCCGCTGTTGGGCAGGCGGCCCTCTGTCTCGAATAAGCACAGGCCGCGGCGACACCGACAGCGAGTCCTGTTCAAAAGGAACAAGGAACCACTGTTGGGCATCGTACCTTCCGCACCCATCTCGTTCGTGCCGAGGGGGGAGGCGCGAAGAGCTTCTCGGCCGGGTGGCCGCCGCGGGCCTCTCACTGGGGCCTCGCCTCCGCTCCGGCTGCGGCGATGACCCCGGCGAGGGGAACGGCCCTCAGCTTGGCGGCGCGCCCAGGGGGGAAGCGAGAAGGGGCGGGCCTTCTCAGGAGGCTTGGAAGTTTCCTGGCCTTCTGTCGGCGGTGGGCAAACCTCCCTTTAGTAGACCTCCCCTTAGTGAAAACGGCCTTGGACCGAATCTGACGGACCTGGACCCGCAAAAATGACGGCCGCGACGCCCTCTCGCGAACCGAAAACGGCCAATTCCTTAATCGACGTGTCAGGGTAGGAGGTCTATCCACCTCCGATTCTGAGAAATCTTCTAAGCCTTCCCCGAAAGCACAGAAAACCTCTCTCAGAAGGCGCGAGGGCTTCTGGGAAGTCCCGCGGCCTGCTGAGCAGGTCTTCTCCTTCTCATTTCCCCCCCTCGCTCGCCGCCAATCAACGCAACTCGTCAGTGATGGGCTTGTTTTCCACCACCACCACCACCACCACCAGAAGTTGGAGGGGGAAGGAGGTGGAGGATGAGGAGGAGGAAGAAGAGGGGGAGGAGGACCCCCTGCCCCCCTCCAACTGATTGTGGTGGTGGTAGAAAGCAGGCCAATCAGTCGGACTGTACACTACAGTCGGGGCTGATTGGAGAGGACGCGCGCGAGGACACGGGACCCTTCAGAGGGCCACGTCGCCACAGGCATGCAGAAGGCACGGGTCGCGAAACATAGGGCACGAGGGTATCCTTTGTTTGGCGGGGTCGACCTACTAATCAGCCTCGACTGTATTCTGCACACCTCCCGAAAACGTGACCAAGGCGCACAGTGCAGTGTTTGAACAGCAGCCGCAGCAGCAGGAGGAAAACAGACGGCGAGGGGGGAAAGAGAGGAACGACAAAGAAAACGAGCAAGGGAGAGCAGCAAGAGGGGAGGCAGAACACCTCGCCTCCATACCGTCTGCTTCCCCTTCTTAGTTTTTGTTGGGGGACTGGGGTGAATCGGGGATGGACAGACCCCCATTTAGTGAAACGTGGTTTAGTGAAAACGACCTGAGGCCCGAACCTGGCGGGCGCAAGCCTGGAAAATAACGGCCACAGCGCCATCTCGAGAACCGAAAACGGACAATTCACTAATCGACGTGTCACTGTTGGGGGTTCTGTCCCCCCCCGAGTGAACATAGCGGAAGAGCGTTTGCACCTGGATTCTCCCTCCGGATTGCCAGCCCTTACTCGCATCCTCATGCCTCGCCCGCTGGGCTGGAATGCTGGGGCGGGGACGATGTGCTGCGTGATGTCCGTATTGGTGGTCTGAGCGTCGGAGCTGCCCACCTTCCCGTGGCGAGGAGGGAGGACCAGGATGAAGGGGTGGAAGGAAGATTGATTGACCACTTCGCTATGTAGAACGCGGAGCGAGGAGCGAGGAGTGAGCACGAAGCGGGCGGGCATGGAGGGAGGTGCGAAATCAGGAAGAACAGAGGATCCTTCAATCGGTCAGCATCAGCAGGCAATAAGAAGGGAAGGAAAGGGTACCATACTGGATGAGGGAGGCCTGGGAGGCCTGGAAGAGGAGGAGAAGGAGGAGGAGGATAGGAGGCCAGTGAGAATGGATGACAAGAGGATATGAGGGGCAGGAAGGTGGGAGGAGAGGAAAGGATGAGATAGGTGCGCTCGCGACATACAGACATCACAGTTACCCCTCCTGATGTATCCTAGAGGACCTTGATCCTCAAAAAGCCCAATTTGTGAGGCGCAAACACACACACGGTCCCTTGGAGGAGGAGGAGGAGGAAGAGGAGGAAGAGGAGAAGGAGGAGGAGGAGGAGGAGGAGTCCGCCGACCCCTTGGGGTCACGGCGTGTGACCCCCATCCCCAAACCCCTCCAGTCCAGCCGGTTTGGAAGAGGGGGGGGGGGGGGCAAAGGTTTCGGCCGCACACGTGGAACCTCAGGAGGCCCCAAAACGGGCCAAAAAGGTTGAAAAGGGTCCCGGAACGGTCCAAGAGAGCTACGAGTCGACGAAAGATCACGCCTGGACAAGAACCCCGCACCAACCCAACTTCTGCTCTGTGCTCCTTCGAACGACGTGAGCCACGACCCGTCACTGGACAGGGTCGGCAACGCTTCGGGGATGTCGGATCACAACAATTTCGTATCCATCCACCTCAAGAGCACCTTGATTCTTCGTTTTACGCGTGGCTGCGAACGATACTCTCACCATTCTTAGCCCTCTGCTCGAGCACCCGCAAATATGCCTGCACAGGCTTCGATCTCGAGGGTTGGTAATTCATGCAGACACCGCATCTCCATGACACAAGGCCGATGAGGCCCTGTGTCCATACAGAGCGGTAGACCCTGGACAACTCGCGGTCCTATCTACTGCATGGGGGGATACAGTCACCATGCGAATTGACGCGGTGTGTTTTCGTAGCCGCGCTTGCCGCAAACTGCGCGTCCCGATGCTGATCGGTGTCGACTGCTTGCCGCACTCTTTCGTGCACCCCCGGGCGTAACTTCGGCGACGGGCCCGGCCCATCCACCTTGACCGACCTTCTTCGCCTGCGCAGTCAGCCGACACTGCATCACTCCGATCTTCACTCG
>CAUYUJ010002248.1:350764-355764 GCA_963575745.1 Prorocentrum cordatum
ACGAGGCGCCCAAACCGCCCAAGAACGCCCCAAGTCGGCGCCCAAGACGGGGACGAAGAACCGAAGATTCGAGCCTTTTGGCCCAAGAGGCCCCCAGGAGACCCCAAGAGGCTCCAAGAAGCGCCCAAGAAGCCCCAAGAGGTCCCCATGAGATTGGAAAAAACACCAAAAGAGGCCCCGAAACAGCCCCCCAATGGGCCCCCCAAAACGGCCCAAGAGAGTCCCAGGGCGCGCCCAAGAGGGTCGACCAGAGAGCTGGTCCGACTTTCCACTCTCTACACAGGGTCCGTCCCCAGCGGTGCCTCAAGCAGGTGTTGACACTGGAGTCCTCACTTGCCTGAGAAACTCCAAACATTTTTTCGCACAGCGATTCCTGTGTCTGTGACACGCTAGCACCTAAGCGCGCGAAGCACGCGCATGGTTCTTATATATATATATGTATATATATATATGTGTATATATATATATCCCGGGGGACAGGGACACGGGGACCCGGCCCAGCAGCTTTGGTCCTCCATGGGGGTGCCGGGCCGCCCGAACAGGCCCGCTTGCTTGTTTGGGGCCCGGGCAGCAGGGCCCCAAGAGGCCCAAAAGAAGCCCCAGAGGGTCCAACACGGCGTCCCCCAAGAGGCTTCGAACCTGCCTCCAAGAAGCCCGCGAGAGGAGGAGGAAGAGGACTTTCTTCCCCTCATCATCCTCTGCATTCTCCTCATCCCTCCTTCTCCTGTTCCTTCCTCCTCCTCGTCCCCCTCCTCCTCGTCCTGCTCCTGCTCCAACCTGTTCCATCATACTCCCCTTCATCCTCTTCATCCTCGTCATCACCCTCCTCCTGATCCTCCTCCTCCTCCTCCTCCTCCTGCTCTTCCCTCCTCCTCCTCTTCTCCTCCCTCCTCCCTCCCCTTCCTGATATTCCTCTCACCCTCCTCTTGCCTCATCCTCCCTCCTCCTTATCCTCCGTCCTCCCCCTCTTCCTCCTCCTCCCTCCTCCCTCCTCCTCCTGCTCCTGGTAGACTGACATCAAGGTTTAAGGGGGGCTGAGCCTGTCAGCGTGATCTTCGCTGTGCGGGGGTCCACGTTGATCTTTGTCGGGGTGGGGGAGCAGGATTTGCCCCCCCCCCCCCCCCCCCCCCGCCCCCCCTGGGGGCGGAACAAGCTAGACAGAATCTCGCGCCTGGGGAGGGGTCCCCTCCCTGCTGCACTCTTCATAACCCTCCTTTTCCTCCTTCGCCTCACGCACCTCTGCCTCCTCCTCGTCTGCTCCCCCCTTCATCGTGCTCCTCCTCTTCATCCGCCTTTCCCCTCCTCCTTCTCCCTCCTGCTCCTCCTCCTCCTCCTCCCATTCCTCTTCCGCTTCTCTTCGTCTCCATTGTCCTCAACTTCCTCTTATTTTCCTCCTTCTCCTCCTCCTATTACCTTTCGTTGTCCTCCTCTTTGAGCGGAGGGCATGGAATTCAGAGCTCCTCTTGGAGCCACCTTGAGGCCGTCTTGGGCGCCTCTTGAGGCGTCATAGGCTCCCAAGAGAGCGCCCAGCAGCCCAAGAGGCTCCCAGAAGCCCAAGAGACTTCCAGAGGCTCCCAAGAACGCTTCAGGAATCGCCGAAACACTGCCGAATCGCTTCCAGACGCCCATGAGGGCTTCTAGACGACCAAGGACGCCCCCAAGACGCTCCAATAGAGCCTCCAGAAGGCACAACACGCTTTCAATACGTTTCAAGAGAGCTCCAAGAGGCCCCCCAAGAGGCCCCAAGAGACGCAAATTCCAGATTGTTGAAAGTTGTTCACGTTCCCACCTTTCCGGCTTCCCGACGCTCCAAGAGTGCCTCAAAGGCTCCCCCGTAGCTTGATTGGCTCAATTCGTGCAGCCTTGAAGCAGGACGAGAGGAGGGAAAGGAGGAGGAAGATGAAGAGCACGAGGGGGAATGCACATGCAGTAATTGGGAGGAGAGAGAAAGAGGTAGGGCGAGCAGGGGCGGGAGCAGAGGCGCGATGAGGACGAGGAAGAGGAGGAGGAGGGGGAGGATGAGGAGGAGGGGGAGGACGAGGACGAGGAGGAGGACGACGACGAAGACGACGACGACGACGACGATGCGGGAGGATGGGGGAGGGTAGCGAAGCGAATGGAGGCTCTGCAACGGCCACGTGCGGCGAGCGTCCCAGTGTCGCCGCCCATCAGACGGACGAGAACGAACGCTGCAAAATCTAATGCAACCATGACTAGAACCTAAGCGCGCGCGAAGCGCGCGCGTGGCCCTAGTGTGTGTGTATGTATATAATATTTAATATATATTACCATACACCCCAATAGGGCCACGCGCGCGCGTCGAGCGCGCTAGGCGGGGTTCTAGTCATGGTTGCATTAGATTTTGCAGCGTTCGTTCTCGTCCGGTCTGATCGGGCGGCGACAATGTGGGACGCTCGCGCACGGGCGCCGTTGAAGAGCCCAATTCGCTTCAGCTACCCTACCCCATACTCAGCCCCCAAAATTTCGTCCGTCGCTCGTCGTCGTCTTCGTTGTAGTCTCCTCCTCGTCATCGTCTCCCCCCCCACCCCCCCATACTCCTCACCTCCCCCCCTCCTCTCGTCCTCACGCGGGGCTACGCCTTTGAGGCACTCTTGGAGCGTCGGGAAGCCGGAAAGGTGGGAACGTGAACAACTTTCAACAATCTGGAATTTGCGTCTCTTGGGGCCTCTTGGGGGGCCTCTTGGAGCTCTCTTGAAACGTATTGAAAGCGTGTTGTGCCTTCTGGAGGCTCTATTGGAGCGTCTTGGGGGCGTCCTTGGTCGTCTAGAAGCCCTCATGGGCGTCTGGAAGCGATTCGGCAGTGTTTCGGCGATTCCTGAAGCGTTCTTGGGAGCCTCTGGAAGTCTCTTGGGCTTCTGGGAGCCTCTTGGGCTGCTGGGCGCTCTCTTGGGAGCCTATGACGCCTCAAGAGGCGCCCAAGACGGCCTCAAGGTGGCTCCAAGAGGAGCCTAAAAAGAAGACCACGAACTCTGCATTCCATTGCTTCAGAGGAGGACAACGAAATGGAATAGGAGGAGGAGAAGGAGGAAAATCAAGAGGAAGTTGAGGACAATGGAGACGAAGAGAAGTGGAAGAGGAAAGGGAGGAGGAGGAGGAGCAGGAGGGAGAAGGAGGAGGGGAAAGGCGGAGGAAGAGGAGGAACACGATGAAGGGGGGAGCAGACGAGGAGGAGGCAGAGGTGCGTGAGGCGAAGGAGGAAAAGAAGGGTTATGAAGAGTGCAGCAGGGCAGGGACCCCTTCCCAGGCGCGCGCTCTGGTGCTAGCTTGTTCCGCCCCCAGGGGGGGGGGGGGGGGGGGGGCAAATCCTGCTCCCCCACCCCGACAAAGATCAACGTGGACCCCCGCACAGCGAAGATCACGCTGACAGGCTCAGCCCCCCTTAAACCTTGATGTCAGTCTACCAGGAGCAGGAGGAGGAGGGAGGAGGGAGGAGGAGGAAGAGGGGGAGGACGGAGGATAAGGAGGAGGGAGGATGAGGCAAGAGGAGGGTGAGAGGAATATCAGGAAGGGGAGGGAGGAGGGAGGAGAAGAGGAGGAGGAGGGAAGAGCAGGAGGAGGAGGAGGAGGAGGAGGATCAGGAGGAGGGTGATGACGAGGATGAAGAGGATGAAGGGGAGTATGATGGAACAGGTTGGAGCAGGAGCAGGACGAGGAGGAGGGGGACGAGGAGGAGGAAGGAACAGGAGAAGGAGGGATGAGGAGAATGCAGAGGATGATGAGGGGAAGAAAGTCCTCTTCCTCCTCCTCTCGCGGGCTTCTTGGAGGCAGGTTCGAAGCCTCTTGGGGGACGCCGTGTTGGACCCTCTGGGGCTTCTTTTGGGCCTCTTGGGGCCCTGCTGCCCGGGCCCCAAACAAGCAAGCGGGCCTGTTCGGGCGGCCCGGCACCCCCATGGAGGACCAAAGCTGCTGGGCCGGGTCCCCGTGTCCCTGTCCCCCGGGATATATATATATACACATATATATATATACATATATATATATAAGAACCATGCGCGTGCTTCGCGCGCTTAGGTGCTAGCGTGTCACAGACACAGGAATCGCTGTGCGAAAAAATGTTTGGAGTTTCTCAGGCAAGTGAGGACTCCAGTGTCAACACCTGCTTGAGGCACCGCTGGGGACGGACCCTGTGTAGAGAGTGGAAAGTCGGACCAGCTCTCTGGTCGACCCTCTTGGGCGCGCCCTGGGACTCTCTTGGGCCGTTTTGGGGGGCCCATTGGGGGGCTGTTTCGGGGCCTCTTTTGGTGTTTTTTCCAATCTCATGGGGACCTCTTGGGGCTTCTTGGGCGCTTCTTGGAGCCTCTTGGGGTCTCCTGGGGGCCTCTTGGGCCAAAAGGCTCGAATCTTCGGTTCTTCGTCCCCGTCTTGGGCGCCGACTTGGGGCGTTCTTGGGCGGTTTGGGCGCCTCGTGGGCCGTCTTGGCCCCCTCCTGGGCAGTCTTGGAGCCCTCTTGGGGGCATCCTCGACCGGCTTGGGTGCCTCTTGGGCCGTCTTGGACGCAGTGGAAGCCCAAAAGGCGAACACGCCAAAAATATCAGTTCTCCTATCGGAAATCAACGATGTTTGCTGATTTGGGGCTCTATTGGGGTGCCTCTTGGGGCGTCTTCGGGGCCTCTTTTGGTTTTTTTCAGATCTCATGGGGACCTCTTGGGGCTTCTCGAGCGCTTCTTGGAGCCTCTTGGGGTCTCCTGGGGGCCTCTTGGGCCAAAAGGCGCAAATTTCTGGCTCCTCGTCCCCATCTTGGGCGCCGCCTTGGGGCGTTCTTGGGCGGTTTGGGCGCCTCGTGGGCCGTCTTGGCCCCCTCCTGGGCAGTCTTGGAGCCCTCCTGGGGGCATCCTCGACCGGCTTGGGTGCCTCTGGGGCCGTCTTGGACGCAGTGGAGGCCCAAAAGGCGAACACGCCAAAAATATCAGTTCTCCTATCGGAAATCAACGATTTTTGCTTATGGCTCTCTCGGGGTGCCCCTTGGGGCGTCTTCGGGG
>CAUYUJ010002248.1:360764-368264 GCA_963575745.1 Prorocentrum cordatum
ACCGATCGCTCTTTATTTGGCTTCTCTTGAGCCTTCTTGGGGGTCCTATTGCGGCCCTTTTTGAGCCCCTTTGGGTGCCTCTTTGGGGCCTCTTGGGGCTTCTTGGGGGTCTGTGGGAGCCTTCTGGGAGCGTCTTGGGGCGAAAGGCTGGACTTTCGGGTTGGTGGTCCCCCTTCTGGGGCCGTCTTGGGGCCCTCTTGGACCGTCTTGGGCTCCTCTTGGGCCGTCTTGGCGCCCTCTTGGGCCGTTTGGGGGGCCTCTTGGGGGCCGTCTTGGGGCGGTCTTGGGGGCCTCTTGGACCGTCTGCAACGCCGTGGAAGCCGAAAAGCCGTGCATGCTAAAAATGTACGTTTTCCCATAGGAAATCAATGATTTTGGCTTCCTGATGGCCTCGTCGGACGCCTCTTGGGGGCCTCTTGGGGCTTCTTGGGGGGCTGTGGGGGCCTCCCAGGAGCGTCTTGGGGCGAAAGGCTAGATTTTTCGGTTCGTGGTCCCCCTCTTGGGGCCCTCTTGGGCCGTCTTGGGCGCCTCTTGGGCCGCCTGGGGGCCCTCTTGGGCCGTTTTGGGGACCTCTTGGGAGCACCTTGGGCCGTTTTGGGGCGGTCTTGGGGGCCTCTTGGGCCGTCGTCAACGCCGTGAAAGCCGACAAAGCGCATATGCTAAAAATATACGTTTTCCTATGGAAAATCAATGATTTTGGCCTCTTGGGGCCCTCTTGGGACGCCCCTTGGGCGCCTCTTGGGGGCCTCTTGGGCCGTCTTGGGCGGTCTTGGGCTCTCTTGGAGCGCTCTTCGGCCGTCTTGGGGGGGAACCCGAAAAACATGCAAAAACCCTAGGGGAAACCCCCCAAAACGGCCATTAGAGCCCAAATGGGCAACCTACCCCCCTCCCCTGGAACCCCTCCCTTTAGGGCTTCGCCCACACCAGAACGTCATCACTCGTACCTCGCTCTTTCCTTTATCCGAAAAACATGCAGAAACCCTAGGGTAAACCCCCAAACGGGCCATTAGAACTCATCCACACGCGCTACGACCCCCCCTGGACCCCCCCCTTAAGAGGCTTCGCCCAACACACAACGTCATCGCTCGTACCTCGCTCTTTCCGTTATCTCTCCGACGTTGTCTGTGAAGTATACTGGGCGCTCTTGGGGCTGTCGTGGGCCGTCCTGGGGACCTCCTAGGCGCACTTGCAGCTGACTTGGGCCGTCGTTGGGCCGAAAACGGTCAAAATTAGGGCCGTTAGACTGGGCCGGGCACAGACACGGAAAGAGCGCTTCAGAATCTTGACCGAAATTACTCACACCACCGTTCGTACCAGGAGCCTTGGCGTTGAGAGCTTGTTACGTCACCCCTCGCTCTTGGGAGCCTTGGTGTTCAGAGATTGTTGCGTTGCCGCCCGTTCCTGTGCCTTGGCTGGGCCTTGGTGTCAGGAACTTGTTAACTACGTCACCACTCCCTGCTGGGAGCCTTGGTCTTATCAGCTTGTTTACGTCACCGTTCGCTCTTGGGAGCCTTGGTGTGAAGAGCTTTTTGCGTTACCGATCGCTTTATTTGGCTTCTCTGGGCCGTCTTGGGAGTCCTATTGCGGCCCTTTTCGAGCCCATTTGGGGGCCTCTTGGGGGCCTCTTGGGGGCCTCTTGGGGCTTCTTGGGGGGCTCCTGGGGCCTCCTGGGAGCTTCTTGGGGCGAATGGCTAGACTTTTCGCTTCGTGGTCCCCTCTTGGGGCCGTCTTGAGGCCCTCTTTGGCCGTCTTGAGCGCCTCTTGGGCCGTCTTGGGGCCCTCTTGGGCCGTTTTGGGGGCCTCTTGGGAGCCTCTTGGGCCATCTTGGGGCGGTCTTGGGGGCCTCTTGGGCCGTCGTCAGCACCGTGAAAGCCGAAAAGCAGTGCATGCTTAAACTGCACATTTTTCCATAGGAAATCAATGATTTTGGCCTCCTGGTGGCCTCTCGGGACGCCTCTAACCCCTGCGGCCTCCTAGGGGAGTCTTGGGGCGAAAGGCTAGACTTTTCGCTTCGTGGTCCCCCTCTTGTGGCCGTCTTGAGGCCCTCTTTGGCCGTCTTGGGCGCCTCTTGGGCCGTCTTGGGGCCCTCTTGGGCCGTTTTGGGGCCCTCTGGGGACGGTTTGGGGGCCTCTTGGGCCCTCTTGGGGCGGTCTTGGGGGCCTCTTGGGCCGTCGTCAGCGCCGTGAAAGCCGAAAAGCCATATATGCAACAAGTGCACGTTTTCCCAAGGAGAATCAATGATTTTGGCCTCTTGGGGCCCTCTTGGGCCGCCCCTTGGGCGCCTCTTGGGGCGTCTTGGAAGCCTCTTGGGAATCGTCTTGGGGCTGTCTTGGGCGGTCTAGGGCTCTTCTGGGACGGACAAGGGGAGAACCCGAAAAACATACAAAAACCCGAAGGAAAACCCGAACAAGGCCATTAACACTCATTCCCTCGCCGTACCCCCCCCTCTGCACTCCCCCTTAAGGGCTTCGCCCAAACACAACGTCATCACTCGTACCTCGCTCTTTCCGTTAGACCTGGCCCGGCACAGAAACGGAAAGAGCGCTTCAGAGTCTTGACCGAAATTACTCACACCACCGTTCGTACTGGGAGCCTTGGCGTTGAGAGCTTGTTACGTCACCCCTCGCTCTTGGGAGCCTTGGTGTTCAGAGATTGTTGCGTTGCCGCCCGTTCCTGTGCCTTGGCTGGGCCTTGGTGTCAGGAACTTGTTGCGTCACCGCTTTCTGCTGGGAGCCTTGGTCTTATCAGCTTGTTTACGTCACCGTTCGCTCTTGGGAGCCTTGGTGTGAAGAGTTTTTTGCGTGACCGATCGCTCTTTATTTGGCTTCTCTGGGCCTTCTTGGGAGTCCTATTGGGGCCCTTTTAGAACTCTTTTGGAGGCCTCTTGGGAACCTTTTGAGGGCCTCCTGGGGCTTCTTGGGGGGCTCTGGGGGCCTCCTGAGAACTTCTTGGAGCGAAAGGCTAGACTTTTCGGTTCGTGGTCCCCCTCTTGGGGCCGTCTTGGGCCGTCTTGGGGGCCTCTTGGGCCGTCTTGGGGCCCTCTTGGGCCGTTTGGGGGGCCTCTTGGGAGCCTCTTGGACCGTCTTGGGGCGGTCGTTGGGGCCTCTTGGACCGTCTTCAACGCCAGCTCCCCATGGGGCCACGAAACGCTGTGCTGGGTGTGGCGGACGCATGCGGGCACCCCCTCTGGGGCCTTCGGTGGAGCTCCCCATGGGGCCACGAAACGCTGTGCTGGGTGTGGCGGACGCATGCGGGCACCCCCACTGGAGCCTTCGGTGGAGCTCCCTATGGGGCGTCGAAACGCTGTGCTGGGTGTGGCGGACGCATGCGGGCACCCCCACTGGAGCCGTCGGTTGAGCTCCCTATGGGGCCACGAAACGTGTGAGGGGTGTACCGAAAGGGGTGATGATGACGATCATGACGATCATGACGATGATGATGATGATGATGATGATTGATGATGACGTGATGATGATGATGATGATGATGATGATGATGATGATGATGATGATGATGATGATGATGATGATGATGATGATGATGATGATGATGATGATGATGATGATGATGATGGGGAGGAGGGGCGAGGAGGAGGAGTGAACGCGGGGCGCTGTCTCTTCAAAACGAGGACCCAACACCACAAAATGGTTGGGAAAAACCCTGGGATTTCGGCCCATTGTGCCGGGGTGCCCCTCCCATCGGCCTGTTCAATCAAGATTGCTTCAATATGGCCTCCATGACGGCCAAGATGCTTCCGAGACGGCCAAGACGGCCCTGAGAGAGCCCAAGATGGCCCCAAGATGCCTCCAAGATGGTCCCAGGATGCCTCCAAGATCGCCAAGATAGTCCAAGAGAGCTCAAGACGGTCCACGGAACGCCCAAGATGCCCCAAAGATGGCCGAAGAGGCCTCCAAGAGGTCTTCCAGAAGGCCCGAAGATGCCAAAATAATCGTTTTTGCTTGGGTTTTGAAGGATTCTGGAATTTTCGGTCTTCCGACGGCCCGAGACGGCCCAAGAGCCCCCCAAGATCGCCCAAAGGGCCTCCAAGATGGCCCCAGAAAGGCCCAAGAGGCCCCCGAGACGGCCCCAAGAGGGCCCCAAGACTTCCCAAGAGGCATCCAAGACGCCCAAGATGGCCTCCAAGACGGCCCTGGAGTGCCCCAAGGCCTCAAGTCGTTTCAGAGAGGCCCCCAAGACGGCTTCCGACAGCGCCAGACGGGCCGGGAACACCCCAAGACGGCCAAAGGGGCCCCCAAGAAGCCCTCAAAGGCCCACAAAAGCCCCAATGAGGCCTCTAAGATGCCTCGAAGAGGTCCCCAGGAAGCTCCTGGGAGGCCCCAAGAGTGCCCCCAGAGGCTCCAAAGGTCCCCTCCTCCTCCGCCTCCTCCTCCTCCACCTGCTCCTCCTCCTGGTCTTCCCCGCCGTCCTCCCCCCAGTGTTCCACGGAGGGCTTCCACAACGGCCGGGGGAGCACATGGTCCGATAGCTTGGCAGAGCTTTGACCACAACGTTCGACCACGTGGGCGATTCCAAGAGGCAGGGGGCGGCGGTGATTCGCCGCAGGCGTATTCGATAAGGTTCGGGATTTTGGCGTCCGTGGCATTCGCAGGATCTGTTCGAACATGGCGTTCGTGGCGTCTTTGATGTCCATTTCGTCCGTAGGATGCAGTGTCGGACTCCGCCAGGTGCTTGGACATTCCAGCCGTGGGCTCGCCTCCGCGCCATTGTACCGCCAACGACTTCTGCAAAGAAGAGAACGCCATCGCCTGCACCATATCCGCGTCGAAATTGCCACATGCCTGGGGAAATGACTTTCCCAAATGACAGGATGCTTCGTCGACGTGAACCGCTCCGTCGCACCGCGCGATCCGACCAAAGATCACGACAGTCAGTCGAAAACCAATCATGCGATGCGATATGCAGCGAGCTTGAAAAAGCATACCGAGCACAAACGGATCAAGAGCACATGGCTAGAGCCAACACACCTCCTTCATGTTGTCAGTAGCCTGTGTGGGCAAAAGGCAATGGGCAACTGGAAGTCGTGGGCGGTTCACGGCGCTGAAGGCTTCCAGCATGTCTTGTCCAGGAGGACTCGGACTCGCGAACCGGAATCCAAACTGCCAACGTGCTCGGAGATGTTCCGATGGGGCCGCCCTCAGGCTCTCTCGAGGGCTCATGAATCCGTTTTAGAGGCCCTGGGGGGCCAGCTGAACATGATCGACCCACGAACCCAGAAAGGGTTTAGAACTGCGACGAAAGGAAACCTTTCAAAACACATCAACTGGGCGATAAACAGTGGCTGTGCTGAAGGCTGAAGGTATGGATGGTGCCGATGCTGTGCCAGGGTCTGCGTTGTGCTGCGCTGCGCTGCGCTGCGCCGTGCTGCACAATAACGTGCCAAAGGGCGCGCCAGGGGACGTGCCAGGGGACGCACCGCGCGACGTGCCAGGGGTACACGCCGGGGGGACGCGCCGCGGAACGTCCCAAGGGACGCGCCAGGGGACGTGCCAGGGGACGCACCGCGGGACATGCCAGGGGGACGCGTCGCGAAAAGTCCCAAGGGACGCGCCAGGGGAGCATGCCAGGGGACGCACCGCGAGACATGCCAGGGGGATACGCCGCGAAACGCCCCAAGGGACGTGCTAGGGGAAGCACCGCGGGACGCGCCAGGGGGGCAAGCCCCGAAAAGTCCCAAGTGCTGCGCCAGGCGGCATGCCGGGGGACGTGCCAGGGGACGCACCGCAGGACGCGCCCTGGAACGTGACTGTGGACGTGCCAGGGGGCGCGCCAGGGGACGCGCCGCGAGACGTGCCAGGGGGACGCGCCACGAGACGCACAACGGGACGCGCCAGGGAACGTGCCAGGGGACGCACCAGGGGACGGGACGTGACGCGGCACGCGCCAGGGAACGCGCCAAGAAACGCCGCGGATCACGTGGAGCTCTAAGACCTCCGCGCCCCGTATTATTTCTCCAGATGGGCCACGCGATCCTTGGCAAATCTCGATACATCCGCACTCCCTGGGCCACCATCCATCGTATCTTATGCTGGGTCCGCACCACCAGTGCCACGATCACTCGTAAGCCATGCTGCGTCCGCTCCACCTCTCTGCCAGGCAGGCTCCCTCCCCAAGGTGTCTTCCAAAAGGCTCGGAAGCGCTCAGCGCCCCACAAACGGGGACTCCACTAACGGGTACTTGGCCAGTGACCCAGCGAACCCAACCCTTCCCGATGCGGGCAACGCTGCATTGCCAGAAAGAGGCCCTAAAGTGGCAACTTTCGGCAAAATTCCAAAGTACCCGTTAGCAAGTACCCGTTACGGTGCCGTTGAAGCGCAGGTCGGGCATCCTTGCTAAACCTGCTCCCTCTGCTATACGAGCCCCCGCTGCCAGGCAGGCTCCTGCCCAGGGTGATGTCCAAATCTCACCGGTGCCGGGCGCGCCCCTATGCTAGACCTGCTCCCCCTTCCAGACGAGCCCCCTCTGTTAGACAGGCTCCTTCGCCGAGCTGATGAAGAGAAAGCTCCGTTGTACTAGACGCGCCCCTTTCCTAGACCTGCTCCCTCTTCTAGACGAGCCTCCTTTGCTACGCAGGCCCCCTCCCAAGGTGATGTTTTCAAAGAAAGCTCGGCGGTGCTAGACGCGCTCCTAAGATAGACCTTAGCCCTCTGCCAGACGAGCCAAATCTGCAAGGCGGGCTCCTCGCCAAACTGAAACAACTCTGCGCTGCTAGACGCGCCCCTCTGCTGTGTAGCGACCTCTGCTATACGAGCCCTTTCTGCTGGGAAGGCTCCCTCCCAAAGGTGACTGTAAAAAATCACCAGAGCTAGGCGCACCCCGCTGCTAGACCTGCTCCCTCTTTTAGACGAGCCCTCTCTGCTACACAAGCTCCCTCGCGAGAATCCTCTCTGATAGGCAGACCCCCTCGCCAAGTGTATCAAAGCGTTCTAAGACGCGCCCCTCTGCTGTTCAGCGCCGTCTGCTAGACGAGCCCCCTCTGCAACGCAGTCCCCCTCGGCAATGTGATGGATTGAAGCTCAGCGGTGCCAGACGCGCCCCTCTGCTGCGCAGCACCCGATGCCAGACGATCCACTGCGCTAGGCAGGCTCCCTCCCGAAGGCGACTTAAAGAACAACACACTGGTGATAGACGCGCTCCTCGGGTTGACATGCGCCCTATGCTACGCGAGCCCCCATGTGTTCGGCAAGCTCTCCCCCGAGCTGTTTCGAAGAAGAAGCGCTCAGTAGTACCAGACGCGATACTTTGCTGACCTGCGCTCTCTTCTAGCCGAGCCCCCTCTGCTAGGCAGGCTCTCGCCCCAAGCTCCTGAAAATCAACCTCAGAAGTGCCAGACGGAATCCTTCGCTAGACCAGCGCTCTGTGCTAGATGAGCCCCCATCTGCTAGGCAGGGTCCGAGGGAGAGAGCGGAGCACCCCTCCCTAAGGGAAGCTTCCTCCGTTGCCTCCTTCGATGTCTTGCCTCTCAGCAGAAGTCTCGAGCTG
>CAUYUJ010002248.1:373264-438264 GCA_963575745.1 Prorocentrum cordatum
GCATCATCACCATCACCATCATCAGCATCATCATCGCCGTCGTCGCCGTTCTACGGTCGCATCCATATTACACGACATTCCCATCAACTTCCTACTCTGCGCACATACCTCTCGTCATCATCTCCTCTCGCTACCACGGGTTCATCTGACTCGGCACAGCACATGTCCTGCCGAAGTCCCGCATCACCTGCTCTCAGCGTCGCTCCGCTACATCCTCTCAGCCTCCTCCCCCTACTCCCCTCTAACTACTCATTCTCCTCCAGCTCTAACTCCTCATCCGCCTTCTCCTCCGCCTCTTCCTCCTCCTTTTCATCCTCCTCGTCCGTCTCATCCTCATCCAACTCGTTCTCCGCTGCCCGTTCATCGTCGTCCTCATACCCATGTGTCGCTCACTGATGCTACTGCCACACATGGCCCGCGCTCCGCGATTCAAGCGCAGTATCCGACGTGCCACCCGGGCACGTCATCATCATCATCATCATCATCATCATCATCATCATCATCATCATCATCATCATCATCATCATCATCATCATCAGCATCGTCATCAGCAGCAGCAGCGGCAGCCTCATCATCACTAGCATCATCAACAGTATCACCGTCATCAGCATCAGCATAAGCATCATCATCAGCATCATCATCAGCTTCATCATAATCAGACGCATTGTCATCATCAGCATCAGCAGCAGCAGCGACATCATCAGCAGCAGAAGAATCGTCAGCAGCAGCAGCAGCAGCAGCGGCATCGTCATCAGAAGCAGAATCCACAGCATCAGCACCACCACTACCATCATCATTATCATCATCATCATCATCATCATCATCATCAGCATCATCATCAGCAGCATCATACTCGTCATCATCATCATCATCAGTAGCATCACAATCAGCGTCATCAGCACCATCATCGTCACCATCATCATAATCATCATCATCATCATCATCATCAGCATCATCATCATGCTCCGCATCAGCATCATGATCATCACCATCATCATCATCAGCAGCATCATCATACTTATTATCATCACCATCAACAGCATCAGCATCAGCAGCATCACCATCAGCGGCATCAGCATCGTCATCGTCATCTTCGCCATCATTAGCGGCACCAGCATCACCATCCACATCAGCAGCAGCATGGACAGCAGCAGTATCATCATCACCAGCATCGTCATCAACATCATCGTCATCATCATCAGCGTCATCATCATCCACACGAGCAGCCTCAGCAGCATCAACATCAGCATGATCATCGTCATCGTCGTCGAGTAGTCGTCGCCATCACCATCAGCAGCACCGTCACCCTTACTACCAGCAGCATCAACGTACACGTGTCGTAGTACTCAACCTCGTTTTCATGGCCCTCCTCGCGACAGCACCAGCTGCATCAGCAGCAGCAGCCGCATCACCGTCATAGATCCCCTTCCTTGTCTTTAACGATAGCATCACCATCAACATCATCAACCACCTCGTCAAGAACCATCATGTGTGACACCTTCTCCGTCGGCATGATCCACCTCATCCTCCCGATCATCACCAATACCACCACCACCACCACCGCCATGACCATCGCAATCACCACCATCAGCATCACCATCATCATGATCAGCATCATCATCACCATGAACATCCATCATAATCGTCGTCATCATCACCATCATCATCAGCGGCGACATCATCATCGTCATCGTCGTCATCTTCGTGTTCATCAACATCAGCAGCAGCAGCATCATGAGCATCGTCATCATCATCAGCATCATCATCATCGTCATCATCATCATCATCATCATCATCATCAGCATCATCATCATTAGCATTATCATCGCCATTATCAGCATCACCATCAGCATCGCCATCGTCATCAGCATCGTCATTATCATCCTCATCAGCATCAGCATCAGTCTCACCGTAGTCACAATCATGATCATTATCCGCCGGCCCCCTTGTGGGGCTACCAGGCTGTAGGCCCGTGATTCGCAGTTTCCTGTACCAGTCGTAGGTTGTAGTTTCCAGTGTTACAGTTCTGCTTCTTGCTGGTTACTGTAACTAGTTGACTTATTGCTGGTTACTGTAACTAGTTGATTGACCGCACGAGGGGGGGGAGGCCCAAAGTGGCTTTTTAGCGTCCCCTGGGCGCGTTGTCTGAATTGCTGGGGGGGCTCGAAATCGACACCCCTCACGCAGATCCGCGGGGTCAGGGTCCAAAAACACAAGGGATTTGCCACATTTCTGAAATTCGGTGCCACCCCTCACGCAGATCCGCGGGGTCAGGGTCCAAAACACATGGGATTTGCCACATTTCTGAAATTCGGTGCCACCCCTCACGCAGATCCGCGGGGTCAGGGTCCACAAAACACAGGGGATTTGCCACATTTCTGAAATTCGGTGCCACCCCTCACGCAGATCCGCGGGGTCAGGGTCCAAAAACACATGGGATTTGCCACATTTCTGAAATTCGGTGCCACCCCTCACGCAGATCCGCGGGGTCAGGGTCCAAAAACACAAGGGATTTGCCACATTTCTGAAATTCGGTGCCACCCCTCACGCAGATCCGCGGGGTCAGGGTCCAAAAACACAAGGGATTTGCCACATTTCTGAAATTCGGTGCCACCCCTCACGCAGATCCGCGGGGTCAGGGTCCAAAAACACAGGGATTTGCCACATTTCTGAAATTCGGTGCCACCCCTCACGCAGATCCGCGGGGTCAGGGTCCAAAAACACAGGGGATTTGCCACATTTCTGAAATTCGGTGCCACCCTTCACGCACATCCATCGCAAGGCGTGGTAACCCAAACTGCGAGAACTCCCTCGGCCCTTTAATCGCAAGGTGTGGTAACCAAGCCCGTAAACCATACACGTCTTACCAATCGCCAGGTGTGGTAACCCCTCTTGTGATCAGTTGGTTTTGCTGATTGCGAATCGGCTTCGCATGAAGTTTCGATACTGCTTCACGACAGCGCCAAGGCCTCATGACTTAGCTCTTCCATGGCCCATTCTCCGAGAGAGGGGGCCGGCGGCAGGGGGCGAAGCCCTTACGGATCATCATTATCATCATCATCATCATCATCATCATCATCATCATCATCACCACCACCATCATAATCGTCATCAGCAGCATTATCATCATCATCAGCATTATCATGTTCAGCATCACCATCATCATCGGAATCAGCATCACAATCATAATCATCATCGGTACCATCATGATCACCAGAATGATCATCATAACGAGCATGATCCGCATTACGACTACACCATCAAAGATAACATCAACTAGACAACAGATCGTCAGTATAGTTTTCGGCACCATGAGCAGTTTACATCATTATCGTCAGCATCATCGTCATCATCACAATACACATCATCAACGAGACAACCAACACCACCACCATCATCGTGATCATCGTCGTCGTGGTCATCACCATCATCATAGGACCATCATCACCATCGTCGTCCTCATCATCACCAGCATCATTATCATCGTCATCATCATCAGCATCGCCATCATCACCAACACCATCATCATCATCAGCATCATCACCATCGTCGTCATCAGCACCATCATTATCATCATCACCACCATCAGAATCACCATCACAAGTATCATCATCATCATCATCATCATCATCATCATCATCATCATCAGATTCAGATTCAGCATCACCATCATCATCCTCATCGTTATCAGCATCATCGCCATCATCACCAACAACCACAATCACCATCACCATCACCATCATCGTCATCATCCTCGCCATCGCCCTTCTCGAGCAGGAGCCTCGACTCGGGCCGCCTCCCCCCTGGTCGTTTGCCGCCTTCTCCGATTCTGCCTGTGGCGGCCTGTGGTGGGCGGCTGGCGCGCGGCCGCCTGGCATGTCGAGGCCGCGCGCGGCCACGTCGGTCGCCACCATCACCGACACCCGACCGTTCTTGAAGTCGCTCAGGGAGCGGTCGCGGGCGGCCTCGGAGCGCAGGCTGGTGGCAGCGCCCGCCCTGGCGGCCTCCAGGAAAGGCCTCGTTCCTCCTCCTCCTCCTCCAAACCCTCCTCCTCCTGCTCCTCTACCTCCTCCTCCTCCTCGTCCTCCTCCTCATCATCATCATGATCACCACCATCATCACCATCATCATCATCATCATCATCATCATCATCATCATCATCATCATCATCATCATCATCATCATCATCATCATCATCATCATCATCATCATCATCATCATCATCATCATCATCATCATCAGCATCATCAGCATCATCATCATCATCATCATCATCATCATCATCATCATCATCATCATCATCATCATCATCATCATCATCATCATCATCATCATCAATCATCATCAGCATCAGCATCAGCATCAGCATCAGCATCAGCATCAGCATCAGCATCATCATCATCAGCAGCAGCATCATCAGCAGCAGCATCATGATCACCATCATCATCATCAGCATCAACAGAATCAGCATCATCAGCATCGTAATCGTCGTCGTCCTCATCATCATCCTCATGAATCATCAGCATCAGCAGCATCATTCATCATCCCCAGCATCGTCATCCTCATCATCATCATCATCAGCATCATCATCATCATCATCATCATCATCATCATCATCATCAGCAGCAGCACCATCGGCTTCTCTCACCTTTCTAGACACTCGAACCTGCGAACTTGTCTCCCGCTGGTGCTGATTGAGCCCTCGAGCTGCGCCCGGTGGTCGCTGGAAGGAGAGAAAGGAAAAAACAAAAAGAGAGAGAGAGGGAGAAAGAAACGAGGGAACGACCGAACGAAGGGAACGTGCGTAGCAGGAAGAGGAGTGGGAGAAGGGGGTGTGGGCGCCTATGTGCGCCTCCTCCTCCTCCTCCTCCTCCTCGTCCCTCCTCAGGGGGAAGACGAGGATCGGGGCGCCGACGGGAGAAGCGGGCGCAGGGCGGCGCGGAGCTCCAGGGCCAGCGCGCCTGGGTGAGCCCACCGTGGATCTGCGCGGCGCGGACGCGGTTGTCCGACAGTCGCCACACCAGGTCGTCGACCGTGGCCCTGGCGGCCAGGAGGGGAGGGAGGCGACGGGGGAGGAGGAGGAGGAGGAGGAGGAGGAGGAGGAGGAGGAGGAGGAGGAGGAGGAGGAGGAGGAGGAGGAGGAGGAGGAGGAGGAGGAGGAGGAGGAGGAGAGAGAGATGGATGGATGGATGGATGAATGAGTGGGCCATCATCAAGTAGGCCCTGGCGGCCGTCTGCAAGCAGACGACCGCCAGGACCCCAGATGTCGAGTCAAGAGTCGCCGCCGCCCGCTCGCGACAGAGCCAGGCGCCCGGCGACGAGGGGACCCCGAAGCAGCCCCGACAGGCATCGGTCCAAGCCTGGATTGTATACCCGATGGGCAATCCAGGCGGACCGAAGCCACCCCAGCGGGGACGGGCGGGCGAGACCAGCGGCCCCCCGAGGCCGCCCTCAGAGACTTTGCGAGCCACGCCCAGCACGGAGGACCAGGCAGCCCGACGCGCGACCCCGCTCAGCCTGGGGCCATCTTGTGCCTGGGGCCTGCGACTCGGGGCCGACGGCGCAGCCTCCGCACCCTCGACCTCGGCGAGGCACGGCCAGTTCCGCCTCGGCACGCTCGCGGCTCCGCACCCGTGGTTCCTCATCGGGTCGTCCCACTCGATGCTCGCCACGGAGCCTCGGACACACCGCACGACGCCGGCGAGACCGAAGGGGGGAGGGGCGAGGCTGGCGCATGTCGTGAAAAGCCACGAAGGCCACCACCTTGTCGCCTTTGGCCAGCGTCGCCGCCCCCGAGCGCACCTCCACGGGTGGTGCTTCTCCTGCTCCTCCACGACCACGACCGTGCCGCCGACCGAGCGCACGAACTCCACGTTCAGACTGCCGACTTCGTCGGCGCCGTTGGGCCCCACGTCCGAACTTACCGCGGTCCGCTTCCAGTCCGCGCCGTCCTCCAGGAGAGGGAAAATTGGAACTGGCGCAATGGGCCACGGGACCAGTCCGCTCTCAGAGTCGAGGTCCTCCTCCCACCTCCTGCTGGTCGTCAGCTGCGGATCCAGCGGGGAGGAAGAGGAGGAGGAGGAGGAGAAAGGGGGAGGAGGCGGAGGAGAAGGAGGAGGAGAGGGAGGGGGAGGAGTAGAAGGGGAGGAGGGGGAGGAAGAGGACGACGGCGAGGACGCGGAGGAGGACGAAGAGAAAGACGAGGAGGAGGAGGAGGAGGAGGAGGAGTACAAGGGGATCTCAAGAAGGCTGCTATCAGGGCGGCCCATCATCAACCTCCAAACTTATGTGACACCATCATGATACTATTCCTATTCCTATTCCTCTTCCTCCTCCCCCTCTCTCCCGGGTCTCCGCCATCTCCATTCCCGCAAAACCCTGCCTCACTCCTTCCTTCCGATGCTCCTCCTCATCATCCCCTTCCTCCTCCTCCTCCTCCTCCTCCTCCTCCTCCTCCTCCTCCTCCTCCTCCTCGTACTCGTACTCATCCTTCTCCGTATCCTTCTCGTCCGATCCGACGGACGCCCTTTCCTCCTCGTCCTCCTCGCGCTTTCCTCCTCTTTTGCCTATTACCCACCATCATCATCATCATCATCATCATCATCATCATCATCATCATCATCATCATCATCATCATCATCATCCTCATCATCATCATCATCATCATCATCAGCAGCATCATGATCATCATCGTCATCATCATCAGCAACTGCATCATCATCATCATCAGCAGCAGCATCATCATCGTCATCATCATCATCACCACCACCATCATCATCATCATCATCGTCGTCGTCTTCGTCATCGTCGTCATCATCATCATCGTCATCATCATCATCATCATCACCAGCATGATCATCATCGTCGCCGTCATCATCATCAGCTTCAGCAGCAGCATAATAATCAGAATCAGCATCCTCATCAGCAACATCATCGGCATCAACAGCAGCAGCAGCATCATCCTCATCGTGGTCATCGTCGTCAGCGTCGTCGACATCAGCATCCTCGTCATCATCAACAACGGCACTAGCACCATCATCATCACCATCATCAGCAGCATCTTCATCATCACCATCATCAGCAGCACCATCATCATCGTGGTCATCATCATCGGCAGTACCGACGTCCTCACCATCATCATCATCAGCAGCAGCATCATCATCATCAACATCACCAGAATCATCATCATCATCATCATCATCACCAGGAACATCATCATGATGAACAGCATCGTCGTCATGAGCATGGTCATCATCATCGTCATCAGTATAAACATCACCATCAGCATCATCATCTGAAGAATCGTAATCATCGTCATCAGCATCGTCATCATCCATACGCATCATCATCATCACCATCATCACCACCATTATCATTATCATTGTCGTTGTCATCATCCTCGACATCATCGCAATCATCACCACCACCACTATCATCATCATAATCTTAACCAGAATCGCATTGGTCATGCCGATGATCACCATCGTCACCAGTATCATCAACAACAGCCTCATCATCATCCTCATCATCATCGTAAACAACGTCATCCCTATGATCATCATCCTCACCAACATGATCATCGTCATCAGCAGCAGCATCATCATGGCCATGACCATCATCACCACCACCACCTTTCACCAACACCATAACCATCATCACCACCACCATCATCAGCAGTATCATCATCAGCATCATCATAATCAGCATCATCATCCTCATCATCGTCACCGGCATCATCACAATCACCATCATCATCAGCATCATCGTCATCATCATCATTATCACCATGCTCATCATCATCATCATCATCGTCCTCATCGTCCTCATCGTCATCGTCACCCAAGACCGGTCTGTAGAACGGGCCAAGCGTTTCCCCTGAGATTCTCTCACCACTATGGCCCTTCAGCACAATCTGTAACAGATTCACTGATTGAAGGCGGGCGGTTTCAAAATGTGGCTCTCGCCCCAGCACCGAGCAAATTCGTCGTAAAAATGTGCGCGACCTTCACGGATGGATGGCGGGCCGTTTTTTAAGTGGCTCTCGCCGTAGCGTCGCGCACGTTCGTGTTGAAAGGCTGCAAGAGCTTCACGGATGGAGGCTGGGCGGTTTTCAAGGTATGGCTCTCTCCGTAGCGCGGCGCACAGTCGTCTGAAAAGTTTGCAAGTGTTTCGCTGATGGATGATGGGCCATTTCCAAAATTTGGATCTCGCCTCAGCCCCACGCACGTTAGTCTTAAATGTTTGCGAAAGCTTCACGGATGGAGGGCGGGCGGTTTTCAAAATGTGGCTCTCCGCCTCCGCCTCCGCCTCCGGGTATTACGCCGCGAACGACGCCCGGGCCCTCAGGGAGAAACCGGGCCTGACCTGGGATCTGACAAGAAGCGAATATCATCTTGGCACGTACACAACGCAGCCACAAACACCCCGACCCCGAAAGACAACAAAAAAACCTACCACCACCACCACCGAACAGCACACTTCACAATGATTGCGTGTCAAATGTGCGCAGGGGCCACAATCTAATCTTATCTGGCACGCGGGCACCGTACAAGAAACCCGTCTGGCTGTGGGGCAGGGGAAACTGAGGGAAGGGAAAAGAAAACTGCCCCGGCTGCTAGGGCGCGGAGGCGGCTAGACCTGCGTCAGTAGGCGACAGGCCGGGCAGAAGACGGAGCTATGGAACCGTCAGCCGCCCCCGCGGCGTCAGCGTAGGATCGCCGCCAGGCTCGGGCGCAGCCCCCCGAAGACCCTAGACAAACTGGAGACCGTCAAAATGTCAATTCCTACCCCCCTCATCATACACTCACATTACGTGTGGCATCACTCTGCAACACCACCATTGCACCACGAGGCCAAGATAGAATGGCACCGAGGAGGTGGCCGCACCAGCGGTGGCGCAGGTGACACCCAAGCACATGACAACAGGCCCATAACCAAGCTCTGGCGTCGCAGGGTAAAGAACCAACTTATTCAGTTTGCCAGATCCACTTAGAAAGCACGAATCAGCGACACCCAACACGGACACCGACTTATACCTGAGGGAAACGTAGGGCCTTCTACCGACACATTCGCCGAAACACACGCCACAAACGGCGCAAATACCGACGCGCGCTGGCCAGAAGAGTCGCCGGTCTGCCCCCCGGGACCCGCGACTGATACTGCGACGGACACCGCAGCCCCGGCCGCAGCCCCAGCCGGAGCCGAAGCCCCCACGGAGGAAAGAGCCGAAGCCCCAATCGCCTCCGCGGCTTGATCCCAGGGAGGTTGTGCAATCCCGCCCCCACCACAATCCGGACTGCTTAGAGGATGGTCGACCCGAGCACAATCAAGAGGGCCCAGCCACAGCAGCAACGACCAGACCTCTAACATTAGGAACACAAGGGGCACCCCGAATGGGGTTGGGGTTAACCACGTCCATTGTACTCATCCCCTCCCCCTGAAACAGCACACCACCAGGAAACCCAAAACCCCGGCGGGGGAGTGGACGGCGGCGAGAACTGTGACCGCAAGGAGAGAGGAGCGGAGAAGGGAGGGAAAGGAGGAGGAGGAGGAGGGAAGGAAAGCGAGCGAGGGAGAAGGGGAGGAGGGAAAGGCACAGTCCCACCACAGCCTACCCCCCTCACTCAGGGGAGGCACTAAAAGCCGGGGATGAGGAGGACGCGTTTCCGACGAGCGGCCACGAGGAGGCCGATGCACCTGCTCGTCAAAATGTGGCTCTCGCCTTAGCGCCACGCACACGGAATGAGGGTGGTTCCTTTTCAAATTGTGGCTCTCGCCCTAGCGTCGCGAACATTCGTTATAACAGATCACAAGATTGTCAAGGATCTTATGGCCGATGTCCCGGAGAAGTGGTTTGGCATGGTTTGATCTTGTCAGGACGCGACAATGACGTTGATTTGCGGTGTTGGAATTCCAGGAATAGCGTTCTGGCATGATTATGGACCGTCGGGACGCGCCAGTGATGTTGATTCACAGCGTTCAAGTTGCAGGAAGTGTGCACTGGCATGATTGCAGATTGTCAAACGGTTGTCTTCAAATGGGGCACTCACCGCAATGAAAAAACATCCTTGTAGGGACCTATGAAACAGGGAACTTGGAGGGATGGTTGATTGCAAGATCATTGATGACTCGGTTTGCACTGGTCCTCCTCCTCCTCCTCTCCCTCCTCCTCCTCCTGCTCCTCATACTTCTCCTCACCTGCTCTCCTCCTCCTCCTCCTCCTCCTCCTCCTCATCCCCCTTCTCCTCCTCCTCCGCCTCGTATTGATCCTTCTCCATATCCTTCTCATCCAACCTCCCTTCCTCGTCCTCCTTCCCACTTCCTCATTTGCCTACTCCTCCCTTTGACTCTAAACCTGCACCAGGCCATCCCTCCTCCCTCCCATAGCCTTCCACCGCCACCTCCTCCTTCTCGTCTGCGGAAGGGGGGGGAAGTCGGACGAAGGAGGGGGAGGTGGTGATTGTCACTGCAAGGGGAAACAAGTCCCGAGCACAGCAACACCCGACGACGAAGACGGAGACGAGGCGCGCTTACGATCCGCAAACCAGCACGGATTTGAGAAAGGGCCAACCCTGCGAGGCTTGGTCCACGGCACATCGTTGGGCATATCGCAGTGGGAAGGGGGGGGGGGCGACGACGACGACGACGACGACGACGACGACGACGACGACGACGACGACGACGACGACGACGACGACGATGACGACGACGACTAGCCAGGCGGGGATGCGCGGAAGGGGCGCGCTTATTGTTGGCGAAGATGAGGCACTTGGACAAGGACCCGCCCTCGCCGCGCACCTGGGCGGCGGCGCCGCCCTGGGGCCAGAGGAAGGCGAGGAAGGCGAGGGCAGCAAACAGCAGGGAGAAAGACGAGGACAGGGGGGAAGGCGAGGAGGGGGAGGAAGGGGGGGAGACGAGGGAGAGGAAGAGGAGAAAGGGACCAAAGGATAGGCGATGAACACGTCATGCGGAGGGCACCCACACTATCGATGCCAGTCGGGCAACCCCAATAGCAAGAAGTGGCTGAAGAAGTGCCAGACTTTGTACACAAGCGAATTAGCAGCACGCATAGCTTGGAGGACGATACACGTGTCACTAACCCATCGAGAGGCGCGACGGGGGAATGCAACAAAATCTGGCCTCTGGAGGCAGGGGGGTTCATCCATGCCGTATCCCTCGCCGCTCAGAGATGGAGGTGGCAGGGTGGGCATGGATAAAGCGTCAATCGCCGAAGAGAGGAAATCCGAAGGTGATCCCAAAAACCCGAGCCGTAGAAACACGAAACCTGGATCCTGTGGTCTCTTAAGAAGAGCCGGAAGTTGTCCGCCACGAGCCCAGGAAGTATACGTTCCTTGTGGCTGTTTCAGCCACCCTCCGTATGCCCATCACCCTTCCCCCCTTTCTGTCTCATGTCCTGCCCCCCTTGTCCTGCAGCGGCTCCTTGTCTTCCGCTGATGTTCTGCACTGGCAGTCGCAGGCGCGAGGTCCCTGACTCCACAGCCCATGCAGTGCGGCCAGATGTCCAGGAAAACTACCCTCCAGGCATCTCACACCCTGGAGCTTGAGGATTGCTCTTTGCGCAAATGCCATAGCTATTCTTGGCATCGCCCCTCATGAGCTTTTGTGTCATGCGGACCGCGTGCCCGCCATGCCCAAAGGGGAAGGTCAAGGTATCCCCCTTGCTCAGACCTTGGAATCCGTATTCTCTTTGTCACGGACCTTCATCATTGTCAGCCCAGATCGGACGAGCTCAGCCACGCTCAGCCCAGCTGAGCCCCACCTCTGCCCAGCCCAACCCAGCTCGACCCAGCTCTTCGTAGCTCGGCCCGGCTCAGTCCAGCTCAGCCCAGCTCGAGCTGGATCAGTGTTGCTGCCCCAGCCCTGCCATGCTAAGGTCAGTCCGATCCAGCTCAGCGCAGCTCAGCCCAGCTCAGGTCGGCTGCCCCGCCCAAGGCAGATGCGCTCAGCTCAGCCCTGCTCACACCAGCTCGGCCCAGCTCGGACCACTGGAGCCCAGCCCTGCCCGACGCCGTCCGGCGCAGCCGGGCTATGTCCAGATCATCCCAGCACATTCTTGCTCGGCCAGGTCCAGCTCAACCCAGCTCAGCTCTGCAGTCAAACGAAGCTCTGCACTGCACTGCCCAGCTCAGCCATGCTCAGCCCTGAATCTCCCCAGACCATCGGGCTCAGCCCAATTGGCCCCAGCTCAGCCCAGCTGAGCCAAGCCAAGCTAAACTCATTCCTTTACGGTCTGCCTGCTCATCCCATCTCGGTCCAGTTTTGTCTAGCTCGGCACGGCCCAGCTCAGCCTAGCTCGGACCCGCTGGTCATAACCCCGCCCGCACCCAACCTGACTCTTACAGCTCGGTCCAGGCGGGCCAAGCTCAGTCCATCTCACCTAACTGAATGCAACTGGCCTACCTCAGCAGCTCCTCCTCCTCCTCCTCCTCCTCCTCCTCCTCCTCCTCCTCCTCCTCCTCCTCAGCCCAACTGAATGCAGCTGGCCTACGTCAGCAGCTCGGCGAAGGCCAGCTCAGCCCAGCTCGGCCTGGTCCTGGCCAGACCAGCACCGAGTATCTCAGACTGGGCCAGCCAACCTCAGCACAGCTCAGCTCTTCACAACCCTGCTGAGCCTAGGTCAGCCCAGCCCAACTCCAGCTCGGCACAGCTCAGCCTGGCCACTATCAAAGACCCGCTGCCGCGATCCAGATTTGCGCACGCGGGCTTCACGATGCCCCGAGGCCGCCAGACACCGCGATTCAAAATGTCTCTTCAGCGACGCACCCACCCAAACCCAAGACCCCTGCGACCTCGCGGGAGAAACGACATTTGAACCGCAGTGCTTCGCGGCCGTATGGCACGATAACACCAAAACCATTCAATTACATCGTTCCGCGGCCCCCGCCTGCATGCAACATACAAGTGGGACAGGAATCCCTTCGGCTGATTCCCACACGTGAAAATGAGCACGTGAGAAGTAACGATCGGCGATCCCGAACACTCGTAGCGTCTCGATGAACACAAACGAACCAACAGCACGCGTCCACACTGGCCCACTGGGCGAAGCACCAGAGAAGGCCCCGGGGCGGGGGAGGGACGGGGGAGGGGGGGGGGGGGGGGCAGACGCCGTGGGGGAGCAGGGTCGCGCAGCACTCCACAAAAGAAGCGGAGCGGGTAAGCAAAGGCCTGGAACAGGCTTGTGCTTTGCGCCGCGCTGCGTCTGCGTCCAGGGTGAAGCCGCAAAGCCTCTGCACGCCCATGGAACATCGTGGTCCGGCATAGTCGCCCCATGGTGGTCCCCCATTCGACCATGCGGCGTCCTGCATGGACCGTGCCACCCCGCTCCCAACGCGCCAGCCGATTACAACAGGTCGTTCGGCAACGCCGCATCCGGGTAGCAGTGCACGCAGTGGGCCTGACTCGGCGCAGCAGCGCTAGCCATACAACGCACTGGCCAAACAATGCGCATCGCGAGCTGCACGGAATGACTCAAAAAGAGGTCCTGGTTGAAACGGGCGGGTAAGGTCCCTGGCACCCTCTCCAGTACGGCTGGACCTTAGAGATAGAAGAACATCCTTCGAGAACAAGAGGCCCTCCGCCGGCCACACCGAAGAACACTCGAGGGTACCCCCCCCAGGATGCACACGAACATCCAACAAACACAGAGAACACTGGGGCACCCTGCCCGAGCTCGATATCTTTACCTCGGTCCGAGACCGCAGCAGCTTCTCATACGGAGTCGCTGTCTGATGGATCGGGAGCCCACGGAGGGCCCTGGGAGCCCGAAGACGGCGGACGACCTCGAGCTCCCCGTCCTCCAGGACCCCGCCCCTTCACTGCGAGCGGAGGGGGGAGGAGGTGTGTCTCGATCGGCGGCGAGCGAGGAGGGGGAAGCGAGAAGCAGAGGGCCCTCTCAGAGGGCTGCGGAGCTCCTCAGAAGCCCTTGCGCCCTCTGAGAAGTGTTCTGCGTCTTCGGGACAAGCTTAGAAAGCTCCTCCTCCTCCTCCTCCTCCTCCTCCTCCTCCTCCCTCCTCCTCCTTCCTCCTCCTCCTCCTCCTCCCTCCTCCTCCCTCCTCCTCCCTCCCTCCCTCCTCCTCCCGCGCCTTCTGAGAAGGCCGCCCCTTCTCGCTTCCCCCCCCCCCAGGGGCGCCGCCGACTCCCTGCGAGCGGAGGGGGGGAGGAGGCGCCTCGTGGTGGGTCGCTGGCGGGAGGCTGCGGCAGCGGCGCAGACAGAGGAACCTTGGGCCGAGAGGCGGCCGAAGCGCGGGGGGGGTCTTCCCGCGCAGTCGAGGGGATCCGTGGGATTCGGGGAGAGGCCCCCTTCTCGTGCCCGTGGCACCCCAGAGGGGAGCGGGAGTGCTCTCGGTTCGCCAGACGAGCACGAGCGGTGCAGGCAAGCCACGCGGTTTCGTGGAGCGGGGGAGGGGGCGGGGCAGGGAGAGGCAGTGGCAAGAGGAGGAGTTGCAATAGGAGAAACCAGTGGGAGAGGAAGGAGGGCTAAGGGAAGGAGTACTGCTGCAGTGGTAAGAGGGCGGCAGTGGCAGGATGACAAGCTAGTGGAAGAGGAAGGAGCGCTAAGGGGAGGAGGACTGCCGCAGGGCCAGTCGATTGCTCTCCCGCGGCGCGCTTCCAGACACAACGGCAGGCCTGAGCCGTCGACCTGCTGCGTCCATGCAGCACGATGACAAATGAGAGGAGAGAGCAGCAAGGGGTGGGAGGAGGGCGGAGGAGGAGGAGGAGGAGGAGGAAGGAGGAATGAGGCAGGAGGAAGTAAGAAGGAAGGAGGAAGGAGGAAGGAGGAAGAAGAAGGAGGAGGAAGCAGAAGGAGGAGGAGGGAAATGGGGAGGAGGAGGATAGGAAGCGGGAAGAGGGGGAGAGGGCTGAGGGAAATGAGAGGAGGGGGGGTACACGTGGAGGGATAGGAGGAAGGGGAGGAGGAAGGGGAGGAGGAGGACGAGGAGGAGGGGGAGCAGGAGGAGGAGGCCGACGACGGCGAGCGCTCTGCTGCATCCTGGCGAAGGCCGGCAGCAGGCTCTGGCAACGGCCTCGCGAACGGCATCGAGCAGCGTGTCGAACTTGCCGTCTTCGCTCGTGGTGCTGCGGCGCAGGAGGGGGAAGGGCACGGGGAGCGGAGGAGAGGGGGAGGGAAAAGAGCAGCCAGAGGTGGGGGCGGGGGCGAACACAGTCGGGCTGCCGAAAGAAGGAACTATCAAGAAGGAACGAAACCCCGTTTTGGCCCCCAAAGCGTCTGCGCGCACGAGGAGGGTTCGAGGAGCAGCAATGGAAGGACCCAAGTAACAGCGAGCCCCTTGCGAACCCAAAGCGGTGCTTCTTTCAGCGTCTTGACTGTAGAAGGAGGGGAGGGGGGAGATGGAAAGTGTAACAGGGGAGAGAGGGGGAAGGGAAGGGAGGGAGGGAGGGAGGGAGAGGAAAGAGCAGGTGGAGGTGCAAGTGAGGGGGGAAGGCGGAAGTGCGAGAGCAAAGGGCACGGGAGGGACAGGTGGGGGGAATGGGAGGAAGGGGTAAGGGGAGGCTCCATCCTCCTGCTCCACCTCCTCTGCCCTCCCCCTCCGTCCCCCCGCCTCCGGTGGCGACGACGACGGCGGCGGCGACGGCGACAGCGACGGCAACGACGACGGCGGCGGCGGCGACGGCGACGGCGGCGGCGATGGCGACTGCGATTGCGACGACGACCATGACCTCGGCAGTGGCGGCGGCAGCGTCCACGGTCGGCGTTCCACGAGGCGCCCGCCTGATGTCCACAAAGCGCTGTTCCACGGTGTTGGTGGCGAGGCCGACGCGGCCCACGCCGACCCACCTGCTTTCGTGTAGGGCTCCTCCTCCTCCTCCTCCTCCTCCTCCTCCTCCTCCTCCTCTTCCTCCTCCTCCTCCTCCTTTTCCTCCCCCTGCTTCTCCTCCTTTTCCTCCTCCTCATCCTCCTCCTCCTCCTCCTCGCCCTCGCCCTCCTCTTCCTCCTCCTCATCCTCATCCTCTTCGTTGTCCTCCGTCTCCTCCTCCTCCATTCCTCCTCTTGTTGCTCCTCCTCCCCATTCTCTCCCGCACCAGACTCATCCTCTCCCCCCTTACCCTCTTCCTCTCCCTCCAGGCGGGAAAGAAGGAGGGCAAGGAAGAGAGAGCCTCGAGGACGCAATGCGCGACGACGCGGCAGGAGCGAAGAAAAGAATCTCGTTATCGCTATCGTTGTCGTAGCCCACGTAATGTCCATCGTCGTCGTCGTGATCGCGAATATCACCAGAATCATAATCAAGCGCAGCCGCGTCGGCATCAATATCAGCATCATCATCAGCATCATCATAACCAGCATCATCATCATCGTCGTCATCCGCATCACCATCACCATCAGCAGCATGGTCATACTCATCATATATCCATGGTCCCAATCGTTATCACCATCACCACCACCATCATCACAAACATCATCACAGCATCATCAGTATCGCCACCACCACCACCAACATCATCATCATCGTCACAATCAACATGACCAACATCAACAACAACATCATCATCGTCGTCGTCGATATCGTCATCATCGTCGTCGCCATCACCGGCATCATCATCGTATCGTCGCCACCGCGGTCAACAATCGCCATCGCTAGCACAGGTACCAGAGTCACCGTAATCAGCAGCAGCTGAATCATCATCAGCATCATCATCAGCATCATCATCAGCCTTGTCGTCGTCATGACCGCCGTCATCATTACCATCATCAACATCATCATCGTCGTCGCTACCGCCACCACCACCGAAATCGTCATCGTCGTCATCGTCCTCACCGCCCCCCTCATCATCATCAGCAGCATCAACACCGGCATCATCAGCGCCGGCAGCACTCATCATCATCGGCGCTTTACTTTCGCAGCCCGCTTCAAAGGCAAAGCGTGTAGCTGTTATTCGTGATGATCTTCTTCTCGTAGTAGTTTCATGCGCATACCAAAGCTATGTATCGGTGACGCACTCCGTGTGGCAATGGCGCGGTGGTGTATTGCGCCGTTATGTTATGGCTAAGCTCACCATACTCGGAGGCGGGCTGGCCGGCCAGAGGACGCGCGGGCGGGCGGGCAGACGCACCTTTTTACGACCACAGCCAAGATAGCTGCAGTAGTCAAGCAAATGACGCTGAGAAATGGAAGGGGCGTGACTAAATCAACTCCCCCCGCGGCCTCCCCGGCGAGCTCCACTCGCGCGGGTGGACGTTAACGATTTGTCAACGCCCTACACTTGCTTGATATAAAGCGGCCGCGGCACACCCGCTACCTGGATCACAGCGCTCTGGGACACTCAGTGAATAGCACAGCAGCGCCGGGCGGTTCACCATCCGTTCTGGACGCACTTGAACCGGCATGGATTGCCTCGAGGAAGCACCTGGGGCATAGCCGCAGGTGCCCCTCGCTCTCTTCCACTCAACCCCAACTGTAGTCGTCGCGGCTCCAGCTGTTGTCACCTTGCCAGTTGCCTGAGCTCCAGCTCCAAGACGACCGCCAGTTCTGGGCGTTAGCTTGCCATGGGGGAGTGGAATCCGTATTCTGCTGCTCGTTGTCGGTGCACGCACGCCTTGGACGGGCGCTGTCCGCGCGGCACAGCGAGGTGTCGGCTGCGCCATGCCAGGGCGCGCCCGGCCAGAAGTCCCCCGCAGCCGGCGGCCCCGCGGCCGCGGCGGAGCTCGAAGATGCAGCCCCGCGCGTGAGCACGTGCCCCATTGAGCCGGGTTATCAGCTCGGCGTCGCCTGGATTCCTATCGACCATCTGGCGCGTGACCGCTTGGCCTCTTAGCCCCCTAGCCGTCACTCTCGGTCACCGCGCCCATGCACCCTGGAGGTCCCTTTGCGGTAGCTCGGCATGCCCGGTCATAGACCTTCGCACCGAGGCATCGTCCTATGGAATGACGATTTCCTGGCGTGAGTACATCGCTGCCGCATCATACCTGGTGCAAATGCGCTTCGGGTCAACAACTCGAACAGAGTGACCCTTGCAAGCGCAAACAGCAGTGGTATTCTCGCCACGGGCGTCCCCATGAGGTGCGTTTCTGCCGACATAGTCGACGCCAGGTGGCTGGCGCCCAAAACCGTTGTCCCAATCTTCTGGCTCAGAAGTGCGACCTTCTTCGGCGTTCGTCATGTTCGAACCAAGAATATGGACAGTATAGCGCGGTAGTTGAGCAAGAGCATGCAACAAAAGCGTGCCCACACCCTGTCAAAAAAAACCCACATCGCCCAGCATCTTGACAATGGCAGACGCCTCAAGCCGCCCCCCTGACTGCGGACGTGGGCAGCGCCGCGCATTGCGAGGTGAACGATGAGCGAGCCAATTCGTCCAGCTTCTTCCACATCCAATGTAAGCGCGCACAGGTCACCAATGTAGATCATCGGGATGAGGCCAAACCCGCACCGCGCTGCAGCGGGGGCGCAGGAATCGACGCGCCCTTGCACCGTCCTCAGGGGACAGGCGTCGCAGGAACTCCATTTGCGCATCACCCACCAAGCCCGAAGTGGGCCGTCTCCCCCTTCTCCCCTTTTCTCTGCTTGTACTCACTTATCGAGATCTGCTCACTCTTTGGCGGGGTCGGGACCCCCCCATCGGCAGAAGTACTTTGACATGTATGCGTGAAGAAGCCTGTTGGGAATTATGTCGAGAGGAATAAGCCTGGGCTTCAGTTAACCTCGGCTTGGCGTTCCGCGCCATCGTCTTGTTCACCTCCAGCGCCATCCGACTTCTTGTCCTCTGCGCCCCCCCAAAGCCAAGAGCGAGACCTGGACCCGACTTCCAGCGCCGGAAGGCGACGGGGGCGGAGGGTTGCCAGCGTCGGACGCGTCCACGTCCACCAAGCTCGGTCCTTCTCGGACGGATGGCTGTCCATGCTTGGGGCCCGTGTCGTTGAGAGGCTCTTGAGCCTGCGCAGGTGTCGCAGATTCGGAAGGCAATGGGGCGGGCGGGGAAGCGACGGCATAGCAACGGGCCCCTTCCCCCATGCTCGCGGCGGACGGGTGTCCTCCCTCGTCCCGGGTGGGATCCGAAGTATGTTGACGCCGCCGTCGAGCTGTCGACTTCTTCGCTCAGCCCCGCCGCCCCCTCGCGCATCTCGGATTGGCACCACAGCTCGAATGGGCATCTTTTCATGCGCCAGGACCTCGGCGGAAGCGCTGTGTCGGCAGGCGTTGGCCTGGCGGCCATATGCAAGCTGATGCGGCGCACGCGGGTCGATGTGCAATGCCGCGTTGGACTGCTCGCCGTAATCGCACGACTCCAACGGCTTGAACATCGACCCTGCTTTCACCTCCTTGCGCGACGCGCAATAACACCCGAGGACAAGACACGGGTATACTTGCCCCATTCGTGATACAGCCAGACTGGCCTCTATGACACGCTCTCTCGTCAATGGCCCTGTATCATCCATCGGCGGGGGCCGATGAAATGGCGCTCCATCACGCGGATCAGGCAACTATGAGTCTGGGGGAGAGGACGGGTCCAACTCCTTGGAGCGGAATCGGAGCCTTGCATCTGCAAAGTACACTCTCTTGAAGCCAGCCGTTCCCAGGTGCCCCCAGCTCGACCGCCGACGCTCTCCCCCCCTGCCGGAGGGGCGCGCGGAATGCCATGGTCTCAACGCGAATATCGTCCGCATCGCCACGCATGATCTCGGCAACACGTTCTCGACATGTTTTGCCCATTGCGGGCCGGGGCGGGTTCTCCTCGTCGAGGGCGACGTCGACATCGTCGTTGGTCGCCTCGGCCCTTCGCCCCATGTCTTCGTCATCTTCCCCAGCGGGTCGTGCGTTCTGAGTTCCATGCCTCATAAGGTCGTCTAGTGAGTAATGCACCCACCCATCATCAGCTTCCACATTTGCCGGGGCGGGGATTTCCGCGTTGATCCGCGATGTCCTGCAATACGCGATCAGCTTGCATACGTCTGGAAGCACAAAATACCGTTCATAGAACTGGTTCGCCTCCAGCCCCTCCCCCCGATACTTCTCCCCAGTCCAGGAAACTCCCTTGTCGCGAGCAAAAGCACGAAGGTGCTCAACGAGCGACCTTCTACTATCACGGCTCACTTGAGTCTGTTCTTTCTGCCGAGCACTGAAGAGACGCCGTCGCGCCTCGCGATATGCTCGACGGTTCTCGCTCCGCGTGGGGTCATAGACACTCTCCGGCTCCACCGCCTCCTGAACCCTCCAGGGAGGAACCTTGACAGTCTCGCGCCATGCATGCCCCGTCTCCCTAATGAGACAAAGGGGGCACGGGCCCACTATGGCGGCGAAGTCGAGTTCAAAGTTGTCACCGTCAGACACCTTGGGGCGGTGCAACCACAACCCTTTTGCGCGCGTCTGAAGCCCCCCAATTCCGACGGCGGAGCCAGGATCTGGAAGTCGCGCGCGACGGCCAGTCCATTACCGAAGACCTCTGCCACGTTGATGTTGGCGGCGTGCTGCCATGGTATTCTATACGAGTTCTGAAAGCATAGACCCCCTCTGCAGGTGTCTGTCCCCCTAGAATTCTTTGTCCGCTCACCGTCGCTCACCAGGGAGGCAACGAACACGCCCGCGTTGGGGGCGGCGCCGAATCTGTTAATGTTGACGGCGTGCGAATTGAACTTCCAGTCCGAGTTCCTTTTCAAGCGTACATAGTCGGCTGGCAAGTCGAACGGCAGGGTGAGCACGGCATGCTTGGGCTGAACGTAAACCGTCATTCCTGCCAGATCGAAAAGGTAGCATAGCGCCCCCTGTACACCGTCAGCCGTGTATAGGCACCTGGGGAAGAGCCATTCAATGACGCATCGAACGAGATAACTCTCGGTGGGCTTTGGAAAATGTGCTCGGCGAGTAGCTGTCGAGAGCCAAGCCTTGGAATTGGCATGCGCGCCGCTGTGCCTGTACGAGGAGTCATCCGGCACCAGCCCCCTGTCCGACGACTTCGGGATTGACGGAAAGTAGGACAGCAACAGCTCGCACTCGACTTGACCGCGGTAACTCACCGCTCTTCCGAGCAACCCACTTTCGATTGTGTCGGGCCCGATTATAGTCGGTCTCTGCTCTGATTGACTGGCCTCAAAATCGTGGGGGCACACGGTCATTTTGTTCTCGATGTCGCACATGGGGTTAACCTCCGTCGCCCCGTCAACGTTGCGATACTCGGTGAACGAGAGTAATGAGTCCTGTAAGTTCACCCAGTCGCCAACCAAGCTGGTATTCCATCCCTTGGGGGCGTCGCTGGCATGGCCAGCGGCCGCCTCGCCCATGCGGACCCCTCTGGGGTCGATAGTGGTTACCTCGCCCCTTTACAGCAACGCCTCTAGACACTGAGTACCTGGCGTCTGGCCTTAGCGCGAAGTACTCGACGTCGGGGTCAGGCATCACTACGTGGACATGGAACTGAAGGTCGCAAGGAAGAGCGCACATTGGCATGTCTCCCCGAGGCATCCTGTCAGCAGCGCCCTTTTCCTTGATCCAGCCCGCAAATCTCCGCGAGCCCACGTCGATGCATGGGAGCATTGGCAACAAAGGGGAGCCCTGGAGGCTGCACGGCAGAAAGGCATCGAACTCGATGCCCGCTAGTGCCTGAAATCCATCCACTACATATGTAGGGCGCCCGGTTGAGAGAGCACCCAACCCTGGGCGGGCACATGGGCAGGAACCCGCATGCCTGATCAGCGCGAGCACCGGCGTAGCCTCCTCTCGGATTCTCCCCAGGACTGCCATTCACCCCAGTAAAGACCATGCAGGCGGTGGTGATGCATCCGGCCATTTCTTTCACATGCGACTCGCCTGGGCCCACCTTGAATTGCCGCGGGTCGCCATTTGGGTGTTCGCCTCTCTCCTACAACTCTGATCCGCGCGTCCATTGCATCCGATACGAAATACCAGCCTCTTCCCAATACATCATTCGGTTATTTGCAACGGCTGCGGCCCGGCTTGCGGGCGCGATCCAGGCGACGCGTTCTCCGCTGGAAGCCAGGGATCCCCAGGACTGAGGTGCGCCTTGACCATGTCGAAAATTCTGTTGCCAGCGACGCCCAGGCAACGCCGGCAACGGGGGCCTCGATCCGACTATCCGAAGGCCCATTGGAATGTCGCTGCGGACCAAACAGCTGGCTGGGCCGACCAGGACATGGTAGATCAGGATTGCACTGTGGTGCGATTAATTCAATATCAAGATATGACCACGGAGGCAGGATTAGCATGCGCCGTAGGTGATAACGCAAAAATGGGTAGCACATGTTTAGCATGGCGGCTCCTTATCAATACTGGCGTGATCCGCAAGTGCGTGGGTTTCTGGTTAAGTACAATATGACCCAGGTAAAGTTGCATGGGCGCACCTACGGCCTCACCAATACAAAGGGACAAGATTTGACAAAGCCGCTGGGTTTTGTTACACTTTCTGTTATCATTGCTGAAGGAATTGTTCGGACACGCGATGGAATGCACAATCTTGTTGAAGCGCGCGGACGCGATGGTAAGATTGCTGAAGATTATACGGGCGAGTCTGCCAAACGTGTACACGTGCTGGTTGCGAATAGTGCTGCTGAGACTGCTGCCGTCGCTGCCGTTCTCCTCGCACCCGCTCGTTCGCGCACGCCCGCTGTCGCGTCGACCCAAGACCGCTCGGGCATCAGCGCCAGCGCCGCCCGCGCGCCTCCAGGCAGCCCCCGCGATTGCGCGGCTGCCCCCCTTTTCCTCTCGCCACGCGCTCCGCGGCCGCCCGCGCCCGGCCCGGCAACTTCCAGGACGCCCAGTGCGCGCGGGCCAGCGAGGCTCGCAAGAGGCAGGGCAGAGGCGGTGCGCGTCGGCGCCGTTCGCCGAGCGCCCCCAGCGAGGAAGCCAAGTCCTCCCGTCGACGAGACGCTGGCGCGCGTCTCGCGAGGCCACCTCCGCGGCATCTGGGGAACTACGCTTTGACACCCCGAACATCTTCGGATAACCCCCCATCGCCGCCGTCGTCGACGAGCCCGACAAGTCCCGGGAGGGAAAAGACGTCACGTTCGCGAAGGATACGCGCGACCTGGCCAACGTGGCAGAGAATGCCCTGAAAACCTGGAGAGCGAGAAACGCCACTGTGCCGGGTGTCGAATCCGCTACAAGCGCGGCCAGGAACAGTTCTATGATCCCGTCGATATTGGCGACTTCAAGGAGGAGAAGCTGTAGATTTGGATGCCGACGCAAGGAGGCGATATGAAGACTTCCAAGGACGGAAATGCACGCAAGGTGAAGGTGGGGGGCGACTGGCGCCCGCGCGTCGCCCCATGGTATCAGGTGCCCTGCCTGTGCCAGGTCCTCGGCATCAACATTGGGTGCGAGACGGTAGATGACGTCGACGTCGCCAGGAAGATGGGCACCCAACTGCGACTGCCCGAGCTCACCGACCCGACCGATCCCAGGTTCAAACGGGGGATCGCTGGCCTGCTCGTGAACGCCGTACACACACCCAACTATGCTGCGCAGGGGGGTGGAGCTATGCTCCCCGACGAGCTGCGGAGCGCCTTCTTGGTGAAAGGTGGCGTCGGGGCACGTGCTTTGGATTCCTGGTCTCCACAGTGATGGCGGAATTGGCAAGCTATACCTTTCCAGTCCTTCGGGGCCAAGAGTGGCAGCTCCCCGAAGGCGCAATGAAAGTGAAGGAGTTCTCGGCCATCGTGGCCGCCAAATGTAAGGATGAACAAGCCAACTGCTACTTCCGTATGCCGAGTCCATACCTGACCTCCGACCAGCTTGCTATGTCTGCTGGTCCGCGGGCTCAGCAGGCCACGGACAATCTCTGGCGCGAGGTCGACGGTTACGCTTGAGGACGCCTTCGAGTACCTGTCGAAGCAGCAGCACGGAAAATACGAGTTTTGTGGCGAGCAGATAGACCTGCGTCAGCGTCTTCGGATAAGAACGCAGGCCTTGGCACCAACGTTCCCAGTGATGACATGGCGACCACCTGCCGCGGGTAGACCTTCGATGACCTGCTGGATCACATCGAGAGCTGCCCGACAATGGTGGACCTCACCGGGGAAGTGCGACCCTGGAGCTCTCCGACCGGAGTGGGAGTGGGCGAATGATGCCTTCTCGCAATATCCGAAGCTGGTATGAATAAGCGCGAAGGCAGCCCGTGCTTTGGATGGGTGGACAGTGCTGCGCAGTCGAAGTGGTTGCGGGTGAAGGATTATATCCCGTCGGGCCCAGTTTGGACGGGGCAGCTGCGGATTCCCGTGGAGCCGGGGAATGCTCCCCCAATTGGGATTTCAATGGGGAGGAGGTTTCAGCGGCGTCCAACACCGACCGGGATTTCACCCGGCAGCTATGCCGGCGGCGGCCCATCGATGGGGCCGCCGATGCCATGGCCAGCAGCGGGGTCAGGAGCGACCCCGCCTCCGAGCGGTGCCTTCCGCGACCCGAAGAACCCCGGGGCTCGGCTGGAGGAAACACGCGGGCGCGCTCAGGCAGCGGCGGGGGGAGACCGCCCTCGCCAAGAGACTCCCCCGCCGCAGCCGCTGCGCGAGCGCCCCCCCCCCCCTCCCGAGGCCAAAGCCAGGCCCGAATCGCCCGCGCTGAAGGCCAGGCCACCGCCTCCGGCGTCGTCGCCGAGGGAAGCAGAGAGGAGGCCGCCGCCCCCACCGCCAACGCAGCCCCCGCGCAAGGCTGCCCCAAAGACTTCGGACAGAACGAACACGAACGCTAACGGCCTTCGAACGTGTCCCGCGACAATGCGACGGCGCCCCAGGAGCGCGACAGGCGCGTCGTCGCAACCGCCCACGCCGCCGCAACATCCAATGACGAAGGGTCCACCACCGACGAAGTCGGGAGAGCCGTCGAGGCGCGAGGCCCCGCCTCCGCCCCCGGCAAGGCCGCCCGCGGGCCCGCAGCCCCCAGGAGGACTGCCGCTGGCGCCCGCGGACCCGCCGCCCCCGGCGGGGCCGCCGCCGACAGCAACGCCTCCACCGCCGCGGGCGACACCATCGACAACGGCAACGCCTCCGTCGCCGCAGGCCAGGTCGCCGCCAGCGGAGACGCCCTTGCCCCTGCCAGGTGTGGGTCACCTCCAACGGCCGCGCCCCCGCCGCCACCGGCTGGATCGCCACCGGCGGCGGCGCCTCCTCCACCCGCGCATGCGCCGCCATCGCAGACACAGGCCTCTCCCGCCGGCCCCCACCGAGGCGTCCGTTGCCCAAGGCGACTGACCGCGCTGGGGCCCCAGAAGACGCTGGACCAAGATTGAATGCAGGTGGCACTTCGTCGAGCACAGGAGAGACACGGAGGACGCGTGACCCTCGTGGGCCCGACAGAGCAACAGCTGGCTATGCCGGCGGGGCCGGGGCGCCGCCTGCGGCGCCCACCACCGACGACCGAAGGGCCAAGATCCGCCCGGACACTGGCGTGAACGGCGTCTGGGAGGCAACGCAGCTGAAGGCCCACATACAGGCGAGGGGAGGGGCAGCCGACTCATTCTCGAAGCACGCATTGACAGCGGACGTGGAACCGTCCGATGACTATGTCAAGCTTGCTCATGGACTGACGATCAGAATGGCAGAGCTAGCGTTCGGAATTGGACGTTCGTCCGGACATGCGCCGCCTGCTTGCGACTCATCGAGATGAGCGGCATCCTCGCCAGGTTCATCGGCCCGAATACTCGTGCATCTGCAAAGAGATGTGCCCATCAACAACTGGCACTCCGCAGCCGCGGAGCGCAAGTGGAAAACCAAGCACACGCACCCCGACATCGATGTCACGCTGCTCTCACACTCCACGGAGATATTCCACGAAGCAGCTGGCGCCAAACTACTGGAAGGAGCGAAGACCCTCCTTCGCATGTACATGTATAATCAGGTCGCAGGATGCGATGAATACTGCCAAGGCGGCATCACTCTGCCAGACATCCCGCCGCTGGACCAACAAAGGAAAAATGGACTCGACGGTCAGAACACTTTCCGTGCCGCACCGGTCACAGATGTCGCGTCGCACGATGGAGCGGGCGGCAAACGGCCTTGGCGCCGACAGGGATGACAGACGCCTGCGAGGCACTGCACCAGGAGCCGACATCAAACAGCACTTCGACCTCGAGTCGGAGGTGCTGGAGCAGGTGGAGCAGCTGGTTGACATGCAAGTTGGGCGCGCAGGAAAAAACAACACCTATATGGTGGTCCTGGGGCTGGACGATGCACACTCCGACTCTTCAGCGCTAGTCGTTCTCACTCGGAGTTTTGCCCCCATCTTGGGTTTACCCTTGTTGGGGCGCTCGGGCTTCTTCATCGCCTTCTTGCCGGGGATTTTCCCACCAGAGATGAGAGATGATCTCGGCCCGAGCCCTGGTTTGAGGACCCCCCCGGTTTCACTAGGAAGGGCGTCCTCGTCGTCGAATAGAAAACCATGTAACTCTCGCAGCTACTCGCTGTCCAAAAATGTCGGGCAACCACTTGAATCAAGTAGATCACTTTGGCCTATGAGGGAGGCTGCTCAAATCTCTCGGCACCAACGTCAGCGGCTTGATCCTGTGTCGGACAGCACGCCAAGTCGATAATGCCTCTCGCAAATTGTTCTGCCACGGCTGCTGCATCAAGTCGATGGGTCCGCGGCAAATGCATGAACTTTCGCGATCCCTCGGCCTTGCAGACCTCCACGACTGCCCGGTTGTCCTCAACGAACTCAGCCTTCGGGGGCCCCCCGAGCAAACGTTCCCACAACGGCAACGCAGGCAGCAGCTCTCCACGCACTGCCTCGTCCGCCGATACAGTCTCTGCCTCGAGAGTACTGTGAGAAGCAACAATCTGTCGTCTCGAGCTGCAGCTCTGTAGGGCCCAGGTGTGAAGCCCCCACAGCTTCTGCTCGTTGGCGATCGTGCTCCGATGCGTCCTGATATCACTGGCCAATTCCGCATCCGCGCATTGCTTTAAGCAGAATTCCGCGGGCTCGTCTCCTGCCCAAGGTACTTTTTGGTAGCGTAGTGTCGCCTTGATGTAGCATATGCAGCGGACGAGCCCGATGTCCTGCTGTTCGGTCCACTGAGTAACACATGATGCTAACGTACACGCTCCTCGGAGCAAGTCGTATCTGGCCATCCATGGGCCATAGAAGATCTTCACTTGCACCTTCGTTGCTATCGGCTGAAGCACTCCCGATGGAGCCAGCAATCGAAGGTTGGGAGACCCGTTATCCACCATTTGGCTTCCATCGACAGCTGGCACTATGCCTTCAGGACCCACATTTGCGCCAACCCCAAAACATTCCGCCATTGCCTCCTCGGCGGGATGGACCCCTTCTCCTCGGGGACCGCCCTGCCCGTCCTCTAAGCTCGTCAACTCAGGGCCGTAAGGAGTACCAGCCAACGGGTACGTCTCTGGGCTTGCATCCGTCAGCTCGGCGTAGAGCTCGACGCGCGATGTGAAGAAATCTTCCATATCATGTTCCATCACCTGTGCCTTTCTCTTCGGCCCTGGCACGTAGGGCTCTCTGGGCACCTCTTTCTCAGTGTCGCAGTCATAGTCAGCGGTCATCTCGGCTGGTCAAGCGGGCGCAAAGAAGCAGTTGAGGTTCCCGATTGTACCTCCGGACAACAGGGAGCGGCGATTCTCCTAGCGCCCCCCGGACAGTCTGCATCGTCGCCCGCGGATCGATAGAACAACAGCGTTGCAATATTCCTAAGGCCCACCCTGCTAGCTCCCCGAGGATCCGTTAGGTCTTCTAGTTCCTCCCATGTGTCGCAGTTCATGGTAACGCGCCGAATGACTGATCGCCAGTCAGGCCCAATTGGCAAGAACGGCCTGAAGGGTCTCGCATGGGCGTCATATTGTACCCAGATTTGTTGGCCCGGTGGCACAGGGTATGACCTGTCGCTGCAGACCTGGGTCGCTCCTGCTGCCATGGCCGAAGAGGGGTCATAGAAACCAGCGTCGGCCGCTGCTGCGTTCTTCGGCTTCTTTGCCTTCGGGGGTGGAAGGTCTAACGCAGTCGGATCCTCGCCATGCCAATCAATCCACCCTTCAGAGAATCCACGCTCGCGCCCCAAGTATCGCCCCACTGGCGTAGGCGGGCCCATCGCGACGCCGTTGGGCGCAGTCTCCGAAGGGCCCCAGATGAGGCCCCAACCTTTCTGCATGTCCCTGGCCAAGCCGGCCAATTTGAAATCATCAACCCACACTATCAAGAAGAGCATCAGCTCCAGACGGAAATAACAACTGCGCCACGACGGGATGGATACGAAGCCCGTGGATATCACACGTGCTTCGCAGCGCTTCGCCAAGTATCCCCCAGCATCAGGGCGACCGTATAACGCCAATCGCAGAGGACATACCAGATCGCACATACTCACCCAGCTCTCTGGCCACGCCTCCTTCGGTAGAGTAAACCCACGTGGGCACCCCTCCCAACGCAGACTGAGCGCGCGCCTGACGTGCGTCAGCCAGTTGTATATCCCGCCCTGGGAATAGCCCAAAGGCATCGGCAGCTTCACTCGCCTGCCAGTGGCAGGACAAGAGAGTTCCTGAAATAGTGCCACTCTTGTCTTGATCGATGACGTCTGATCCGTCGAAAACGACGCGCCCCTTGAACTCCCTGTCTTGCGCCACTCCGGTAGCTCGGCGTTCTTTTCGACAGCCAATATGGAAGGTATCACCCCCAATCGTTTTCCGCACATGACTCAACTCCATGACTTACTTCTCGCCCCACGTGTTGATCTCGCGCAGTCTATCCCACTCCTTCTTCAAGACAGCAGCTGCCCCTTCGCCGTTCGCCGCCTCAGCCATAGCAGCCAGCCCGGCGACGCAAGCAGCGCTGGACATGTCCGCGACACACTTGGAAAGTATAGTGAACGGATCCGATTCTTCACATCGATCACAAGTGTCCGCGACGGGCTTGCAGCATGGTCGTAGTCCTGGCACCTTCTCCCGGCGCTGAAAGCTGCTCGCATCTTGCCTTCCCAAGGGCGTGCGGGGGACGCAGCGCCTACCGGCAGCCGCAGCGCAGGTCAAGCCCGCGGAGCCCCATGCAGTCTTGTCTCTGGGATAGGAACTGAGGTCAGTGCCTGCGCAACTCACGCCATCGCACGCAATCTTCACAATTTCATTTTCCGCAGCGTCACGGACAGCCGCCAAACGCAACGGCGGGCGGGCGATTCTCACCCGCGGCCGACATGACATATTTGACCGGCGGCCGGTGCAAAGTGACTCCTTGCAGCAGGTCAGAGTTCGGCCCTGGGTCTTCGAGCCCATAGAACCCTATTCCTTCTGCCTTGAACACGGCAATCGCTCTCGCCCTAGCTGGGCCCCTCATCCCACCACCGATCTGGGTGAACGCCCGGATTCGCAGAGCCCTTCTGGGTCCTCTTCAGCCAGGCCTTCCCATGCACAGGATCGTCTGTCTGCGCGGCGTCGGGGGCGCGATATCGCGGGTCGCAGTGGAGAGCCACGCGCATCTGCGTCGTCCTGTTACTGCCAGTCAACGACAGAGGCCGACTAAGCTCGTTGCGGGATTTGCCGACAGTCACGACGTCACGCTCGACATATTCACCTGTCTGTAGATCCTGGGCGGTTCGTGCCCTGATCGATTCAAGCTTTGGCTCTCACCTCTCCGGGGCAGCTAGGAAATTGGATTATCTCGCAAGAATAACCTCCTTCTCAGCCAACGCACCCCCCCCTGGCACCAATACGCTGCACAGCTCTCCGCCTGGCCCCGGCAGGCAGCGGCGGGGCGGGAGGAGGTCCGGAAGGTCCTTCGTCGTCCGTCGGGCCCTGCCCCGCCACGTCAACGGCCGCCTCTCCTGCTCCTTCGCCATGGGCAGGAGGCGGCGGCATCTCTACCGCAGCCTTGCTTCCAGCTGGCCCGCTCGACGACGCGGACCCCTCGGGGGCTTCTCTGGCCCACTGTCGGCAACGTTGTCTCCAGACAGAAGGTCTCCCAGATCGACCGAAGGTATCGTCATAGACGCAAGGTCCTAGGCCTGCCTCAATGCGACATGGACAACAGCTCCCGGAGGCTTGTCGTCGGCCACCCCGTCTCGACCCGCCTCGACGACTACCGCCTCGACGCCTACGTCAGCCCATATCTGATCTGACCTTTCCGCGATTGGTCCCCGCCCGTTTTTCTTCATGTCCGTCTTGAAGTTGAGTCCACCCAGCTGGTCAAGTGGCACGCAGCAATGGTTGGGCCCAAATCGCCCCCCCACGTGATGAACATAGCCCAGGTATACGCCGACTCTTGTGAGAAGGCCTGCTGCGGGTTGTTCGATGCAAGATTCAGGGGCGGCAAGCATCGCGCGGCCGAACCGAGCGGCACCAGAGACCCATCGAAGGCCATGCCATCTCTCTTCCCGCGCTGATCCGCCCGCACCTCTCTCCTGCGCTTGTAGCACAAGCAGAGGCATGGCACAGCTTATGCCCAATGCGGAGCCAGTAACCCTGCCGTCACGAGAATGGCTCTGGCCCCGTCCTGCACGACGGCGCCGGCTTTCTCCGCCACTTCTCGTCTGCGGGCTGCGTGGAATCATGCGCGGTCATAGACTCCCCCAAGGGATCCGCGTTCAGCGTTTTGCATGCCCTTTTGAATTCGGGCGCCGCGTCCGCACACATGCAGTCTAGCCTCTCGGCGGGCGCCCCGAAGTTCACGAGGAAATCGACCGCGCGCTCCGCCGACGCGTCACGAGCGCTCTGGCTCGCCAAGAACCCCGCGCACTGGTCGCGTAGCGCCACGAGAGGAGTTTCCCCGTGGAGCCCCCCCGATAGCTCGCGAGCCGCGAACCAGCGGCCCATGGCGCACAGGCCACCGAACCTTGCCGGCCCAGGGCACGGTCGCATCTGCCCGTAAGCCTTGTCATCCGTCTGCCTTTGTTGCGTTCGCAATGTCTCCGCCCATTGACACCCGGAACAGAACGGAGTCTTACGCACGCGTGTAAGCAGGCGCTGGCGGAGGATGGCCTCGCGCTGGAGGCGCTCGCGCGTCGTTGCCCCCTCAGGCCCTGCTTTCCCCATTCGGACGTCACCGCGGTCGTCGACTATCTCCGCGGCCCCTGGCCCGTCGGGCGCCGCCTCGGCGACTTCTTCTTCGCCTGGCGCGGGCGCCGCCGTCGAGCGACGAGGCGCAGCCTCGCCCGCACTTCGGTCTTGACTTCGCGCTCGCGCAGCATAGCCGCGGTCGGGCATCGGCGCCAACGAGGCGCTTCTGCTAAAAGGGCCCGTGACCACGCTCGCCCATCCAAGTCTCGCCGCTGCATGGGGCTTGAAATATGACTAGGTGAGCACATCAGACATTGACGCAACTGCTCCGTCCGCGGTCAAAAACCCTTCGGCGCCGTCCGACTGGACATTCAGCTTGCCATTCATGTAGGAGTCTTCTGCCTTCACCTTCCGCGAATGCAACTCAAGGGTCGCGCGGTGCCTGATCGCCTGGAGCGGGGTGCCACCCATCGTGCCGGGATCGCCCAGAGTAGACCTCGCGCCGATCTCCACGCGCGCCCACCGCTCAAGCTCAGACGAGCCGGCGGGAGATGCCTCGTCTACTTGACCCAAGGCCCCTCTGCCTTCCATGGTAAGATAGGGGATCCTGCCCTCGACTGAGAGATCCAACCTTCTTCCTCGAGGCAGCAGCAGGCGCGGCGCTCTGCCGGCTCCCCAATGAAAACTGCAACCGCAACTCATAGAGAGCTCTCCCACTGACATCGCGCTCGGAGTCTCCGGCATGACAAGTGTCATAATTTTCCCACTACTCAGCTTGTCGCTGGCGATCCTGACTGCGCCGAGAGCTCTCGACCAACCCCCCGCCGCGCCCAGGGCGCAATGGGGACAGCCAGCGGGGAGGTCCTGCCCGTCATTCCCACGTCTCGCAGGTACTTGACGGATATCAGGTTCGAGCCGCAGCCCGCGTCGAAAATGAACCGCATGGATTCAAGACGCACAAGGCCTCCCTAACTCTCTTAGCCTTCCGTTGTTTCCTAGCAGACACAGCGGCGATGCGGTCGCCGTCATGCCCACCGCCGGCGTCGCTGAGTTCACCATCGTACTGCTGCCCCTAGCCAACTACATACGCCAGACTTCCTGCTCCAAAGCAACGGCGTCGAGCGCCATTTGCCCATGCATCGCCACCTTGCGCGCTTCTCGGCCCTCGACAGGATTTCCTTGTGCACTTGGCATCAATCTCGTCTCTTTGCGCATCGATCGAAAGGTCCAGATGGATGGCTGTGGCGTGCTCGGGTCGATGCGCACCCCCCCCTGCCCATTGACGGAAGAACGCCCCCGTGCACCCTCCCGCTTCGATAGGGCACGCCAGCCCGGCCCCCCGCCCTTCAGCAGCTCAAGAGCCAGTCTCGGGAACGACGCGACCCCTCCGGCCCGGTGGCACCTCAGAAACTGCACATGTAGGTCATCCACGTTCCTATCCTGCTTGCACGCCGGCGCAGCAAGGCTGTCATCGCCACGTTCAGATGCGCAGTTATCATGACCTTGGCCATCCCCGCGAGAGCCCTGGCAGAGACTGGCCACCCTGCCTAGCGGCGGGGCTTGGAACCCTGATCCAGCGCAGAAAACTGCGGGGGCGGCGCACAGTGGCACCCCCATCCTTGGGGCAAGGCAGTAGCATTCCGCCTTGGACCACGGGACTGGCGCCAGTGACAATCACCGGGCGCCGGCTGGCCAGGTCACGGATGTCCAAAGGCATTGGCCCTGCCCCAACAGTCCCTCCCGAATGGGCAGGTCTGTCCAGCCAGGTGCCGCCAGCATTGTCGTCTCTCCTTGCCCTTGCCGCCCCCCTTCGACTTGCCCTTGTCGTTGCCTTGCGCAGGTGCAGCATTATTATTGACGTTCTGCGCCTCTGCGGACATCTGGTCCTGGCTACGCATGCAGGGAAGAGCTTTGCCGATCTTGTCCATGCGCGCCTCGCAGTTGTCACGGGAGAGCTCCCCCCACACGCAGCTTGCCTACGTTCGCGAAGACACTTGTCAGACGACAAGCGGGCAGGAACCACGGCTGAATGCATCGCGCAAACCATTCTCCATTGAGTTGACGCTGGAAGCGCGGCTCTGCGATCGGCCCCGGTCTCTGCCGCCGCCCTTGGATCGGTCAGCAGGGCGCCCCTCGCTCCTGCCGCGCTCTCTATATATCCCCTTTTCCGCCTCCTTTCTCTCTGTATTCCTTTTTCTTCCCGCCGCTCTCACCGCCACCCTTGCCAGCCTGAGCAGGCGCGGCCCGCGCTGGAGCGGCAGGGCCATCCCTTCCGTTCAGGCGCAGGCATTGATATTGAGCTCCGGAGCATGGACACTCGCCCAAGAAGAACTCGACTTCTTCAGGCGACCATCTTCCACGTGGAGGTCATCCGCCCTTGCCGGCACATTTACCCCCGCCACCACCACCACCACCACCACCACCTCCCGCGCCCCTCGCAGGGAGGCCACGGGCGTTCAGCGTTCCCCACTGCTTCTCGCGGTCGGTCCGCCCGCGTTCCTCGTGCATGGGAAATCGGTGACCTGCGATGGCAACCGCTCGTGAGTCTTCATTCAAGTGCCGCACTAGTCGCTGCCACGGCCATGGGCCACCAGCGCGCATGCCACGCAAGAACACCTCTGGATCTGTCAAGAGAACTCGTCCTGCTTAGCGGGGCGGAAGGAGTCATTCAATTCCTCCATCCCGCTGAGCATCCTCACTCACTCGTCATAGAAATGGAATGGGTCACTATCTGCGACCTTGCCCGCACCACGGATCTGAATCTCCATACGGTCCGCGCACGCGCACGCCGGGCCGCGGTCCTGGCGGGCGGTCACGCGGACGGCAATCATAGGCATAATCTCACGACCCTTCATCATGTCCCCGGCGGCTTGAGCGGAGATATCTAACATGTCTAGCTCAATCGCCTGGTGACGGAGCTAAAACGATAGTTGTCTGTCCCTGACTATCTCGTTGACCTTTGCCATGAGGTCCGCTCCAATCATTGGGTCGAGCCTGACAAAGTGGCCAAGTGGCCAGGGCCCTCAACTCGATTGCCCAGAAGTTCTTGAGATCGAACGCGTCCGCTACACAAGTGACAGCCCCCTCGCAGTTCGGCGGCGCCGATGCTGCACTCCTGACCACATCGCGCTGCCATCGCTGAAAAATGGCGGCGGCGGGGATCGCCCCCAAGACTATTTCCTCAGTTTTACCGGCGTCATTCCAGCGCTGCGCAGTGGCAGGGGCCACGTCCATCAAGGGAACGGGGACTCCACCGTCGCCGCCGCCTCCGGGCGGACCGCCGCCAAGCGGTCCTCCGCCACGCCGACGCTGGCGGTCGGAATGGCCACCCCCTCCTTCATCAGGGCCCGGGCATTCTTTGTCTTAAAGATAGTCCTCATCACCCCCATCGTCGTCATCACCATCTCCGCCATCATCGCCTGGAGGACCTGAGCCTGGATGTCTCGGCGCAGGTGCCTTCATAGGGGGAACTGTCTCACCCTTCTTGTCTTTCTGCTTGAAGTTGCCCGAAAAGCCCCCCGGGCCCAGCGGCGCGCACCCCGGAGAAACAGTTCCAATACAAACTCGCGCTGGCTCAGAGTGGGCTTTCATATCCCTCTGCCCTTAGGCCCCGCGCCCTGCCTTACCCTCTCTTTCCTGGGTCTGCCGCAATACAGCCGCGGCCGCTTCGGCTCGCCGTTCACGCATGTCCTGAATATTCGCCCTGCGCTCGGCCTGCATCCTTGCATGGTCATCCTCCCGCTGCATAACCTGTTCGAGCATGTCCCTGAGTCCCGCATGTTCGGCCCTCGCGGCACGTTCAAATTCAATCAGCCTCTTTGACTCAGCGCCCCCCGCCTGACTCGCACCCGCCCACGAGGTCCATCCGCGGGCAGGACCAGGCAGCGGAGGGCAGTCAGAAGGGACAGCCCCTGGCACAGAAGCAGCGGCGTTCCGTTCCTCAAGCTTCGTTCTCGCCTCACGTTCCTCACGTTCTGCTATTCGGAGCCTTTGCTCCGCTGCGCTGTCTCTCCACGCGGTCTCTCTGCCATTGCCGCGCGCGCGCATCTCGTCTGCTGGGACGAAGCGATCATAGAGACGCCCCCGCTGCACGAAGTGCAGTCGCGAGGGGCCACCTCAGGGCGTATGAAGCCCCGCAGCGCGCCAATGCAGGGGCGACGCGCTGCGTTCCACCGCGGAGCGGTCTTCCAACCGCAGGCGGCGCCGTCGGCGGAGGGGCCCGCGAAGCACTTGCACTTGGATCCGCGGTCGACCCGACCCCGATATCGCCGCAGAGGACACACCAATCCGGTTCTACTGCAATTTGATAATCGTTGAGCTTGCGATACAGCTTGTCCCGTTCGGCTTCCCGGCTCTTCACTGCCCGCGCTGCCTTCCCCTCTGCCTCGGGAGCGCTGGCAGCGACCTCCTCGTCAGCGCGCACCCCGATTAGCTGCATCTCTTCCCGGGCACGTTGAACTCCAGCTGCAGAACGAGCATGGCCCCCACTGGCGACGACGCGGTCCGCCTCGGACTGCAAGACGGCAGCGGCCGCCTCCGCGGCCGAACGCGCGCGCCGACGTTCTGCTGCCCGAAGCTCCTGGGCCGCTTGCGACATAGTCGCGCGCCAAGCTCCACCGGCCCCCCGGACGACGCGCCCGGCTTCTTCGGCAAGGTGCTCCTCCTGAAGTTGCGCATGGCGTCCAGATGCAACAGCTACCTCATGCCTATTGACGAGATCCCTCATCTCCGTCGTCGTCGCCAAGGCCTGCGCGGCTGCCACCGCCTGCTGGCGCTCCTCAAGATATCTCTCGGTGCTCGCTATAGCTTCACGGTCTCGCTCCAGCTGAAGAGTAGCGGCAGCTTGTTGCTACAACTCTGACTGTCGGAGCTGCCCGCGCACCTCAGCCAAGTCTCTCTCTCTCTCTCTCTCTCTCTGGCCCCCATGATCTTGAGCCTCTTCTCACCGTCGGCTTCGCGCCGCTCGTTCACGCGCAAAATGCAATTAAGCGACGTTGGGGCGCGGCAAGTTGGGCATGGAAAGTTCAGGTTGCAAGGGCCACCGAGACCCGAGCACCAATGACAGACCGGCCCCTTGCATTGGCCCATCGCACCAAGCCACCGAGGACTCAGGGACCGCGGTACATTGCGGCCCAAAACGAGCACACTTAGCGTCGATGCGCATGCTGAACGCACTCGGCCGACCCGATGAGTTAGATAAGTCGGACGCTTCCGAACGCGGCCTCGCGGCAATCGGTCTGCCCCTCTCCGTGCTCCTCTTTCGGGGCAGCGCGGGCCCGCGGGTCAGGCGCCTCGGGCCTCGCGGCCGATGGTCGATGGCCTAGGACAAGATGCGGGAGAGACCTGGGCGCATAGCTACCGGCCCCCCCCCCCCCCGGAGCGCGCGCAGGCCCGCCCTCGGGAACGCCGTCGGACCTCACCCGCTCACCGAGCGGCGACGTCACTGAAAGGCTGACGGTCTCGCGCCTCTGCGCGCTAGTTGCCCTGACCGGGCTGTCCTCGGGCTAATCCCCCACGATCTCTTCGAGACCCCCTCCCAACGGAATCGCAGCTCCATCGCCATAGGCGAGGGGCACCTGCGCAGATGGCAGATGGTCGGCCAACGGAGCAGGAGATCTGATGCCATAGGCCTCGTCTTCCCCTTTCCGCGACAGGCGAATGTCATTGCGGGCAATCGGTGCCAACGTCGAGTTGCGGGAGAAGCTCTCCCACCCAAATGGACTCCACGCACTGCTCACCGTATGTCAATTGGGACGTCAGGTTGACCGGCGATTGGTAACGGCACCTTGCCGCCCTCGTACCAGTCGGGCCCCTTGTCGTATTTTGCCTTCGGAGTGTCCGGGCGATGCTCACCGTCATAAGACAGATTCCAGCTGATCTTCGAATGAGGACGTTGACTTTGTTCCCCGACATCGTCGGTCGAAGCGGCTCAAGGCACCTTCACACCTGAGCCGTGGCGTTGGTGTTCTTTCGCACATCATCCATTGAAGGTAGAAACATAGTTTCCTTCTCCGACGACATCACTCTCATCGAAGATAAAACTTTCGGATGATAAACCGTGTTTTGCCAGTTCCCCGTCAGGAAGGGGACTTTCGCAGCCCAATTAAACGGCACAGCGTATAGTTGTTATTCGCGATGCTCTTCTTATTGTAATAATTTTATACTCAGATCCAAGAGATGTATCGGTGACGCACTCCTTGTGGCCAGGGCGCAGTGTTGTATTGTGCCGTCAAGCTATGGCTACGGCGGTACTCGGAAGAGAGCCGGCCGACTGGCGGACGCGCACGCGGGCGGGCCGACGTACCTTATTGAGACAGAAGCCAAAATAACTGCAGTAAAGTCAAGCAAACGAGGCTGACGCATGGCAGGGTGTGACTAAATCAACTTCATCAGCATCATCAGCATCATCACTATCGTTATGCACACCCCCATCATCATCATCATCATCATCATCATCATCATCATCATCATCATCATCATCATCATCATCATCATCATCATCATCATCATCATCACCATCATCGCCATCGCCATCGTCATCATCATCGTCATCCTCATCATCACCATCGTCATCGTCATCATCATCGTCACCGTCATCATAATCGTCAGCATCATCATCAGCATCAGCAGCCGCATCAGCATCATCGTCATCAGCATCAGCATCCTCATCCTCATCCTCATAAGCATTACCATCATCATCATCATCACCACCATCATCATCATCATCATCATCATCATCAGCATCATCATCAGTATCATCATCACCATCATCATCGCCATCGTCATCATAATCAGCATCATCATCGTCATCACCATCATCATCACCATCATCATCATCATCGTCATCATCATCAGCATCATCATCATTATCGTCATCATCATCATCAGCATCATCATCCGCCTGTCATGGCTCCTCCTTCCCCTTTTGCAGCAGCATCCGATGCGACCGATCCCATTCGATGATCGAGCGGTGGACGCGATAACGGGGCTCAGGGGCGCAGCGAGCGGGCATACGCGCAGGGCCAGAGCTGAAAATATCCGTAGACCCGCTTCGCCCTGCCGCGTACGCCTCGCCCCGAGGTCCCGCCTCGCCCTCCTGCCCCCCCCCCTCCTCCTCCTCCTCCTCCTCCTCATCCTCCTCCTCCTCCTCCTCCTCCTCGTCTTCCTCCTCCTCCTCCTCCTCCTCCTCCTCCTCCTCCTCCTCCTCCCTCATCCTCATCCCTCATCCTCATCCTCATCCTCCTCCTCCTCCTGCTCCTCCTCCTCCTCCTCACTCCTCCTCCTCCTGCTCCTCCTCCTCCTCCTCCTGCTCCTCCTCCTTCTCATCCTCCTTTTCCTCCTACTCTCCTCCTCCTCCTCCTCCTCCTCCTCCTCCTCCTCCTCCTCCTCTCCTCTCCTCCTCCTCCTCCTCCTCCTCCTCCTCCTCCTCCTCCTCCTCCTCCTCCTCCTCCTCCTCCTCCCACTCCTCATCGATCCCGCTCCAGCTCGCCCCAGGTGCAGCCCAGGAGCCCGTCCCGAGGGGCAGCCGGGCGGCCCACAGGTAGGTGGGGTCCAGGAAATCGAGCGCCAGGTCCTCGCGTTAGCCCCGGGGCGTTGCCGCCAAAGGGGGGTGAACGCGTACAGGGAAGGGCGCGGCGAGAGAGGAGCGGAAGCACGAGCAAGGGGAGCGGAAGACGGTGGAGGGCAAGTGAGGAGGGAAGGAGGAAGGAAGGAGGATGGGGAGGGGAGAGGGGTAGAGCGGGGTAAACGGAGCGGAGCCGGGCGCGCAGGGGAAGTAGAGATCCAGACGAAGCGCGAGGGGACGGACGAGGAAAGGAGGAGAACAGGAGGAGGAAATGAAAAAGACAGTAGGAGGAAAGGAGAATCGGCCTTCTACTCCTTCCTAGCTGCAGCTACCGCTACCACTACCGCTACCACTACAAGGACTGCTACGAATACGTTCATGATATATGTATATAAATATATATATATATATATATATATATATATATATGCACAGATAGATGACTTGTGTATGCCGAAGCTCCGGAAGTCGGAGCACACGACATAGAAGTGGCCCAAGGCCGGCCACCCTTCCTGCAGTGAAACACTGGCCGACTCTTCTTGGAAGAGCGCGCCACCTGGGGCTGGGACCACCCTTTCCACCTCCGCCACCTCCTCCTCGCCTTCGCCCTCTTAACCCTCCTCAAACCTCCGCCTTGCTTGTCACCCTCCTCCTCCTCCTCCTCCTCCTCCTCCTCCTCCTCCTCCTCCTCCTCCTCCTCCTCCTCCTCCTCCTCCTCCTCCTACTACTACTACTACTACTACTACTACTACTACTGCCTCCTCCTTGCTCTCGCCCTCTTCGCTCTCCTACGCCCCCTCCGTGCAAGTCGCCCTCATCCTCCTCCTCTTCTACCTCCTCAGCCTCCTCCTGGGACCACTGTCCCCTTGGCATTGGCAGTGGCCTTCCGGCCTGCCTCTTTTGCCTCCTCCGGCCCGCCGTCCTCTGTCCTCCGTCCTTAGCGTCCTCCTCGTCATCCTCGTCCTCGGGCCGGCCTCCGACAAAAACTGCGCCTTGAGTGCGACAGAACGACAAGTACGACCGCGAATCGACTACGACTGAAACTACAGCTAAACCTACCAACACGACAAATACAACAACGACTACGACTCCCGTGCATCCCTTTGGTACGATCACAGCTGCGACTAAAACTGCTACTGCCAGTTTTAGTACTGATCCTCGTGCTGCTACCACTGCTACTGCTGCGACTCCTACGACGACGAAGACGACGACCACGACGACGGCCACGACCACGACCACGACCACGACCACGACCACGACCACGACCACGGCCACGGCCACGACCACGGCCGACCACGACCACGACCACGGCCACGACCACGACGACCACGACCATCACCGCCTTCTACTGCGGGGAGCGGCAGGCGGAAAAGAGTTCCTGGATCTCCCTCGGGAAAGTCGCAGAGAACATCATCGTCTGGCGATCCCCAGGCCTCCGCGCCGTCGCTGCGCCATCCCCAGCCAGTACCACCCTCCCCTGCTGGTACCCCCCTCCCCATCCTTCACCACCACCTCGTCGCCCTCCTACCCTCCCCTCTCGTCATCCCTCAATCTTCAACACCCCCTCCCTTCGCGCCGACTCCAATCCTTCTCCCCTCTCCCTCCGCACTCGCTTCCTATCCTGATGAATCCCTCCTGTCACCCCTAATCCTTGCGTACCCTTCCAATTCCCCTCAGCTAAGGGCGGCAGCAAAGGCTCCTTCTCCTCCTCCTCCTCCTCCTCATGTTCCTCCACCTCCTTCTCCTCCTCCTCCTCATCCTCCTCCTCTTCCTCCTCCTCCTCCTCCTCCTCCTCACCACCACCACCACCACCACCACCACCACCACCACCATCATCATCATCATCATCATCATCATCATCATCCTCATCCTCATCCTCATCCTCATCCTCATCCTCATCCTCATCCTCATCATCATCATCATCATCATCATCATCATCATCATCATCGTCATCATCATCATCATCATCATCACCACCACCACCACCACCATCATCATCATCATCATCATCATCAGCAGCAGCAGCAGCATCATCATCATCATCATCATCAGCAGCAGCATCATCATCACAAGCGTCATCATCATAATCATCATCAGTATTATCATCATGATCATCGCCATCATCAACATCATCATCAGCATCAGCATCATCGTCGTCATCGTCGTCTTCGACGTCGTCATCATCATAATAATAATCACCATCAGAATCCTCATCCTCATCCTCATCACCACAATTATCATCATCACCACTATCATTATCACTATCATCATCAGCATCAGCACCATCATCAGCATCATCATCGTCATCATCACCATCACCATCACCACCACCATCATCATCATCATCATCATCATCATCAGCATAATTCTCATCATAACCATCTACTAGTGTTCTTCCTTCTGATACTCAAAATCATATTCAGGTCCCTTCTACTTATCGTCACCATCCTGCCCTTATCCCTCGTGCTCATTGACCTGCTCACCCGCACGATTTTCTTAGGTACTCCCTTCTTCCTGGTTTGAAGGCTCCGACGATGGCGAAGACGAAGACGACGCCAGCGGCAACGGCGATAGCGTCAGCGATGGCAGGGTGTGCATATACAGTAACAGACACGGCACAACCATAAGTTCTCGGAGGTCGGCGCAAATCTCTTGAATCGACGCTGGTCCACCCTTCTTGGCGCGCCGCCGCTGCGAGGTCCCGGCGCCGATCCAAGAGATCCGAACGAAAGTCCAAAAGTGTATGTGTACGCAGCTGTTGGCTCCACGAGGGTGGGCAGGGTGCGCGCCCAGACCCAGACTCGGGCATGCCGTGCTCCTCGATGATGTTCCTCGCGGCGGCGCGGCATGACCACTGGTGCAAAGCGGGGAGGAGGAGCAGGAACAGGGGCGGGCGATGAGGAGCAGAGAGAATGAGAGGAGGGGGGAGGGCCGAGGCATCTTGCTCCAAATCTTTTCCATCTAATGAAAATCCTCGCTGTCGCACCCCAGGGGCGGTCGACAAGGCGGGCCACACGTTCCGTCGGAGACGCCCTCACCGCTTATGATCCTGAAGCTTCTACTTTGCAACAGCTTCACAGATGGAAAACAAAGTTTTCGAGATGTGGTGTTCGCCTTACCGCCGAGCATTTTCACTATACGAGCTTACGACCGACCGTTGATATCCCAACACCAATGTTGATATCCCAACAATAGTGTACTGGCAGGTTGAAGGATTCGCATGGTTGATATCCCAACAATAATGTTTGGCAGGACGTCGAACTGTCAAAGCGAAACAGTTACGTTGAACAGTTGCGTTAAAGTCCTCGCAATTGTGTTCTGGCACGATCCAGATCAGGCACGATCCAGATCGTCCAGACGCAACAATAGTGGTGATTCGTTGCGCTGATGTTCCATGAACGGTGTTCTGGCACACATCCGGATGTTCGAACGGTTGTTTTCCAACGGAGCACTTCCTTGTGGAAATGAATCCGTGTAGAGCGTTCTATGAGGGAATGTGGAGGGAAGGTTTACTGCAGTATCGCCGACGAACATTGGATTTACTCTGGTTTCCCTCCTCCTTGTCCTCCTTCTCCTCTTCCTCCTCTTCCTCCTCCTCGCTCCACCTTACGCCTGGCCCACTTGTTTCATTACTCCTCCTATTCGTCCACAACCCAATCATCATAGTGTCAGCAATCCATCCTCTTCCTCCGCCAAACGTGTTGCAAGATACAAGACACGCAACTCACATCCTGTCGGTTACGGATTTCAGAGCAGGCCCACTTTGGGGGCACCCCTGGTCCTGTCCGTCTCCAGCTCATCTGCCGACCCCAGCGCGCGAACAGTGCCAAAGATGGGTACCGTCGTCACAGTAGACGCTCCTGCCTTAAGGACTGCAGGACGGCGCTGCCACGAACGACATCCGTTTCCGACTGTGCGCAGCGTCTGCTTTCACCGCAGGCTGCGCCAGCGACGTAGCAGCGACTGCCTTCGGAAAAAGGGAGGAAACAACTCGCTCCTTTTCCCCGACATCGCGGCATCTCCCGGCTGTCACAGCAGGTTTTTTCCACGGCCCACGGGTGCGAGCCACCTAACCCTTGTAGCTAGGCGCTCGTGGGACCCTCCGTAATACGGACAGTATGCACCTGCGACGCCCTTTTTTTGCGGCGACCATTGCTACGTTTCTGTCTGTCAGGACGCACCTGTGACGCCCATTTTTGAGGCGACCAAACAAGCTGGATAGGACTGCTGCGGCTGCGCTGCTGCGGCGGCCTGCGGCTGTGGCTGGGGCCGTCACGGCTGCGCTTCTGACAGTCACTTCTGCGGCGTCTCCATGGCGCGGCTGCTGGCCTCAAGAACGGCCACAACAACAACAACATAACAACTCAACGATCTCTCGAAAAATCCGCCGAAATCCAGCTCCGACGTGCTGAACACTCGCGCCATGCCGAAGTCGAACTCGGGACAGACTTTCGGCTGATCACCTGTAGTTTGCCAACATATTCACAACACGGCAAAGTCTTCGCATACAAACGTGTTGCAAGATACCAGCAAACAAGTCACATCCTGTTGGTTACGGGCTTCAGAACATGCCCACTTTGAGGGCACCCCTGGTCCTGTCCGTCTCCAGCTCATCTGCCCACCCCAGCGCGCAAGCAGTGCCAAAGATGGATGCCCTCTTCACACTAGACGCTCCGGCCTTAAGGGCTGCAGGACGGCACTGTCACGAACGACACCCGTTTTCGACTGTGTGCAGCGTCTGGTTTCACCGCAGGCTGAGCCAGCGACGTAGCAGGGACTGCCTTCGGAAAAAGGGAGGAAACAACTCGCTCCTTTTCGCGACATCGCGGCATCTCCCGGCTGTCACAGCAGGTTCTTTCCACGGCCCACGGGTGCGAGCCACCTAACCCTTGTAGCTAGGCGCTCGTGGGACCCTCCGTAATACGGACAGTATGCACCTGCGACGCCCCTTTTTTGCGGCGACCATTGCTACGTTTCTGTCTGTCAGGACGCACCTGCGACGCCCATTTTTGAGGCGACCAAACAAGCTGGATAGGACTGCTGCGGCTGCGCTGCTGCGGCGGCCTGCGGCTGTGGCTGGGGCCGTCACGGCTGCGCTTCTGACAGTCACTTCTGCGGCGTCTCCATGGCGCGGCTGCTGGCCTCAAGAACGGCCACAACAACAACATAACAACTCAACGATCACTCGAAAAATCCGCCAAAATCCAGCTCTGACGTGCTGAACACTCGCGCCATGCCGAAGTCATCATAATGACCGCCATCATCATCATCATCATCATCATCATCATCATCATCATCATCATCATCATCATCATCATCATCATCATCATCATCATCATCATCATCATCATCATCATCATGATCATCATCATCATCATCATCATCATCATCATCATCATCATCATCATCAGCATCATCATCATCATCATCATCATCATCATCATCATCTCATCATCCCCCATCATCAAGATCATCATCAGCAGCATAATCAGAATTTTCAGCATCATCAGCATCATCATCATCACCACCACCATCACCACAACCACCACCACCGCCGCCACCACCACACCCACCATCACCACCACCACCACCACCACCACCACCATCATCATCATCATCATCATCATCATCATCATCATCATCAGCATCATCATCATCATCATCATCATCATCATCATCATCAGCTTCATCTTCATCTTCATCATCACCATCACCATCACCATCACCATCATCGTCATCATCACCATCAGCATCATCACAATCATAATCATAATCAAAATCATCATCATCAGCAGCATCATTATCTGCATCATCATCTTCATCAACATCATCATCATCGTCATCATCGTCGTCGTTCTCATCCTCATCATTATCCTCATCCTCATCATCAGCAGAATCATCATCATTAGCAGCATCATCAGCATCAAAATCGTCATCATACTCTTAAGCATTCCCTCATCATAATCCTCACCTTCCTCATCATCATCAGCACCATCATCATAATCATCAGCATCAGCATCAGCATTCTCATCACCATCATGATCATCATCATCAACATCAGAATCGTCATCGTCATCGATATGGTATGGACATCATCAGCGTCAGCATCATCATCAGCAGCATCATCATCACTATCGTCATCAGCATCATCAGAATAATGATATGCATCATCATTATCAGCATCATCATCAGCATCATTATCATCATCAGGATCATCAGCAGCACCATCATAATCATCAGCAGCACCATCACCATATCAGCATCATCATCAGCATCAGCATCATCATCGAGATCAACATCGTCAAAATTATGATCGGTATCATCATCATCATTGTCCTCGTCGTTATCATCATCATCATCATCATCATCATCATCATCATCATCAGCATCACCATCAGCAGTAGCAACATCTATATCGCCAGCATCATCAGCATCATCCTAATCATCATCATCAGCATCAGCGTAAGCATCATCATCGTCGCCGTTATCGTCAACATCATCATCATCAGCATCATCACTATCATCATCAGCAGCATCATCATTATCAGCATCGTCATCGCGGCCGAGAGTGCAATGATCATCGGTCATCTTCATCGGCATCGTCACCATACTCACCACCGTCCACACCACACTCGTCACTACCATAAACGCCAACATGCCCGTTACCAACACCTCGTTGTCGCCGCGATCATCATCGTTGTCGTCGCCACCGTAATCGTAATCGGCGCACCGCTGTTCTCACAATCGGCATCGTCCAGCGTCCTTAGCCCTGGCGCCGCCACCACCGTCATCTGTTCCATCTTTCATCCATGCCACCACCACCGTCGGAAGTTACATTCCTTTCACCATCGCCATCGTCACCGTCGCCTTCCGCCTTCTCCCGTCCTCTTCCCCTTCCGCCGGGACACACAGCCTGCCTGGGACCAGCGCGGCGGCGCGTAGGGCTCTGTTCTTCAGGCACCCCACTCGCGAGCCTAGTCTCACCGTCGCCATCATCACCATCGCCATTGATTACCATCGCCATCGGGGCCACCGCCAGCATCGCCATCAGCATCGCCATGCCGTGCGGGCGAACGCCCTCGAGCGCCCGCCGCCGCCGCGCGAACGCCGACCCCGCCGGAGGCGCCGCCCTCGTCGCCGCCGCCGCGACCACGCGTTCCCGTCCTCGTCGCCGCCCCCACACGAGTGCCGCGCCCCCGACGAAAGGACCTTTGCCCAGCGATGCCCGCCCTCCCCCGCTCCCGCCAGCAGCCAGGATTAGGTCGGGCATGTCCCCCTACAGGCCGATTTTCGACGAAAAAAAAAGAATATCAGAAAATACTCAAAAAAAAAAAAAAAACGTTCCCTGACTATTTTTTCTACTATGCTTGAATATTCCTCCTGTAGAGGGACAGGCCCGACTTAAAGCCAGGGCCAGGCGGCAGCGAGGCCGCCGGGGAACACGGAGGGCCCGCTCTGGAGACCCTGAGCCACCCAAGAGCAGAGAGCATCTCACAGAAGGGGCCCAGGGGCACACAACAAATCACATGATCCCCCATGTCTTCACATGTTTCCTGAGCTATAGGTTGTGGGGGGGGAGAGGGAGGGGAACCAACATCTGGCTCAATCGATCTCACTATCGATCTCACTCAACGGGACACCACGGGACACCACGGAACACCACGGAACACCACGGGACACTAGCCGATCTCACTATCGATCTCACAATCGATCTCACTCAACGGGACGCCACGGGACACCACGGGCCAACACGGGCCACCACGGGACACCACGGGACACCGCGGGACACCTCTCGATCTCACTATCGGTCTCACTATCGATCTCATTATCGATCTCACTCAACGGGACACCACGGGACACCTCGGGGCACCACATCGATCTCAGTATCGATCTCACTAACGATCTCACAATCGATCTCACTCAACGGGACACCACGGTACACCACGGGACACCACGGGACACCTCGGAACACTACATCGATCTCAGCATCGATCTCACTATCGATCTCACTATCGATCTCACTCAACGGGACACCACGGGACACCATGGGGCACCACATCGATCTCACTGTCGATCTCACTCAACGGGACACCACGGGACACCTCGGGGCACCACATCGATCTCAGTATCGATCTCACTGTCGATCTCACTATCAATCTCAACGGGACACCACGGGACACCTGTCGATCTCACTATCGATCTCACTTTTTGGGACACCACGAGACACCTCGGGGCACCACATCGTTCTCAGTATCGATCTCACTATCGATCAGTATCGATCTCACCATCGATCTCACTATCGATCTCACTATCGATCTCACTCAACAGGACACCACGGGACACCACGGGACACCACGGGACACCGCGGGACACCGCGAGCCCCCGCCGCACGGACGGACGGACGGGCTGGCGGGGGAGAATCATTAAATTTGTCTTGACTTCGCCCTAGCAACGGCGGACACCACGGGACACCACGGCACACCACGGGACACCGCGGGACACCGCGAGCCACCCCCGGACGGGCGGGCAGGGGAGAATCATTTGTCTTGACTTCGCCCTAGCAACGGCGGGTTCGTTCCTCTCGCGCGCCCACGCAGCTTCGCCTCGCCCGCACGCACGACACGAACGAAACGAAACGATGTCCCGGTTGGGGGTCTCCGTTCCACTGCGATCTAACCCCCTTATCTCCGATGTTCCACATAGTTTCCTGTGCAGCGACGATGATTTGTGTCTGTTGGTTTTTTCCCTCCTGACTTCTGGGAAGGCGGTTCTGAGCATGGGGGAAACGGGTCCTGAGGGAAACGGGTCCTGAATCCTGGGGCCTTCCCCCAGGACGAGATCTTCATCATGAGTCGTCTTCTCACCGTCCTGGGGCCCGTGGAAGGCCCCGAGAGCTCAAAAACGGCGAAAAACCTCCGGACCAGTGTCCCTCAGGACCCGATGCCTCTGGGGAAATCAAAAGGTACCGACACCAGGGTGCGTTCTGACCAGAACTTCGAGGCGAATGCAGCGGTGCGACGAGGGACTCCCAGGGGGCCCCAAAAGGGGAAAACGAGCGAAGGGCATCGGCCATCCTTACTGTCGAGTTTCGAAACCCCCATGGCGAGATTGTCACACGGGGCCAGTCCTGATCTGAGGTTCGAAGCCCATGTCGAGCATCCGGTCGGCCTCGGGGCAACCGGCCGCCCGGCGCGGCAGGGGTCGGCCCGCGAGCGCCGGGACGAGCAGGGAGGGGGAGGAGGAAGTGGGGCACGGGGGCACAGACGAGGAGGAGGAGGAGGAGGAGGAGGAGGAGGAGGGGGGAGGAGGAGGAGGAGGAGGAGGAGGAGGAGGAGGAGGGGGGAGGAGGACGAAGACGATGAGGGGAAGGACGAGGAGAAGAAATACGAGGGGAAGCAGGAGGATAAGGAGTACGTAGCACCCCGCAGATGCGGATAAGAGTGAGGGGGCGGTGGGGACGTCAGCAGTTTGCGAGACTCTGGAGAAGCCCGCCGCAGGCGCCAAAGCTTCACAAGTTATACAACGAGCCCGCCGCAGGCACCGAGTTTTTCGCTAAACCAATGTTGGTAGGTCGCGGGTGTGTCGCGGGTGGGTCGCAAATGGGTCGCGGGTGGGTCGCGGGGTGGGTCGCGGGTGGGTAGCGGGTGGGACGACGACAGCAAACAACAACAGCAACAACAACAACAACAACAACAACAACGCAACAAGCAGAATCCTCACCACTGATTGACACTTCAGCCACACACCCAGGGACAATGAATGACCGTTCGGCCCTCTCACTCTGATGACGGGGAGGTTGGACAACGTGGAGCAAGATGAGGAGGACGGAGGGTAGCAGCAGGAGCGGGGGGGGAGGCCGCGCCGCCGTAGGGGCAGGTGCAGGCGACTGTACAGTGCCAGCTTAGACAGGAGTCTCTCGATTCCATGGAAGCCCGAGACAATCCGCCACCGCGTTTGGAGCGGCTGGTGTGCGTCGGGTCCTTTCGCCTATCGCGAAGCAATGATGAGGCCCCCCTCAACGCGTCGAGCCCCAGATGCGTTAAGATGTGTGGCCAAATCCCCAGGTTTTTTAGAAGCAGAGAATGATCCCAAGTACACGAACTTCGGGAAGGGGGGTTCCATGGCCCTTCCCCCCTTGCACCCCCCCCCCCAAGGCGCCTCCCTCCCACACGCCCGAGCGCGGTGGCAGAATCGTGCGGAAGGCGCAACTGGATACTTAGGCTCTACACTCCCGTCAGGCCTGGTCTTCAGGAGCTGAGCCTCGAGCTCTCTGCGCCTCTCTACCCGACAGGATTAAACCGCCTCCAGGGGGTCGGCGGCAAAGCCGTGCGATTGCGCCACGCGGTACATCTTGACGGCCTCAGGGGATATCTCGGCGGGAGCCGCTGGGTCAGCGCTGCTCGCCGAGGCAAGGGAGGAGGAGGAGGAGACGCAGGAGGAGGAGCAGGACGACGAAGGGGTAGGAGAAGAGGAGGACGAGCAGCAGGAAGGGCGCGAAGGGAAAGGAGAACGAGGCTTCCTCCACGTCATTTCGCATCCCATCCCTTCTCCCTCCTTCTCTTCTTCCTCCTCCCCCTCATCCTCCTCCTCCTCCTCCTCCTCCTCTTCCTCTTCCTCGTCCTCCTCCTCCTCATCATCATCATTATCATCAGCAGCAGCAGCAGCATCAGCATCAACATCATAATCAGAATCAGAAACAGTATCATCATAATCATCATCATCATCATCATCATCATCATCATCATCATCATCAGCAGCAGCAGCAGCAGCCGAATCATCAGCATCATCATCAGCATCAACATCATCCTCATCCTCAGCAGCAGCATCAACATCAGCATCATCAGCATCAGCAGCAGCATCATCAACATTATCAGCAGCAGCATCATAACCGTCATCAGCATCGTCATCATCATCAGCAGCAGCAGCATCGTCATCAGCATCATCCGCATCATCGTCATCAGCAGCATCATCGTCATAATCATCATCAGCAGCATCAGCATCAGCATCCGCATCATCAGCATCAGCATTAGCATCAGCATCAGCATCAGCAGCATCATCCTCATCATCACCATCGTCATGATCATCATCACCATCGTCATCATCATCACAATCGTCATCATCGGCATCAGCATCATCATCATCATCAGCAATGTCACTCATCAGCTTCATCATCATCATCATCAGCAGCAGCATCAGCATCATCAACATCCCCCTCCCCCAATCTCTCCTCCCACCCCTCCTCACACCCCTCATTTCCTCCGTCCTAGTCCTACCCTTCAACCCCTCTCCATTGCAGTTACTCCCCATTCCGTAATAAAGCGGGGGTGGTCTAATTTGGGGAAGGGTCTGATTTGAGCTGTCTTGGAGGGTTCCCGGGGGTTGGGCAAAAAGCCGCCCTTTCACTGCTGGTTCGGAGGGGGTCTGAAACGGCCCGTCTGGCGGACATCATACCCCCTCCCCCTTTCTTACGGAATCGAGCCCTGTCGCACCCCCAGACGTGTTGGTATGGCGAGCCGGGCGTTTCGTCTGAAACTTCCTCTCCGCTGATAATACTGAAGCTTGAAATATGGAACAGGGGTCAAAATGGAACTCTCGCCTCAGCGCCGCCCTTTTCAACACCTTCAAGGATGGAGGATGGGTCGTTTTCAAAATGGAAGTCTCGCCTTAGCGCCGGGCACACTCGTGATAAATGTTTGCAACAGCTACAAAGATGAATCGAGGTCGTTTTCAAAATGGTGCTCTCGCCGCGCACATTCGTTCTAAAAGCTTGCAACAGCTACAGGGATAAAGGGGGGTCGAAATAGACCTCTCGCCTTAGCGCCACGCGCATTCGCCTTGAACGCTGGCAAACTTTAGCAGAACGGAGGATTGGGCTCTCGCTTGAGACTTCTTCGAACAGCGTAAACTAACATGTGCATGAGTTGCACGGATGGAGGGCAGTTCCTTTTTCAGGATGGTATTATCATTTGAGAGATCCTCGAAGTTCATGACCAGAAGTGTAAGCGTGTGCAACAGTTACACAGATGAGGGCGGTCCTTCTTCAAAGCGGGGATCGCACTGGATACCTCGCTGAGCTGTATGATCATGGCTCCTCGCAATCCTTATTACTCGCATTCTGTAGAGGTCACTAGAAGGATGCAAGGCATTTCCTTTTCAAAACAGGGCTCTCTGATGAACGGTCGGCCCATGGGATTATGATAATTCAAGGGGGCACTCCTTGTAGTGAAAAGGAAGGTTTGTAGGGACTTCTGAAGAGAGACCTTGGGACGCGAGGGTGTATTACAGCCATGTTGGTGAATGTTGGGGTTATTATGGTCGCCCTCATCCTCCTCCTCCTCCTCCTCATCATCATCCTCATCCTCGTCCTCCCCGCCCTACTCGTCTTCCTCATCCTCCTGCTCAACCTCCGCCCAGATGTAGGGAGGAGAGGGATGAAGGGAAGTGGGAGACGAGGAGGCGGAGGAGAAAGAGGATGAGGAGGAGCAGGTAGTCGGTGCAAATCCCTACATTTCTTGGAGGAGGCGGGGATGAAGAAGGGGAGGAAGAGGTATTGGCAAGGAGAGAAAGAGAGACCCAGACCCCCGACGTCGTGCTTTTTCACAACGTCGACCCCCAGAGGTGTTGAGGCCCAGTAAAGCGACCGGCGTGCTGACCCCCCCCCCCTTCGCGACAGGAGGTGCGTCGCGCATTCGTCGCCCGTGCGCCGCCCGTGCGTCGGCCGCCGAAAAGGCCAGCCGCCCAGCCGACCTCTGGGGGTCGACGTCGTCGACCCCCAGAGGTCTGGATCCCTCCCCAGGGGCCGACCTTTTCATCCTGAATCGTTTTTGGAAGGTCCCGGGGCCCAGTACGCGGGCCCCCAGGGGCCGAAAAATAGCGAAAAACCTCCCGTCGTGATTTTGTCAATCAACGCGAGGGGGTCTGGGGGGGGAGAGAGAGAGAGAGAGAGAGAGAGAGAGAGAGAGAGAGAGAGAGAGAGAGAAAAAAAAAAAAAAAAAAAAAAAAAAAAAAAAAAAAAAAAAAAAAAAAAAAAAAAAACTGGGGTCTATGGAGTCTCTGCCTGATCGCGTAGCGGTATGAAGCATCCGCCAGCACCGAAAGGGTGCTATTTGCTCCTCTGAGCCTGCTCAGCTCTGCGGAGGACTGGACTTTGGGCCAGAGCCCCAAAACTAGTACGACTGATAGATTATCTCTCCGCTGCTGTGGGTGGTTTGCACCGTTCTGCTACCTTCCCTAGAGAGAGAGAGAGAGAGAGATAGAGAGAGAGAGAGAAAAAAAAAAAACAAAAAAAAAAAAAAACAAAAAAAAAAAAAAAAACAAAAAAAAAAAGGGGGGAGGGAGCAGTGGGAGCAGTGGGAGCAGTGCGGCGCGCGTCCGCCCGAAGGGCCGAGCAGACGGCGGCGGGCGGCCAGCGGGCGGCGGACCTCAGAGGAGGTCGGGACTGAAGGGCTCCGCGAGTCCGCTGCACTGCCCTACCCGGCTGTCTCCTCCGTCTCGTCCCCTCCCGCTCGCGCCCCCTCACCCATGCATTCCCTCCCCAGGGCTCGAGCTAAACGTTGTCATCTTGTTTTCGTGTTCCTTCGTTCCGTCTTCGTTCTGCCGTTGCTGCGAAACGAGATCGAAACGAAAACGGCCCACGGAATTACCGAACACCGTTTAGGTCGACCCCTGTCCTCCCACTCGCATCCCTCACCCATGCACTCCCTTCCCGCCCCCGCCCTCCATGCCCTTGTTTCTGGCCCCCGTCCAATGCTGAGAGGGAGCCTCCTCCCTAGGCCCTAGGGCTTCAATCGAGAGGGTCCAAGATCACATCGCATCGCGTATGCATCGGCGATACGCTGGGATCTGCAAATCGTGTTCATTATGTATACGAGGGAGAAAGAGGGGGAGGAGCAGGAGGAGGAGGAAGAAATAGAGGAAGAGGAAGAGGAGGAGGAAGAATCCGCCGGCCCCCTTGTGGGGCCACCAGGCTGTAGGCCGGAGGTTCGCAGTTTCCTGTACCAGTTGCAGCTTCCAGTTTCCACTGTTACAGTTCTGCTTTTTGCTGCTTACTGTTCCTTGTTGACTTCTTGCTGCTTACTGTTCCTTGTTGATGGACCGCGCGAGGGGGGGAGGCCCAAAACGACCATTTTTACCACCTCCAAATCGTATTGTCTGAATTGCTGGGGTGCAGGGTCAGGGTACAAAAACAAAAACACATGGGATTTGCTACATTTCTGAAATTCGGCGGCACCCCTCACGCAGATCCGTAGGGTCAGGGTCCAAAAACACAGGGGATTTGCTACATTTCTGAAATTCGGTGGCACCCCTCACGCAGATCGGCAGGGTCAGGGTACAAAAACAAAAACACATGGGATGTGCCACATTTCTGAAATTCGGCGGCACCCCTCACGCAGATCCGTAGGGTCAGGGTCCAAAAACACATGGGATTTGCTACATTTCTGAAATTCGGCGGCACCCCTCACGCAGATCCGTAGGGTCAGGGTCGAAAAACAAACAGGTCCCGACACTGCTTCACGGCGAAGCCAAAGCCTCATGACTTCGCTATTCCATGGCCCATTCTCCGAGAGGGGGCCGGCGGCAGGGGGCGAAGCCCTTACGGATAGGCGGAGGACGGGGAGGAGGGAAAGGAGGAGGGAGGAGATAGAATGGTGGATCGAGGATTGAGGAGGAATCAAGGAGGAGAAAGTTGGTCAAGCTGGCTGCGCTCGCGCCACATTTGACACCTGATCCCATCACATACATCCCTTCCCATTGCGCTGAAGTATGTTATATCCGCCGACTTGGGTGTCCCAGAAGACCTTGATACCCAAATGGCACTTTCAGGATTTGACACTCGCTCTTGTGCAAGCGACATGAGAGGTTTCTTTCTGTACGTTGGAGGAGGAGGAGACTGACAAAAACGGGGAAAGAGAAGAAGAACGATCCTCCTCTCGATGCTCGTCCCCATCTTCCCGATCCTCCCGTCTATCCTGCTCCCTACCCTCGTCTGCATCCTCCCCCCAGATCCTCCTCCCCATCCCCCTCGTGAGCCCCAGGAGGAGGAGGAGGAGGAGGAGGAGGAGGAGGAGGAGGAGGAGGAGGAGGAGGAGGAGGACGAGGAGGACGAGGAGGAGGAGGCGGGAGGAGGCGGGAGGAGGAGGAGGAGGAGGAGGAGGAGGAGGATCTGGGGGGAGGAGGACTCAGGGGGAGCTCTCGCCGCCACGGCTGGATCCGATCGATGCTTGCAATCGCCCGTCGCCGCGCCCCGCCTGCGCCCCAGGTGCCGCGCAGCACCTCGGGGGCCTGGCCTCTGCGGCGGCCGCGCAGCGCGTCGGGGACCTGGCCGCCGCGGTGCCGCGAGCCGTGCCACGCCGTGGGCCGTGCCGCGTGCCCAGCGGCGTGCCGCGCCGTGTGCCCCGCGCCGTGCCGCGTGCCATGCCGGGTGCCGTGACGCGCGCCGCCCGCGTCTGGGGCGGGATAACCTCGGAACGTCTGTAGCTCTGAGGATGCCCCCCTGGTCCCTCCTACTGGTCCTCATCATCATCATCATCATCATCATCATCATCATCATCATCATCATCATCATCATCGTCATCATCATCATCATCATCATCATCATCATCATCATCATCATCATCATCATCATCATCATCATCAACCTCATCATCATCATCATCATCATCATCATCATCATCATCATCATCATCACCGCCACCACCAGCATCAACATCAGCATCAGCATCATCATCATCATCAGCAGCAGCATCAGCATCAGCATCAGCATCAGCATCAACATCAGCAAGAGCATCCGCATCAGCATCATCAGCAGCATCAGCGTCAGCATCATCATTATAATCGTCATCAGCAGCAGCATCATCAGCATGGGCATAATCAGGAGCTGCATCAGCATCAGCACCAGCATCATCAGCATCATCAGCATCAGAATCAGCCTCACCATCATCATCACCATCGTCATCATCAGCAGCAGCATCAGCATCATCATCGGCAGCAACAGCATCATCATCATTATCCATCAACATCGTCATCATCATCATCATCACAATAATGATCATCATCATCAGCAGCACCATCATCATCATCATCAGCAGCATCATCACCATCGTCGTCATCATCATGATCATCAGCATCATCATCCTCGGCATCAGCATCAGCATCATGGTCAAACTCATCAGCAGCATAAGTATCATCATCATCATCATCAGCAGCATCATCACCACCATGATCAGTATCATCATCACCAGTATCATGATCAGCAGCACCACCATCATCAGGAGCAGCATCATCATCATCACCATCATCAGCATCATCATCAACACCATCAGCATCAGCAACACCATCATCATCACAATCGGCAGCATCATCATCAGCATCAGCATCACCATCAGCATCATCACGATCAGCAGCATCATCATCAGCATCATCGGCATCATCATCAGCATCATCGTCAACATCATCAGCATCATCATCAGCAACATCATAATAGTAATCATCATCATCATCATCATCATCATCATCATCATCATCATCGCCATCGTCATCATCGTCATAAGCAACACCGCATCATCATCAGCATCATCAGCATCACCATCACCATCATCAGCATCAGCATCAGCAGCATCAGTCATAAATCATCAGCATCGGCATCATCATCAGCAGGAGCATCATCATCAGCATCAGCAGCATCATCAGCATCATCGTACACATCATCATCATCAGCATCATCATCGTCATCTCATCATCATCATCAACATCATCATCATCATCATCATCAGCATCATCATCATCATCATCATCATCATCATCATCATCAGCATCATCATCATCATCATCATCATCATCATCATCATCATCATCATCCTCATCATCATCATCATCATCATCATCATCATCATGCTGGTCATCCTTCTCCTGTCCTCCTCGTCCTCCTCCTCCTCCTTCTCCTCCTCCTCCGCATCCTCCTCCGACTCCTCCCTCTCCTCCTCCTCCGCATCCTCCTCCGACTCCTCCCTCCTCCTGCTCATCCTTCTCCTCGTCCTCATCCTCCTCCTCATCACCATCATAATCATCATCGTCATCATCAGCAGCAGCATCATCACCATCATCATCGTCGTCAGCATCATCAGCGTCATCCTCGTCGTCAGCATCATGCTAAGGATCATCATCATCATCATCAGCAGCATCAGCATCAGCGTCATCATCATGATCATCATCATCATCATCATCGTCATCATCATCATCATCATCGTCGTCATCATCATGCTCATCATCATCATCATCATCAGCATCATCATCATCAACATCAGAATCAGCATCGTCATCAGCATCATCATCAGCACTATCATCATCATCCTCATCCTCGTCCTTGTCCCCGTCCTCCTCCTCCTCCTGTTCCACCTCCTCCCCCAGTTCCCCCTCCTCCTCCTCCTCCTCCTCCTCCTCCTCCTCCTCCCCCTCCCCCCCCCCCTCCCCCTCCCCCTCTCCCTCCTCCTCCTCTCCTCCTCTCTCCTCCTCCTCCTCCTCCTCCGCCTCCTCCTCCGCTCCTCCTCAGCCTCCTGCTCATCCTCCTCATCCTCCTCCTCTCCTCCTCCTCCTCCTCCTCCTCCCCTGTTCCTCCTCATCCTCCTCTTCCTCTCCTCCTCCTCCTCTTCCTCCTCCTCCTCCGCCTCTCTCCTCCTCCTCCTCCTCCTCCTCCTCCTCCTCTTCCTTCTCATCCAAATGCTCATCCTCCTCCTCCTCCTCCTCCTCCTCCTCCTCCTCCTTCTCCTCCTCCTCCTCCATCTCCTCCTCCTCCTCCTTCTCCTCCTGCTCCGCCTCCTCCTCCTCCTCATCCTCCGTCTCCGTCTCCGTCTCCTCCTCCTCCTCCTCCTCCTCCTCCTCATCCTCTTCCTTCTCCAATCCTTCTCCATATACGCATACGTGTATATATGTATATATGTGTATAGCTTTTCTCTGTCGCACCCCGAGGCCAATGTTTAGGGCGGGCCGGGCGTTTCGCCTGAGACTTCCTCACCAATTATGACTCTGGAGTTTAAAAAATGACACAGTTTCACTGATTGAGGGCGGGTTGTTTGCAAAATGTGGTTGTCGCCTTAGCGCCGCGCACATTCGTTTCATACATTTGCCAGAATTTCACGGATCGAGGGCGGGTGTTTTTTTAATTTGGCTCTCGCCTTAGCGCCGCGCACACTCGTTTTTTAAAATGTGCAAGACCTTCACGGATTGGGGACGGGTGGCTTCCAAAATGTGGCTCTCGCCTTAGCGCCGCACACATTCGTTTTCAAAATGTGCAAGACCTTCACGGATTGAGGGCGGGTCGTTTCAAAGATGTGGCTCTCGCCTTAGCGCCGCTCACCTTCGTTTTAAAATTGCAGAAATTTCACGGATTGAGGGCGGGTCGTCTCAAAGATGTGGCTCTCGCCTTAGCGCCGCGCACAGTAGTTTTCAAATTTGCAAGAGTTTCACGGATTGAGGGCGGGTCCTTTTCAAGCTGTGGCTCTCGCTTTAGCGCCGCGTACATTCGTTTAACAACATTGCAAGAGTTTCACGGGTTCCCATGATCAACGTACCAGAAATGGTGCTTGGGAAAGATTCAGGATCATGTGGGCGCGACAGTTATGTTGATTCGCTGTGCTGAAGTCCCGAAAATGGCGTTCTGGCACGATTCTGGATCGTCAAGACGCAGCAGTCAGGTTGATACGTGGCGTTAAAATCCCGAGAACAATGTCTTGGCAACGAGGCAGTTCCCTCAATGGAAATGAGCCGTTGTAGGGGCCTGAAGGAGGGAGCTTGGAGGGAGGGCTAATTCCGACATCGTTGATGACTCTTGGGTTTACACTGGTCTTCCTCCTCCTCCTCCTCCTGCTCTTCCGCCTCCGCCTCCTCCGCCTCCTCCGCCTCCTCCGCCTCCTCCGCCTCCACCGCCTCCGCCTCCGCCTCCGCCTCCGCCTCCGCCTCCTCCACCTCCTCCTCCTCCTCCTCCTCCTCCTCCTCCTCCTCCTCTTCCTCTTCCTCGTTTTCCTCCTCCTCCTCCTCCTCCTCATCCTCGTGGTCGTTATCGTGCGGGTTGGCGGTGCCCTGGTGGGCGTCTGGAGGCCCTGGAGGCCCATTCACAGCGGGAAAATCATGCCCTCCCAGCTCCGTGCGTCGTCAGGTCGGGGGACGAGCTCCTCCAGCGGCTCCTCCGTGTGCCAGTCCGGCTGGCCCACAGTGGATGCGACGGCACGCGGGCGATAGGCGCGAGGGCCAGGAAGGGTCATCCCGAATAGCTTCTCATTCCCGTCATCCTCCTCCTCCTCCTCTTCCTCCTCCTCCTCCTCCTCCACCTCCTCGTCCTCCTCCTCATCCTCCTCGTCCCTCCTCCTCCTCGTCCTCGTCCTCGTCCTCGTCCTCCCCCTCCACCTCCTCTTACTCCTCCTCCTCCTCCTCCTCCTCATCCTCCCTTTCCTCCTCCCTTTCCTCCTCCCCCTCCTCCTCCTCCTCCTCCTCCTCCTCCGTCTCCACCTCCTGCTCCTCCTCCTCCTCTCCTCCTCCGTCTCCACCTCCTCATCTCGCACCCCGCAGTGGTCGACGACGACGACGACGACGACGACGACGACGACGACGACGACGGCGACGACGACGGCGATGACGACGACGACGACGACGACGACGACGACGACGACGACGACGACGACGACGCCGAGGACAAAGACGAGCACGAAGACGACGAGGACGAAGACGTTGACGACTCCTCCTGGCAGGCTGTCGCCTCGTCCATAACGAGGTACCGCACCTGGCGCACGGTGACCACACCGCGCTGCAGGAAGTCCTCCGTGCCGGTGCGCGCGCCCCCCCGCGGCCGTGGGCCCGCGCGCGCACGACGATGCGCGTCCCCCGCTCCCCCCGAGCTCGGGCAGCCTCCCGACCCCAGCAGGGAGGGACGAGGGGAGGAGGATGCGAAGAGGAAGAGTAGCAGCAGCAGCAGCAGCAGCAGCAGCAGCAGCAGCAGCAGCAGTGGCGGGATGCCAAAAGGGAGAGGAGCAGGAGAGGAAGGAGGGAAGAGGAAGAGGAGCGATCTCACGACTCCGTTTCAAAAGAGCCCAGGAGGCGTTCCTTTCCTCCTCCTCCTCCTCCTCCTCCTCCGCCTCCTCCTCCTCCTCATCCTCCCCCTCCTCGTCCTCTCAATATCATTATCATCAGTATTAGTAGATTAGTACTCTTGGTTCCCTACCTAGGCTCTGCCTAGAAGGGTTCTTACTCTCTAGCTTAAAGGGGCCGGGCAGTGGAAAGCGCCCCGGACGGTTCCCCCAGTCCTCTGGGAGCGGTTCCCCCCAGTCCCCTGGGAGCTTTAGCTTTAGCTTTAGCTTTAGCTTAGCTTTAGCTTAGCTTTAGCTTAGCGTTACTGTTACTACCAATGCTGCTTTCCTAGGGGTTCCAACTCCTAGGTAGGGCCGCACTGTGATAATTGTTTGTATTCGTATTATTGATAGTAGTATCATTAGTATGATTAGTAGTAGTAGTAGTAGTAGTAGTAGTAGTAGTAGTAGTAGTAGTAGTAGTAGTAGTAGTAGTAGTAGTAGTAGTAGTAGTAGTAGTAGTAGTAGTAGTAGTAGTAGTAGTATGTTCCGTATTAGTCTGATCAGTCGTACTACTCGTATGAGTATTACTCACAGCATTACTATCATTAGCATTAGGAGTATGATTCGTAGTGTTAGTAGTATGGTTCTTCTTGCTTGTTCGCAATAGTATTATGACTTGTACTATTATTATTATTAATACTATTAGTATTACTAGTCTCACTGTTATCAGTACTATAATTTTTGTTGATACTAGTATTATTGTTAGTATTAAAGTTCCTCCTCCTCCTCCTCCTCCTCCTCCTCCCTCCCCCGCCCCTTCCTCCTCCTCCTCCTCCTCCTCTTCTCCTCCTCCTCCTACTCCTACTCCTCCCCCTCCTCACCCCCCTCCCACCCCCCATCCTGAATACATGCACCTCTCCCTCCTCCTCCTCCTCCTCTTCCTCCTCCTCCTCCTCCTCCTCCTCCTCCTCCTCCTCCTCCTCCTCCTCCTCCTCCAGCCGTTCTGGCATAGGCAGATGATCCTGTGCTTGCACGCGCGTACTTCAGAACGGCTCGCGCGTGCGAGCCAAGGGTTTTCTTTATCTCCTCTCAGGACAGCGGGGGGGGGGGCCGCGGCGGATGGCTAAGGCGCGGCCTTGCGGCAACTGCGCCAGGATCCATGGAATGGCGTTCGAGAACTACGGGTTCTGGACGTCCTGCTTCAAGTGCGGCAAGCAGGCCCCGCGTCATGTGCTGGAGGCCAAGAAGGAGTGGAACAGCTGGCCCTGGAGGAAGGGCAGCGGAGGTGCTAAGCCAGAGAGGCCAAACCGCTGGGCTGCTGGCCCGCCATCCCTTTGGCGGGGCGTGCAACTTCAGGGGAAGGCACCTCCGACTCGTCCCGACGCTGCTCCCGTCGAGGATGCCAAGATCGTCGAGAGCGACCCCGCCACTGCCGCAACCATGTTGCAGAGCATGGCCAAGACGCACGGCGAGGACAGAGCGAACTGGCCCGAGGGAAGCAAGGGCTTGGCGGTCATCTGGGACCAGGCGGTGCAGCAGTCCGAGGTAAAGGACGAGGAGGCGCCCCAGCAGCCCGACTACGACAACATGTCCCCCTTCCAGTTGGGCCAGCGCCTGCAGGGCGTCAACCAGAAGCTCGAGAAGGCCAAAGAGGGCTTGCAAGAGCGCAACCAAGAGCTGCAGGACGCTATTGCAGCTCGAGGTGCAGAACAGGAGGTCGCGCGCAACCACGAAAACAGGAAGCAGAAGATCAAAGCAGCTCAGGCTGCAGCTTTCATGCGTGAAACCGCCAAGGGAGGACACGCAGGAGCTGGACATCCCGCTGTCGCCCTGTGTGGACAGGTGGCCAGCCTGCAGAAGCGCCTGGGCAACACTGACCTCCCCGGGGAGCTGGAGGAGCCCTTGAAAGCTTTGCAGCAGGCGCTCGAGCCCATCGAGAAGCAGCTGGCGGACCGCGAGCAGCAGCAGCAGAAGGAGCAGACGGCAGCTGAACCCGCTGGGCGCCCCGCTGATGCTGATGGTGATGTACCTATGGCTGCTGATGTCCCCGTGCCAGATGAGGATGACCTCGAAGATGTCTTCGGTCAGGTCGGCCTCAAGCTGGAAGGGAATGAGTCAGACGAGGAGCGACAAAAGATCATGGCTGCCCACGCCCGCATGCTCGAGCCCATGGCTGCCGCCAACGCTGCCGCCATGGCCCCCAGTTGCTGGACAAGACTCAGCAGACAAGAAGTGATCTGGCTGGAGATGTACATGGAGACTGGGGGGCCACTACAAGCACTACGACAGTTACACCGCGCGGTGGGTTGGGATGCGGGTGGCATTGAGCAGACGACACGACAGCGACACGATGCAGCGGGCGGCAGTGGAAGGCTTGCGATGGATTCCGCTCGGCAGTTACACGATGCTGTGGAACAATTAATGCACAGGTGCAGGCGCTTGGGATTGGGATCTGGTTCAGTTACCAATGGTAGTGCTGAACCCTCCGGTCTAGCTGCCGACGGGCAGGTGGTCGATGCCCAGACTGGAGGCGATCCGCCCTGCGGGTCCTCCCCGACCCCACAGGGGAATGCAAAGGAAGCACTGCCACTCGCGCACGACGGGTACGTTCTTGCGGTGGCGCTGAACCCTCTGGTCTGGCTGCCGACGGGCAGGCGGTCGATGCCCAGACTGGAGGCGATCCGCCCCGCGGGTCCACCGACGGGTGGTCAGCCCCCACAGAGGAGTGCAGAGGAGGCACCACCGCACATGCACGTCGAGAGCAACGGCTTCAGGACGGAGACGTGCGACACGAACGGGGGTGGACATTTGTCACGGTGAACACCACAGCTGCGCAAAAAGCGACCGCGGAGATCACGGAAATGCACCCCAATGCGGATGGCATCCTGTTTCAAGAGCACAAGATTCTCAAGCCAGGCATAGGTGATGCGCGACTCAGGCTTCAACATCAAGGCTGGAACTGCCAGATACCACCAGCGCGACGAGGTGAAGGACGCGCGGCCAGTTCTGGAGTGGCAGTTGGAGTACGCCAAGATATTGCATCAGCTATACCGCCAGACCTTGGAGGTGTGACAGTACCACAGTGGCGATGGACTACGCAGTGGGTCGATGGTATGCTGCCTGGCGGTTTGATAATTTGTTCTATGTATTTGATAGCAGGGCGCAAAGTACGAGAATACGAGGATGCGAACAAAAGATTGGTTCTACTGGTCTTGGAGCAACTTCAGAGGTCGGAACGTCCCTTCATCATCGGAAGTGACTGGAACACGACACCAGAGGAGCTCAATTATTTGAATATCTTACCACAGGTACCTGCGATGATAGTGGCACCGACACAATGGAGATGTGCATGTGGTGGAGGCAGGGTCCTTTATTACTTCGTTGTCAGTAAGCACTTCAAGGGTCTCATCACAAGTGTCAGCAGGATTGAGGGACTCTCGATTGCTGCACACTGGGGAGTACAGCTGCAACTGCGAGTTGGACCAGGAGCAGCCTTGTAGCAGCAGCTGAAGATCCCCAAGAAGTTCCCGAAGATATGCCCGATGGGAGCAGCGCCGCCCCCGACTTCGTACCAGCGCGTCCTTTCTGAGTGCGATTACGTACAAGACAAAGAAGATCTACACAGGTGTTCTGCTCAATGGCACCGCTTGGTAGATCAAGAGCTTTCCCAACGGTTTCAACTAGAAGATCGGCACAGCAAAGCATGTCAATGACGAGCGCAGACATCATTGCCAGTGTACAAGTTACTGGTTTCGGCACGCAAGGCGCCATGGAGATCACCACTGGGTAACCAAATTTGGTGGAGGCCGCAATGGTAACGGTGGATTTGCTGCATGCTCCCAAGCGCAATTGGACACGAGACTGCAGGGTCATCGAAGACAGGTTCAACGCGATGAGAAATCTACAGAACAAGAAAATCGACATGGGTGAGCATTGGGACATCTGGTGCCGAACACGAGTTCAACTGGGAGGAGGAATGGTCACGAGATGCTAGTTGGAGTGCGACCCAAGAGGCTACTCGCATCGAGGTGAAGTTCGCGAATGACAGGGGCAAGCAGTGAAGGAAGCTCATCGCTGACGTCATTGAGAAAGGCGATCAGCAGTCGCACAGATGGTCCAAGCTGCCCACCATGTGGACGCAGGCGGACATTCACCCAACGGCAGGTGTGCAGCCGCATACTGCACGGCTTCAGGCAGACTTGGAAGAGTGGAAGCGAGTTTGGAGGCACCAAGAGAGCGAATGCAGTTTTGGTACCGGTTTACAGTTGCACACTTCGGATCATGAGGTGAAGATTCTAGACATTGACCACATACGGAAAATTGTTACTACGTCCAACGCAAGCACGGCATCAGGCATAGACAACCTCGGCACGAGGAATGTCGCCCTCCTCTCCGGTAGCACACTCTCAGTTTGCGCAACCATCACGCAGAAGGCAGAGATCATCGGGGAGTTGCCACCTCAGCTGACCAACAGCGTCATGGCCAGGTTGCCGAAACCTGAAGGCTGACATCGTCTGATTGGGCTGCTATCTGATCTATTACGAGTCTACAACAAGAGCCACAAGCACGACCAGCAGGACTGGCTCAACAACAATGTGAAGAGTTACCACTATGCGGTGGCAGGACGTAGCTCAGAGCAGGCGGTGCGGACACAATCACTACCTGCAGACGCTGGGCTGGCTCTCAAGCGACATGCAGCTACGGTCATGCTCGACTTGAAGAAAGCTTTCTTAAAGATTCCGCAAGCGACAATATGGGCAATGGGGTGCAAGCATGGTTTCAAGCGGTCACGGCTGGCGCTACTTCTCAAGTCGTATGCAGGAGGACGTATGATACGGTATGGTAACATGGTTTCAGATATGGTGAAGACCAATCATGGCATAATCGCTGGCTGTGCCTTTGCCACCACCATGATGATGTTGTTCACGCTGGGTGCCTACGAGCAGGTCTACACACTGTGGCCGTCTCTAAGTCTTACACAGGTGGTGGATGATGGAAGCCTGCAGGCTACTGGAACGCACAAGCAAGTACTACAGGTCATCATACCAGCCGCGCAACGCCTGTGCAAGGAGTTGGTCAACCTTGGACGTGAGCTCAGCCCGAACGAAGGACACGTCATCGCCACCAGCACGTCTCGAAGGATTTCGAGATACCGACGGCTGGAACTTGGTGGAAGGCAGATGGGACGACTATTTCGTGGAGGAGGCCTGGCATCGGTAATTTACACTGTGAAGGTGAAGGGTATGTCTGATACGCAGCTGAAGCATGTGCGAGCCACTGCAGGTCATGCATTATTTGGTACGGCGCGAGGACGGTGCAGGACCATGGATTTTTAGTTGTCGCGCTGTCCCAGAGCAGACCCCACTTTCGCTGCGGATGAATATCCATCCACTGGTAGACTGGCTCATAGCGCTGCATGGGAAATGGGTCATGCCATGGCGTTGGCGTTCATGCAAGCGCAGAAGCAGCTGACGAAGTGGAGAGGTGCACGAGGGCCTGCTGGAGCAGTGGTAATGACCCTCAAACGGCTCAATTGGACGGCGACTTCGCGGGACTGTTGGATCACCGAGCGTGGAGCCAAGTTGAATCTACATGACCTAGGACTTGCCACGCTGAAACGCATCGTGAATCAGGCCACTCAACGACGACGTCTACGAGAAGTACCACAGTCTCGAGGCATGGAAGGCATAGCTGGGCCCCCACTGCTGGAACCAGCCAAGAAGTTCATCAGCACGCTGCGGCAACAGGAAGACTACAAAGGTGCTGGGCTGATACGGACATGGTTGGCTGGTGGGTTCTACTGTCAAGAGCGGCTACATCAGGTACGAGCACTACATAGCCCACTCTGTGCCATGTGTGGTGTGGAAGCTGGCACCGATACCCACCGCATTTCCAGGTGTGGCTGGCACGCGCTGGAGCGACACAATTGGACTTGTGAGGAGCGTGCTTCACTGACGTGGGGACGTGCAGAGCATGGGCAAAGGCATCCCATCACGATGATGACTACCAAAGGGCTCATGCCAGATCCGACCTCCTATGCGCCGTTGCCAACCGTCGATGGCATTACCAATTGGCACAAGTGTACGGCCAGTGGACTAATCAGCGGTGTGGTGTGCACTGATGGCAGCTGTATCTTTCCCCACTGTGAAGTTCGAGCTCGAGCGGGCTGGGCGTTTGTGATGATTGATGAGGCTGGGGCTACAGTGGCGGCTGCATCTGGACCAGTGCCTTATCCTTGGCAAACATCTGGAGCAGGCGAGATCTGGGCGGCCACCAAAGCGTTGAAGCACAAGTCAGCTGGGCACATCACGATTGTAACCGACTACGAAGGTCTCAAGAAGGGATGGGCACATGGTTATCCGTATGGGTGCAATGTTGGCCATCAGTACATGGAGCTATGGAAAAAATTCTGGCAAGTCGCACTAGACATTGGTGTTGCAGAGATTGAATGTGTCTGGATTCCTTC
>CAUYUJ010002248.1:445764-456801 GCA_963575745.1 Prorocentrum cordatum
AGCCGCCTCCGCCAGCTGTTTAAGCTGCGGCAGCGCGTCCGCGCCGCCGTAGATTGAGCACACGCGCAGCGGCGTCCTGGCGGGGGGGTGTCGCCGCGGGGAGCGGGGGCAAGTCGAGAGCAGGACGAGGAGGAGGAGGAGGCAGCGGGAGGTGGAGGGAAGGAGGCAGTGGGAGGGAGCAAGTGGAGGGAGGGAGGGAGGGAGGAGGAGGACAAGGAGGACAAGGAGGACAAGGAGGACAAGGAGGACAAGGAGGATTTCCATCCCTCCTTTTCCGTTTTTCATCCTCCCTCCTCACTCCTCCCTCCTCGTTCCTCCCTCCTCCTCCTCCTCCTACTTTCCTCCCTCCCTCCCTCCCTCCCTCGCTCCCCCCCTCCTCCTCCCCCTCCTCCACCTCCTCTTCCTCCTCAACCTACTCTCCTCCTCCTCCTCCTCCTCCTCCTCCTCCTCCTACTCCTCCTCCTCCTCCTCCTCTCCCTCCTCCTCCTCCTCCCTCCTCCTCCTCCTCCTCCTCCTCCTCCTCCTCCTCCTCCTCCTCCTCCTCCTCCTCCTCCTCCTCCTCCTCCTTCCTCCTTCCTCCTCCTCCTTCCTCCTTCCTCCTCCTCCTTCCTCCTCCTCCTCCTCCTCCTCCTCCTCCTCCTCTCTCCTCCTCCTCCTCCTCCTCCTCCTCCTCCTCCTCCTCCTCCTCTCCTCCTCCTCCTCCTCCTCCTCCTCCTCCTCCTCTCCTCCTCCTCCTCCTCCTCCCCTCCTCCTCACCTCCTCCTCCTCCTCCTCCTCCTCCTCCTCCTCCTCCTCCTCCTCCTCCTCCTCCTCCTCCTCCTCCTCCTCCTCCTCCTCCTTCCTCCTCCTCCTCCTCCTCCCTCCTCCTCCTCTCCTCCTCCTCCTCCTGCTCCTCCTCCTCCCTGCTCCTCCTCCGTCCTCCGTCCTCATCCCTCCTCTTCCCTCCTCCCTCCCTCCTCCTCCTCCTCCTCCTCCTCCTCCTCCTCCTCCTCCTCCTCCTCCTCCTCCTCCTCCTGCCCCTCGCTTTCTCGCTTTCTCGCTTTCGCGCTGTCTTCACCCGCACCAGTCGCGCCCGCATCGCGTGGCGCCCTCAGAGGATGCTGGGAGGAGGCGTACCTGCCAGGGGGGGGCCAGGATCTTCCACCCGCCGTGCCCTGTCAGGTACTCAATAGGGGCTCATGCACCGTAGTAGCGCCTGCCCCACGAACCGTACACAAGGCGCGCTGTGCTCTGGCCCGAATAATGCCCATAGTAATGTATGCTTCGAGGTCGGCTCCAGCTTTTCCCTGGCTGACCACAACGCGCGCGCCGGAACGCGGTGGTGCGCACGCATGCCATGAAAGCATGGGTGACATCCACCTCTGGGCTGTGGCATGCAGTACAGCGGCGAATAAGTGCTGGGGCGTCCTCCCCCCCCACCACCGGGAGGGGCCATCTCCCTTTCAAGCGGCATACGGCCAAGAGGCGGCACTGCAGGTTGCCGCCGAAATCCGCCACGAGCTCCACGGGCCTGGACCACATCCCCGCCATGATGAAGTCTTTGAAGGGCACTGCGAAACCAGGTATGTTGCGATTCACCGCCGCGTCGACCGAAGGACGGTCATACTCCCAGAGTGCCAGCATTACGACTTGCGGGCGATAGCGCCCAGGGAATGAGGTGCTCGACTTGGCTGATGTCGGGGATCGCCCCCCCAGGCATGTCCGCCAAGATGGTACCAACCCTCTTCCATCAGGTAGGGGCGGGCGACGCCTGGGCAGCAACCCGCACGACAGCAGCTGGGCGGTCAGGTGGTAGTAACCAGAGCCGCGTCCTCGCCGCGATAGCGCGTCCGCGTCCAAGCACACGCGTTCCAAGTCGTAGTTCCCAGCCGCATTGAAGGCGAGATAGAGCCCAATTGAGCCCCGGGCCACGCCGGTATCCCAGCATCCCCCGGGCCCAAAATGCCTGCAGGCTGTTCAGCTCGGTCTTCGCGTTGGGAAGCCCAGCCAAGACTGCAGACCCAGATAGAACGGCAGCAGACTCGACGCGTATCGTGACCTAGGCCGTGAGGAGATGAGCGAGAAAACCCCCCGCTTTTGCTGCTTGGGATAACTCGTTAAAGATGGAACGGCCTCTGGCGATTGTTGCCTTGAGGTGCGGGGCGACGCTGAGGTCCGCGTCAATCAGGATCCCCAGCAGCCAGTGAGCGGGTGAGATATCAAACCCCATGCCGTTGGGGTCAAAACGCGGGCCGCCGTTGATGACCACGCACTCCGTCTTGCCAGGGCCGAAATTAAAGGCAGTTTCGAAGCGCCTTGCATAGGCTATTGTCGCCGAGCTGCACGATTGATCCATACTTGCTCTTACGGCTCCTACTGATGCACATGCAACGACCGCGTCGTCAACGCATCGGGTGGGCGGGATAGCGCGGTCCCCCATCATCTCTACTACGGCCAAAACGGCCAGCCAGGGATGGCAGTGTTGAAAGGATTGCGGATACAGCAGCGGCCGGCGAACTGCCATTTTGCTCACCTCGTCGCGCCGCTAAGCGCACGGCCTCTGCCACTGGCTGCAGCGTCTGCAACGCCGAAGGCGCGATCGCGAATAGAATAGCTCAGCTGGCTCCACCGAGAAGCGGCGACCCTGCGCGGCGCCGCAAGCTAATGCGGAGGGGAGCGAGAGCAGCCCGTGGAGCTCAAGGACTCGAGCGTCTTGGCTGACAGCGTCGTCCAACCGGAGCCACTCCCGATAGGCATCCCATCGTGGCCGGCCACATCAAAACCCCACTTGAGATCGAGGTAGCAATAGTGAGTGGCCATGCCGTGGCAAGAGCGGAGCTCGCCCAGCAGGAGGACCGCAAGTACCACAGATATGGGATCAGAGACCCCGCCGATCTGGCTCTCCCCGCGTTACGCATGGATCCGAGGGAAATTGCGAGCGACCCAGAGAGCGTTCATCAGATGAGCCATGTCGGAACTTATGCTGATCGGTCTTATGAATGTTGTGGACCAGACAACCTGCGGCCCACCTTTCCGTCGCGGGGTGGATTTGCGCAGTGTCCAATGCGACGACGTGATGCCTAGGTACCTGGAGAGGTCTGCTAGCTTCGCCGCGAGTCGGCGGCCCTGCAATACGTTGGATTTCAGTGCAGCCGGGGAACAATCAGCGCCCCTCAAACGGGGACCCCACTAACGGGTACTTTGGCCACTGACCCAGCGAACCCAACCCTTCCCGATGTGGGCAACGCTGCAATGCCAGAAAAAGGCCCTAAAGTGGCAACTTTCGGCATCATTTCAAAGTACCCGTTAGTAAGTACCCGTTACGGTGCCGTTGAAACAAACGAGCGTGCTTGCCCCGGAGCGCAGTTTTAGGATTGCGGCGGCGATTCCTTCCGCCGTGTACGGCCCAGAGCCGTCGTCCGGCTGCCACGTCCCGCGACTCGCACCAGGCCCTATAAAGCCCCGCGACTCTCAAAAATGGCACGTGAGCAGATAGGAGCGAAAAGCCTTAAGATGATTGCTCTTGTGGTTGCTGTTGGCGCCGAGGCGGGACCACCGGTCCTGAGTAAAACGTCCAGAAGTATCGAGCGGGAGCGCCGGTTTTGTTGGAAAGTCTGGCTTCGGCGGCGAGTGTGGGCCCCGGTCCCGAGCCGAAAAAGAAGCAGTGTAAAGCGGGATCGTTGTTATCGTTTGGGGGGGTTCGGCAGAACCCCCAAAAGGCCTGACCGTGAGCTTAATCCCACCAGCCCTTTGGGCGGCAGGTGGTCTCACGAGGGTCTCCTTCCTCTTTCACAACCCCTCTTCCCTTCGGGGAGGGGAACCCTCCCCCTCCCCTCCCTGAGGTTTTCTGGGAGGGATCGCGAGGTGTCGGAGGCTCCTTCTTCAGCCCCTGGGAGGGCCTTTTTTGACACCCCTCACGAGGATCGTGACCTCCGAGGGGGGGACCTAAATCGAATACCCCCCCTCTTTTGACCGACCGCCTCCAAGATGGCCTCAAGAGGCCCTCCAGGGCTCGCAAGAGGCTCCCAAGAGGGCTCCAAGAGCGCCCCAAGAGGCCCCAAAAGGGCTCCAAGAGGCACCCGAGAGGCACCCAAGAGGCCCCCGAGCGGCCTCAGAGAGCCCAAGATGGCCTCCAAGATGGCTGAGATAGCCCAAGCTGGCTCAAGACAGCTCCGAAGATGCTCCAAGCGGCCCCAAGACCGCTCTAAGACGGCTCGAGATGGACACAGAGCCTCCAAATCCTCCCTCGCTGTTTGGCTATGCGTGTCTTTTCCTCTCTCCCCTCGTCAACTCTCATGGGCATCGTGTCTGGATGGGCTGCTGGGGATACTTTTTGATAGCGACCACGGCGAGGAAAGGTCGGGCGGCGTCCAGACAATTGCAAACTAGCAACGGCTTATATTAGCGCAACGGAAGAGGAAGGCGAAAAGCAAAGAGCAAGAACGAAGCGTCAAGAATGTTCAAAGGAACTGCAGCCAGTGTCGAGGCGAGAGGGCCAGAGCGGATGTAGGGAGTCCAACAATAAAACTGACTAGTACTTGAGGTACATCATCATCGTCATCATCACCATCACCATCACCATCATCATCATCGTCATCATCATCATCGTCGTCATCATCATCGTCATCCTCAGCATCATCATCATCAACAGCATCATCATCAACAGCATCATCATCATCATCATCAACTGCAGCAGCCAGCTGCAGCAGCATCATGATCATCATGATCATCATGGTCATCATCATCATCATCATCAGCAGCAGCAGCATCATCAGCATCGTCATCATCATCAGCATCATCATCAATATCATCATCACCATCCTCATCACCGTCTTCATCACCGTCTTCATCACCGTCATCATCATTGTATTTACTTGTATTCCTCCACCTCCTCCTCCTCATCATCATCATAATCCTCATCCTCCTCCTCCTCCCATATTCCTCCTCCCTCCCTCCCGCCCACCCTCCCTCCCTCCTTCCCTTCGTCCCCCGCCCTGACCGTCCTCCTCCCCCCCCTCCCATGGGGCAGCCCCCCTAAAACGCGCCGTCCTGTAGCACAGCCTCCGGGCCTCCATCGCGGTCTGCTGGCACAGCTCCCGCGTGGGCGCCAGGATGAGGCTGTGCGCCGCGGCCGGTCCAACGAGGCCGCCAACACGGCCCAACCATCAACATCAATAACCCCACCATCAACAACATCAACATCACCACCACTCAACATCGTTCCCAACACTATCCTTATCACCCCAAAGATCAACATCAACGTCATCATCACCATCGTCCCCGTAGTCTTCACCGTCGTCCTCGCATTCGTCATCGACATCAACATCACCACCATGAACGTCATCGCCGTCATCAACATCACCATCAACAACGACGTAGTCCTTCTTGTGAGTCGATCGCGGTGCAGTGAATCCCCCAAAAACAAACCCTCTTGAGAATCACCACCATCATCAACGCCAGCCTCATCATCATCAGCAGCAGCAACCGTATCAGCATCAGCATCATCATTATAATCATCATCAGCAGCAGCATCATCATCCTCATCCTCATCATCAGCATCATCATTAGCAGCATCATCATCATCATCATCATCATCATCATCACCACCATCATCATCGTCATCATCATCATCATCAACATCAGCATCCTCATCATCATCACCATCAACATCAGCATCCTCATCATCATCATCATCATCATCATCATCATCATCATCATCATCATCATCATCATCATCACCATCAACTGCAGCAGCCAGCTGCAGCACCAGCATCATTATCATCAATGATAATCGTTATCATCACCATAATCCTCATCATCATCATCATCATCATCATCATCATCATCCTCATCATCATCATCATCATCATCATCATCATCATCGTCATCATCGTCATCATCGTCATCATCATCATGACCATCACCATCATCAGCAGCATCATCAGCATCAGCAGCACCAGCGTCATCAATCATCATCATCAGCATCATCATCATGAACATCATCCGATTAATCTCATACATCATCATCAGCATCATCCTCAGCATCATCCTCAAGATAGTATCATCCATCATCCATCGTCACCATCATCCACATCATCACCATCATAATTATAACTCATCATCGCCACCAGCCTCAGAATCAGCATCAGTTACAGCATCAGCATCATCATGATCATAATAAGCATAATCCTTATTATAGTCGTATTCATCATGCTCATCGCCATCAAAATTGTCAGCATCAGTCTCAACAGCATCCTCATGATCGTCATTAGCATCATTAGCATCATCATCATTATCGTCATCATCATCAGTATCCGTCTCATCATCATCATCATCATCATCACCACCACCATCATCATCATCATCATCATCATCATCATCACCATTATCATCAGCAGCAGCAGCATACTCAACATCAGTATGAGCAGCAACATCATTAGCATGAGCAAGGCATATTAGCATCATCATCCTCACCAGCATGAATAGCATAATCACCATCGTCATCATCAGCATGATTATCATCATCATGATCACCATTATCATCAGCAGCAGCATCCTCATCACCTTCGTCATCATCATCATTATCGTCGTCATCATCATCATCATCGTCATCACCGTCACCATCATCTGATTCATCATCGTCAACAGTATCATCATCAACAGTAGCCTCATCATCATCAGCATCAGCATGATCATCATCATCATCAGCATGAACATCATCATCATCATCATCATCATCACCATCATCACCGTCACCATCACCGTCACCCTCACCATCACCATCACCCTCACCATCACCCTCACTACCGTCATCTTCTTCAGCGACAGCTCCATCATTGTATCCGTCCTCCCCTGCCTTCCTCCTCTTCCTCCTCCTTCTCCTCCTCCTAGCTACTCCACCTCCTCCTGTTTCTGGTTCACTCCGATTGAACCACATGGGCGCACTGATCATCGTGCAACGCGTGTTACACAACATCAAGGACGTGACTTCATGCAGCGACAGAGGGACAAGACTGATCTGCCGGCACAGTCACGAGCAAGATGGCCCCATCCCTGGTGCTCGCTGTCTTCCGCTCCCTCCTCTTGCTCCTCCCTGGTCCTCGCTGTCTTCCCTCCCCCCTAGAAGATGGCCCTCCTCCTCCTGCTCCCTTTTCTCCCTGGCCTCCCTCCTCTTCATCGTCCTCCTCCTCCCCCTCCTCCTCCATTCCTTTTCATTACCGTAACACTCCGCAGTTGCGGAAAAGAGTGAGGGGGCGGCGGGTACGTCGGCAGTCTGCGAGACTCTGAAGAAACCCGCCGCAAGCGCAAAATTTGCAAGCTCCGATTTTTTGGTGATAACAATATGGGTGGGTCACAGGTTGGGTCGCAAGTGGGTCGACGGTGGGTCGTGGGAGGGTTGCGGGCCTGGTCGCGGGTGGGTCGCGGGTGGGTCGCGGGTGGGTCGCGGGTGGGTCGCGGGTGGGTCGGGTCGCGGGGTGGGTCGCGGGTGGGTCGCGGGTGGGTCGCGGGGTGGGTCGCGGGTGGGTCAGGGGGTGGGTAGCGGATAAGTCGCGGGTGGGACGACGACAAACAACAACAACAACAACAACAACAACAACAACAACAACAACAACAACAACAACAACAACAATCGTTTACCCTCATGCGCGATGTTTCCACACGGAGCATGCGACCATCATGATAACCATACGCGTAATGGGTGACTCTTGTTTTATAGCGGGGTCCCTTTCCTCCCGTTCCCAGATATCCCGCCCGATGAAATCTTGCAAACACCTCCTCTGAGGAATCTCAACATATCCCGCCTCCAAAACACATGCCCGCGCCTTGCTGCGCCGATGCGAGACCGCCTGTGGAACCCCAGCGAAAGGTAAAGCACAAGGATGTATCGAACGACAGGATTGCCTTGGTGGGGACGGGGGCTGTCGGCGGTGAGGCAAGGACCTGGCCCTGAATAGGAAGGGGGGGCGTCTCGAGCAGGGCTACTGTTGTTGGGAGCGGCGCCAATGCTGAAGAGAGTAGGGAGCTAGTCCAGCGTAAAACAAAACGAAGTCTCGAGCGGGAACGCTGGTTTTGTTGGGACGGCGGCTTTCGGCGGCGAGGAGGAGCACCGCCTTGAGTAAGAAGGGAGGAAGCATCGAGTTTGTCGGGACGGGGGCTGTCGGCGGCGAGGAACGGCACCGTTCCGAGGAAAAAGAAAAGAAATCTCGAGCGGGAGCGTTGTTCTTGCTGGGAGCGGCGCCAATTCAAAAGAGAGCTGGGCGCCAGTCCAGCGTAAAATGGAAGGAAGTCTCAGGCGGGAGCGCTGGTTTTGTTGGGGCTGCGGTATTCGGCGGCGCGGAGGAACACCACCTTGAGTAAGAAGGGAGGAAGCATCGAGCGGGAGCCGTGGTTTTATCGGGACGGGGGCTGTCATCGGCGAGGAACAACACCGTCTTCAGGAAAAAGGGAGGAAGCCTCGAGCGCGAGCGCTGTTCTTGCTGGGAGGGGCGCCAATTCAAAAGAGAGCTGGGCGCCAGTCCAGCGTAAAACGGAAGGAAGTCTCGGGCGGGAGCGCTGGTTTTGTCGGGGCGGCGGTTTTCAGCGGCGAGAAGGAGCACCGCCTTGAGTAAAAAAGAAAGAGAACGCCTCGAGCGGGAGCGTTGTTTTTGCTGGGGGCGGCGCCGATGAGAGAAAGACTGGCGCGCCAGTACAAGGTAGAACGGGAGGAAGTCTCGAGCGGGAGCGCTGGTTTTGTTAGGACGGCGGCTTTCGGCGGCGAGCAGGAACACCAGCCCTGAGTAAAAAAGGAGGAAGTCTCGAACGGGAGCGTTGTTGTTGCTGGGGGGCCGGTTTTGGCGATCCCCCAAACCGCTCGAGTGTGAGCCTCATCTTCAATGAAAATATAGTCGGCGCCTCGGCGAGAGCGCCAGAGCGCCTTTAAGGTGTCCAGCAATAAAATCAACAATTGCTTGATAGTTAACATTCAACAACAACAACAACAACAACAACAACAACAACAACAACAACAACAACAACAACAACAACAACAACAACAACAACAACAGCAGCAACAGCAACAGCAACAGCAACAGCAACAGCAACAGCAACACCAACAACACCCAACACCCAACACCCAACACCCAACACCCAACACCCAACACCAACACCAACACCAACACCAACACCAACACCAGCAACAACAACAACAACGACAACGACAACGACAACGACAACGACAACGACAACGACGACGACGACGACGGCGACAACAACAACAACAACAACAATATCAACGCAACAAGGAGAATTCTCAAAACGGATTCTCACTTTAGTCACACACACACACAGGGACAATGAATGACCGATCGGCCCCCTCTCTGTGATAAATAACGCCTTCCTGACACACCCCGAGGCGTGTCGGTAGGGCGGGCCAGGCGTTTCGCCTGAGACTTCATCACCATGCATGACCCTTCAGCTGAAAATTTACAAACGCTTCACAGATAGAGAACGGGTGGCTTTCAAAATGTGGTTCTCGCCGTAGCCCCGCGCACATTCGTCTCAAAGGTTTGAAGGGCTTCACAGATGGAGGGCGGGCCCTTTTCAAAATGTAGCTTTCGCCTGAACGTCGAGCACACTCGTGTTCAAACATTGTAAGAGCTTCACGGATGGAGGGCGGGTGGTTTTCAAAAATTTGGTTCTCGCCACAGCGCCGCGCGCGTTCGTGTTACAAAACTGTAAAAAACTGTAAAAGTTCACGGATGGACTGCGGTTCCTTTTCCAAATGTGGCTCAGGCCTGAGCGCCGCGCACACTCGCTTGAGCATTTGCAGGAGCTTCACGGATGCAGGGCGACTCCTGTTCAAAATGTAGCCATTGCCGAAGCGCCACGCACATTCATATCAAGAGTTTACAGCAGGTTCTGGGATTCTCAAGGCTAACATCCAAGAAACGGTGTTATGGCAAGATGTCGGCCTGGCAGAGCGTAAGATTTACGTTGATGTGTGGTGTTGAAGTCCCAGGAAGGGTGTTCTGGCACGACTCAGGACCGTCAAGACGCAACAGTAACGGTCATTCGCGGCGTTGAACTCCCAGGAACGATGTACTGCCACAGTTCATGGTTTTCGAACGGTTGTCTTCCAGCGGGAAACTTCCTTCAGTGAAAGGAATCCTTGCAGGGGCCTATGAAGAGGAAACTTGGAGGGAGGGTTCATTGCAGTATCGTTGATGGGTCGTGGGTTTACACTGGTCTTCCTCCTCCTCCCTCCTCCTCCTACTCCTACTCCTCCTAGTCGTCGCCCTCCTCCGGATCCTCCTCCTCCTCCTCCTCCTCCTCCTCCTCCTCCTCCTCCTCCTCCTCCTCCTCCTCCTCCTCCTCCTCCTCCCTCTACATCCCACGCGCGCCCTGGACCGTCCACCCGCGGCCCGGGCCTGGTGGGAACGACCGGGCCCTCCTGAACGTTGGTGGGCCCCAGCTTCAGGGCGCCCTGGACACGGGCGGGGCTGGCCTCCTCTTTCTCCTCCTCCTCCTCCTCCTCGTCCTCCTCCTCCTCCTCCAACTTTTTCCTCTTCCTCTGTCGCCTCCTCAGTATGGTTCTTTCTCCCCCTGACCCCCCCCTTTCTTTTTTCGCCTTCCTCCCTCCTCCTCCTCCTCCTCCTCCTGCCTCGCTCCTCCTCCCTCCTCCCCCCCCCCACCCTCCTCCCTCCTCCTCCTCCTCCCTCTGCCCTCCCTTCCTCCTCCTCCTGCTCCTATTCCTCTCCTCCTCCTCCTCCTCCTCCTCCTCCTCCTCCTCCTCCTCTTCCTCCGCCGATTCCTCTTCCTCCGCCGCTTCCTCTTCCTCTCCCTTCTCCTCATCCACCACCACCTCCATACTAATCCCAACCATCATCATCATCATCATCATCATCAGCATCATCATCATCATCATCATCATCATCATCATCATCATCATCATCATCATCATCATCATCATCATCATCATCATCATCATCATCATCATCATCATCATCATCATCATCATCATCATCATCATCAATCAATCAATCAATCAATCAATCAATCAATCACTCAATCATCATTATC
>CAUYUJ010002248.1:459401-461901 GCA_963575745.1 Prorocentrum cordatum
ATAGCTTAGCATAACATAGCATAGCAGAGCATAGCATAGCATAGCGCAGCATAGCATAGCATTGCATAGCATAGCATAGCGCAGCATAGCATGGCATAGCATAGCATAGCATAGCAACTAATGCTGCTTTCCTAGGGGCTCCAACTTCTAGGTAGGGTCGCACTGGGGTAATCATCATTGGCTTCATCATCATAATCATCATGACGTCCATTATCATCATCGTCTTCATCACCATCATCATACCATCATCATCATCATCACCAGCATCATCATCATCCTCATCATCATCATCAACGTCATGGTCATCGTCATCGACAGCGTCAGCGTCAGCGTCAGCATCAGCGCCATCATCGTCAAAATCATCATCAGCATCATCATCAGCATATCATCAGCATCATCAGCATCGTCATCATCTTCGATATCACCATCCGCTCGCCTCCATTTCCTCCTCCTCAACTCGTCATCATCATCATGGTCGTTACAGTTTTCCTCCCCACGCCTCCGTCATCCTCTCTCCTCCTCCTCCTATACCTCCTTCACCTCCTCCTCCTCCTCCGTCTCATCCTCCTCCTCTTCCTCCGAATCGTCCTCTCCTCCTCCTCCTCCTCCTCCTCCTCCTCCTCCTCCTCCTCCTCCTCCTCCTCATCATCATCACTGTCCTCCTCTTCCTCCACGTCCTCCTCATCCTCTCGTCAGCCTCCCTCCATGTCCTCATCAGCCACGTCCTCGCACTGCTTCTTCTCCCCCATCCTCCACCTCCGCGCGCGCTGCAGAAGGGCCGTGACCCTGACGCCGGAGCCTGGATGACGGGAAGGAGGAACGCCGCCGTCTTCCCGCTGCCAGTCTGCGCGGCGACCTGGCATCGCACAGGATGGACTTCGGACAGAGGCGGGAAGAGCACGAATGATAGACGTCTGCGTACGAGAAATTGTGGGGGAAGGTAGAGGGAGACGGCGAGAACGAGGGAGACAGAAAGAGAGAGGGAAGCGGGGAAGGAGCGGAGGAAGAGGGCGAGTGGGGGATGAACGGTATACAGAAGAATATCTATCTATATATATATATATATATATAGGTCGATGTTATATCTATGTACATATATACACGTATATGTATACATATACAACTATATACACACATCGACATTCACATAGATGAATACACACAGATACAGTGTACGCACATACACACACGTACACACATACACACATACACACATACACACATATACAAAACCATACAAACATACACATATACAGACAGACAAGCATACAGACATACATACACACATACATACAAACATACATACATACATACATACATACATACATACATACATACATATATACATACATGTATATACCTGTGTGTATGTATATGCGTATGTGTGTATGCGTATGCGTATGTATATATGTATATGAACATAGACATGTAATATACAGGTAGCTATGTGTGTATGCGTATGCGTGTATATGTGTATGAATGAGTATGTGTGTCTGTGTATGTGTATGTGTGCAAGCAATGTGTATGTGTGGGTATGTGTATATGTATATGAATATACACTCGTGTGTATGTGTAGACGTATATGTTTCGTTTTATATAAGAGAGAACGAGACATGAATATAGAGAGGGAAAAAGCACGAGGGCTACAGAAGGAGGGAGAGAGAGAGAGAGGGAGATGGTGTCAATGCTCATCCTCATCCGATGTTTCCTTCTCGTCCATCCCCCATCTCGATTCATTCATTCCTCCTCGCCCCTCGCGTGGTCCTCTCAGACGTTGAGCGTTCTCCCGAGGAGTCCTGAAACTGCCCGCCTGAGGCGGATACACGTGAACGTATCCTCTGCGCCTGTTGGCTCCCGAACGGTACGCACTGCACGCCACGGCACGCCACGAGTCGCGGGCGCGGCGTGGCACGGCAACTTGTTCGCATCATCAGAACCAAACACGGCACCGACACCACAAGCACGGTTCTGCACGGCACCGCACGGCACGACACGGCACGGCACACCACGGCAAGCACGGCACGACACCGCACGCGGCACGGCACGCGCAATTAGAAGCAAGATTCGGCACGGTACGGCACGGCACGGCACAGCACGCGGGCACCGCAAGGCAAGGCACGGCACGGGACGGCCTCGGGCGGCGCCCTGCTTCGCAACAGCACGCACGGCACGCGGGCACAGCGAACGACACGGCACACGACACGGCACAGCGGACACGGCACGGCACGGCAAGGCATGACCACGGGCGACACCTTTGTTTTGCAGCCGGGCAACCAAGCATGGCACGGCAAAGCACGCGGGCGGCAACTGCGCTGGACTACAGCAAACAAGGCGCGGCGCGGCACGCGCGCCTGCGGCGCCACGTTTTCGCACTCGAGAAGCCAATCACACCGTGCCACGGCACGCGGGCACGGCGCACCGTGGCACGGCATGCCATGGCACGGCACCGCGGCACGGCACAGCCCACTGGCGGCACGGCACGGCGCGCGGGCAAGGCACG
>CAUYUJ010002248.1:466901-504401 GCA_963575745.1 Prorocentrum cordatum
CGCCAAGACGGCCCAGGGTAGCCCCACGACGATCCAGGATGGCTTCAAGATGGCCCACGAGGCCCCCAAGGCAGCCCAAAAGCCCCCTTTGAAAAACATACATTTCCAGCACATTCGCAACTTACGTTTGACAGCGAACACGACGGCCCAAGTGGCCCCCAAGATCGTCCCAAGACGGCCCATGATGCCTCCAAGAAGGCCCCAAGACGGCCCATGGGGGCCAACGAGACAGCCCCGGAGGCCCCCCAGGACGGCCAAAATCAGAGCCCCTGGAGGGCCCCAAGAGGGCTCCAAGAAAGCCCAAGAGGGGAATACGGGCTGACCTTTCCAGGCATTCCCACCAAGATGGCCCCCTCGAGCCTCCCAGACGCCCCCGGGGGGGCCCTCCAAGAGGCCCCAAGAGGCCTCCAAGATGCCGCCAAGAAGACCCCCAGAGGCCCCCACGAGGCCCCCAAAAAGCCTCCCGCGTGCCCCCAAGAGTGCTCCGAGAGGCCCCGAGAAGATTCCCGAGCGTCGAACGTGCGGCGGTTGAACAAATTGCGAGGGAGTCCCACGCGACAGCGCGATTCCTGCATACGTTTTGAGGATGTCCCGCGCGAAAGCACGATTTCGAAATACATGGTGAAGTATCAGGCGGGAGCCGTTGTTGCTGTAGCCGGGGGGGCAGGGGCACAGTTTGAGCAGAAAGACTGGCCCTGATAGAAAAACAGGGTGCGATCCCCGAGGGGATCACTCAACATCCCTCATTTTAAGACTCTCCGCTCCTATCTGCTCGCGTGCCATTCAATACGCATATCCCAAACCCTCGGTACTCGCCCTTATCGTATTCGATCGTGCAACCTTGGCGGTATATCTTCCTTACCTGCCACGTGCATGTAGCGCGGCCCCCAAAACAAGGGAAGAGAGAACGGATGGAACGGGGAGGGAGAAGGATGGAGCACGAGAGCAATTTGGAGGGGGCCAGGAGCAGAAAGCACGTGGCAGAACCAGACGGGCAGATCGGCCTGCATGAATCGCGGGAAGTGTCGAGCGATAGCGCGGTTCCCAAGTAACTCGTTACAAATTCCAAAGCGAGAGCGTGACTCCTGAGTGTCGAAGGTGCGGAGTTTGAACAAATTGCGAGGATAGCCCATGCGAGAGCGCGACTCCGGCATAATGTGTGAGGATGTCCCGCGCGAGAACACGATTTCGAAATACATTGTGAAAACGATAATGTATCAGGCGGGAGCCGTTTGTGTTGTAGTCCGGGGGGCAACAACCCAATGTGATGGTATCTCATGTTCCCTTTGTACACAAAGCCGGGTCCGGGATTCAAGACGCCGGACGGATAGTATGCGTTTTAAGCGAAAAGGAGAAAAGGCCCCCTGCGGTGGCCGAAGGCCCCTGCAGGAATTCCTCAAACTCCTTAGGATGCCCTCTCAGGAACCTGGAAATTCGTTGGATCTTTAGGAATTCGGAAGAGTCCCTAGGATGCCCTCTCAGGAATCTGGGAATTGGTGGGATCCGTAGGAATTCCTCAGATTCCCTATGAGGCCCTCTCAGGAATCGAGGATTGGTGGGATCCTAATTCCTCAGATTCTCCCGGATGCCCTCTCAGGAATCTGGAACTTGGCAGGGCCCCTTAAGATTTCCCATATTCTTTAGGATGACCTCTCAGGAATCTGGGAATTGGCGAAGTGATGAAGAGACGCGCATCATGAAACAGTGTGGGCAACAACGGTGACTTGGGAGATCTCTGGTAGCGAATGGTGCGGGTGCTGCTGTTGGTGATGCTTCTGTTGCTGGTACTGCTGGTGCTCCGACTTCCTCACCTCTTTCCCGCCGCCGCTGCCGCCGTCGTCGTCGACTTCGTCTTCGTCGTCGTCGACTCTGTCGTCGCTGCTTTCGCCGCGACGGGGGGAGACGTAGGAGGAAGAAGGAGTGAACAAGGAGGGGGGGAGGAGGAGGAGGACGAGGAGGAAGAGGAGGAGGAGGAGGAGGAGGAGGAGGAAGAGGAGGAAAAGGAGGAGGAGGAGGGGGAAGAGGATGTGGGGGAGGGAGAGGAGAGGAAAGGAGGAGAAGAGTAGGCTGAAAAAGTAGGAGGGAAAAGAGGAGGAGGAGGAGGAGGAGGCGGACAAGGAGGAGGAGAAGGAGAAGGAGGAGAAGGATGAGGACGAAAAAACATGACGAACAGAAGAACCTCCTCGGATGTCTCTTGCTAGAATTTGGGGGGGGCAGGCCTCTTGGAACATTTGGGGGGCATCGTGGGTGCCTCGGGGGTCCTCCTGAAGCCTCTTGTGGGCCTTTTGGGGGTCTCTACGGAGCGTTTTGAAGGCCTCTTGGGGCCGTTTGGGCGCCTCTTGGGGCCCTCTTGGGACGCTCTTGGGGGATTTAGGGGCGCCATTGGGGCCATCTTGGAGGAGATCGATCAAAGAAGGGGGGTTCCTGAATTAGCGTTGCCTTTCCAGAACGCCGAACATCGCCTCCTGAACCCCTCTTGGGGCGCTCTTGGAGCGTTCTCAGGCGCTCTTGGGGCCGTTTTGGGCCTCTATGAGGCCCCTCTTGGGGCCCCCGTGGGCCATCATGGAGCCATCTTGAGGCCTCGGATGGCCATGGGAAGCGAAAGCGCGAGAAAACAAGAATCAACTCATTTCCCTTTGGTTTTCGAAGAATGTTTGGCTTCTGGAAAGGCTCATTGGGCGTCTCGGAGGCCTCTTGGAGCCGTATTGGAGCGTTCTTGGGGCCTCTTGGAGCATCTTGAGAGCCATCTTGACGCACCTTGCGCTATATTGAACCACCTTGGAGGTCATCTTGGCCTCTCCGATGCCCTCTTGGAGCCATCTTAGGCCATCTTAGACGCCCCAACCCCTCGCGACACCCCCCGTCCAGATCCAGGGGAGGGGGTAGGGGGAGGGGTCAAGAGCCCCCCTCCCCGCCCGCAAGCCGCCTCGCTCACTCCCACTCGCCCTCCCAACACATACGTAGCACCCGAGCCTGGCCCGAGCCGCAGCATATATGCAGCAGTCGCCTTCGGATGGCCAGCTACTGAGGGCCAATCCGCCGCCGCGGCCGCCGCCTCCGCCGCCGCCGCCGCCCGCCGCCACCGCCCGCCGCCGCCGCCGCCCGCCGCGCCGCCGCGCCGCCGCTGTCCGCCGCCCCCGCCGCCACCGCGCTGCCGCCACCGCCGCCGCCGCCGCCGCCGTCGCCCCCGCTGCCAAATCGCCGCCGCCGCAGCCGCTGCCGCAGCAGTCGCTGCCGCCGCCGCCGCCGCCGCCACCGCCGCCGCCGCCACCGCCGCCGCCGCCGTCGCCGCCGCCGGCGCCGCCGCCCCCGCCGCCGCCCCCGCCGCAGCCGCCGCAGCCGCTGCCCCCGCCGCAGCCGCCGCAGCCGCCGCCGCCGCCAAGTGTACTCTGCATTGTTTTTGTTGACAGGGATGGTGGGAGCACGCCGCATCGGGTTCGCTGCGCATGCTCCGAATTTGGTGACAGAGTGTGTTTTTTTATTGTTTCCTACAAGGGATGGTGGGGGCAGAGTGTGTTTTGTATTGTGTGCTACAAGGGATGGTGGGGGTGTGCTCGCATGGACCTGGGTTGGCTCCCAGTCGCCTGGGGAAGGGGGTGTATATTGATAGGGAACAGTGATAAACCCCTCCCCGAAAGGAAAGAAGGGGTTGGATGCGGAAACTCTCTAAACCATGTACGCCCAGAGGGCTGGTGGAATTCCTCAGATTCCATAGGATGCATCTCAAGAATCTGGGAATTGGTGGGACCCTTAGGAATTCCTCCGATTCCTTATGAGTCCCTCACAGGAATGTGGGGATTGGTGGGATCCATGGGAATTCCTCAGATTCCATAGGATGCCCTCTCAGGAATCTGCGAGTTGGTCGGACCCCTAGGAATTCCTCTGATTCCTTAGGATGCCCTCTCAAGAATCTGGGAATTGGTCAGATCCCTGGGAATTCCTCAGATTCCCTATGAGGCCCTCTCAGGAATCGGGGAACTGGTGGGATGGATCCCTAGGAATTCCTCAGATGCCTTATGAGGCCATCTCAGCAATCTGAGAATTGGTAGGCCCATAGGAATTCCTCTGATTCCTTAGGATGCCCTCTCAGGAATCTGGGATGTGGTGGGAGCCTTAGGAATTCCTCAGATTCCTCAGGATGCCCTCTCAGGAATCTGGGAAGTGTTGGGATCCCTAGGAATTCCTCCGATTCCTTATGAGGCCCTCTCTAGAATCTGGAACTGGTGGGATCCTTCGGCATTATTCAAATTCCCGAGAGTGCCCTCTCAGGAATCTGGGAATTGGTAGGGCCTTCGGAAGACTCCAGATGCCTTGTGAGGCCCTCTCAGGAATCTGGGAATTGGCAGGGCCCCTAGGAATCCCACCAGTCCTCTGGGCGTCGGTGGTTTAGAGAGCTTCCTCTTCCACCCCTCCTTCTTCCACTTCGGGGAGGGGTTTACCCCTCCCCCTACCCCCTCCCCTGGACCTGGAGGGGGGGGGGCGCGAGGTGTCGGTGCATCCAAAACGGCCTTGGCGAGGAAGCCAAATCATTGATTTGACTATGGTGTTGGCCCCATGTTGGCCTCTTGGGGGGGGAGGGATGCTAATTTAACACCCCCCCTCCTGTGATCGATCTCACCCAAGATGGCCCACAGATGGCCCCCAAGGCTCCCAAGGGTGCCTCAAGAGGGCCCCAAGAGGTGGCCAGGAAGCCCCAAGAGGCCCCCAGGAGGCCCCCAGGATGCCCCCAAGAGGCTCCCAAGAGACCCCCAAGAGACCTCCAAGAGGCCCCAAGAGGCCCCCCAGAGGCACCCAAGACGCTCCAAGAGGCCTCGGCGACAATGCCAACATCGCTGATTTTACTAAGGTGTTGGCCACATGTTGGCCTCCTGGGGGGGGGCACTGCTTCAGAAAACTCCAAGAGCGCCTGGGAGAGCCAAAGATGATCTCCAAGATGGCTCCAGATATCCCAAGATGCCTCAAGATGGCGCCCACGATGCTCCAAGAGGCCCCAAGACCGCTCCAAGACCGCTCCAAGTGGCCAAAGAGCTCCCCCACGAGGCCCCGAAGAGGCCAAACTTAATCCAAAACCTTTGGAAAATCATTGTTTTTGGCTTTCTCGCCGAGGCCTCAAGATGGCTCCAAGATGGCCCAAGAGGGCTCCAAGAGCGCTCCCAAGGCTCCCAAGAGCGCTTCAAGAGGGCCCCAAGAGGCGTCCAGGAGGCCCCAGGAGGCCCCAACAGGCGCCCAAGAGGCCTCCAAGAGGCTCAAAGAGACCCCCAAGAGGCCCCAAGAAGCTCTCCGAGGCACCCAAGACGATCTAAGAGGCGTCCGGGACCGCCAAGAGGCCCCCAAGACGCTCCAAGAAGTCTCCACTGGGGGACCCTTCCTCTGTGTGATGCCCGCTTCCCTGATCGAGGCAACTCCTCTGGGCATCGTTTCTGGATGGGCTGGTGGGGATTCGCGAAGTGTCAACAATTCCTCAGATTCCCTATGAGGCTGCCTCAGGAATCTGGGACACGGTGGGATCCCTAGGAATTCCTCAGGTTCCCGAGGGTGACCTCTTGGGAATCTTGGAATTGCTGGGATCCTGTGGGATTCTTCAGATTCTCGATGACCCCCCTTATATCTGCGAATTGGTAGTATGCCTAGGAATTCCTCTGATTCCCTATGAGGCCCTATCAGGAATCTGTGAATTGGTAGGGCCCCTCGGAATTTATCAGATTCCTTAGGATGCCCTAGGAATCTGGGAATTGGTCGGATCCCTAGGAATTCCTCAGAATCCCGAGGATGCCCTCTCAAGAATCTGGGAAATGGTGGCGTTTTTCGGAATTCCTCTGATTCCTTTGGATGCCCTCTCAGGAATCTGTGAAATCGTAGGACCCATCGAAATTCCTGTGATTCCTTAGTGTGCCCTCTCAGGAATCTGGGAATTGGTGGGACCCCTAGGAATTCCTCAGAGTCCTTGAGATGGCCTCTCAGGAATCTGGGGCTGGGTACGACCCCTAAGAAATTTTGCCCTCTCAGGAATCTGGGAAGCGGCAGGATCCCTAGGACTTCCTCAGATTCCCGGTGAGGCCCTCTCAAGAATCTGGGGATTCACTGGGTCCTTAGGAATTCCTCGGGTCCTCAATGAGAACCTATCAGGAATCCAGGAACTTGTAGGACCCCTAGGAATTCCTCAGATTCCCTATGAGGCCCTCTCAGGAATCTGAGAATTGGTAGGACCCCCAGGAATTCCTCAGATTCCTTAGCATGCCCTCTCAGGAATCTGGGAATTGGTGGGATCCCTAATAATTCCCCAGATTCTTTAGGATGCCCTCTCAGGAATCGGGGAATTGGTGGCGTCTTTCGAAATTCCTCAGATCCCCTATGATGCCCTCTCAGGAATCTGCGAATTGGTCGGACCACTGGGAATTCCTCTGATTCCTTAGGATGCTCTCTCAGGAATCTGGGAATTGGTAGGACCCCATCGGAATCCCTGTGATTCCTTAAGATGGCCTTCTCAGGAATCTGGGAATTGGTGGGACCCCTAGGAATTCCTCAGATTCCCTACGAGGCCCTCTCAAGAATCTGGGCATTGGTAGGACCACTAGGAATTCCTTAGATTCCTTAGGGTGCCTTCTCAAGAATCTGCGAACTGGTAAGATCCATAGGAATTCCTCTGATTCCTTAGGATGCCCTCTCAGGAATCTGGGGCTTGGTAGGACCCCTAAGAATTCCTCAGATTCCTCAGGATGTCCTCTCAGGATTATGGGAATTGGTCAGATCCCTGGGAATTCCTCCGATTCCTTGGCTGGGTTTCGGACCAGTCGGTTGGGATTGGGCCTACATGATTCGTGTGGCTCCCCCAGGAATCTCCAGGGGCCCTCAAAGATCCTCGGGGCTCCTCAAAATTTTCCCGGAACCGTAAGGAAGACGAAGAGGGAGGGGGAGGAGGAGGGGGGGGGAGGGGGAGGAGGAGGGGGAGGGGGGAGGAGCAGAGACGATGGAAGGAAGACGAGCCGGGGGAGGAGGGGGAGAAGGGGCCGATATTTAAAGGAGCCCTGCCAGACAGCACGCGCACGCGATGTTTGGTCGTCGGCCATGTCCAACGCAGCTCGAAAAACTGGTTCGGATAGGCCCTGGGAGGTGCCTTTGGAAGGATTATCACTGGATTGAAAGACGACGACGTCGTCGTCGTCACCGCCGCCGCCGCCGGCGCCGAGCGCCCGCGCGCGCCTGCTCCACGCGCGCCCGCGGCGGAGGAGGGGGAGGAGAAGGATAGTGGAGGGAGGAGGGAGGGGGGAGGAGGGGGACAAGGGGGGAGGAGGACGAGGAGGGAGGGAGGGATGGGGGATAGGGACGTTGAGAAAAAGGATAACATGAAGGGAGACGGGAATGGGATGAGGAGGGGCGGGCGCTGGCAGGATGAAGGGTGAGGGGCTGGAACAAGGAAAGGGAGTGAGGGAGGAATGGGGGCAGGCACGAGGGGCAAAAAAGCGAAGGAGCGAAGGAGGGGAGGGAGGGAGGGGAAGATCGGCGAGGGCGCCCGAGGGCCGGCGAGGCCGCGCGATGGCCTCCGAGGGCCTCCTCCTCCTCCTCCTCCTCCTCCTCCTCCTCCTCCTCCTCCTCCTCCTCCTCCTCCTCCTCGTCCTCCTCCTCCTCCTCCTCCTCCTCCTCCTCCTCCTCCTCCTCTTGCCTCCTCCTCCTCCTCCTCCTCCTCCTCCTCCTCCTCCTCCTCCTCCTGAAGAGACGCCATGGGTGCCGGAGGCTTCTGAGGGCCAGCGAAGGCTTTCGAGGGCATTCCAGGGTCTCCGCAGGCGTTTCGAGGCCTCCGCGCAACCCTTTGCACGGAAAGCATCGGCTCGAAACAACCCCCGCGCAACCATGGCCTCGGATAGCTTCGCGACGGCCGCAGATAGCCGAGGATAGCTTGGCCACGGCCTCGGATAGCTATAAGTGGCTTGGAAACGGCCTCCCTCCGCGCAGCCCTTTCCATGGATAGCCTTGCCGCGGCTTCGGATAGCCTTGGAACTGTCTCGAAACAGCCTCCGCCCAACCATGGCCTCGGATAGCCTCGAAGCGGCCTCGGATAGCCCAGGATAGCCTGGAAACTGCCTCGGATGGCTTAGAAGTGCCCTGGAAGCGGTCGCCGCGCAAGCCTTTCCACGGATACCCTTGCAACGGCTTCGGATAGCCTGAGGCTCCTGTTCCGTATGCATGATGGCTCAATCCAGCGAGTTCGCTCGATCCCCCGCGGATGCCGAAACAATGAAGTCACAGGCCCAAGGCCGTAGGGTAGCAGCTGCTAGCGTTGTCCTCGTTGCGCTCGCTGGCAGCCTTCTGCCAGCCAGCGACGAGGCACGCAGGAACGCAGAGGTGCCAGCCTCAGGCGCTGTGGCGCGCGACTCTGAGACGGGTGGGATGCGAGAAGATCCCATTGAAGCCTTTCGATTTCGAGGCGGCCATCCAGGCCAGGAACAGAAGGCTTTAGAGGACGCAGGAGCAGGGTTTGGGGCCAGCGCTGGTTTGTCAAATTCGCGGGCGCTGTTCTGTCTGTTCGGGGTTTGTCCGCGCGCGCGGGCGCCCCCCGAGCTCGCCGACAGACGCCCCGAAGCGACGCTCGCGCATCGCTGGCCCCGAGCCCTGCGCGGGAGCCCGTGCGATGGAGGAGGAGATGCAAGCATCTCTCTCGTACTTCGAAGAAACGGCCGCCGTCGATCGCGACACTCCCAGAGATGGGCCTCGTCTGTTCCATGCGCTGAAATCTGGGGGGCTGTTTGCCCAGAAGGAGCTCGGCGATGTGTGTCTGGCCGTTGCAGAGTTGCGAAAGATGGCGGTCAACGAGGCCACCGAAGAGCAGATGGCTCTCGCTGCTGCGACGAACGACACCCCCATGTCCACGGCCGAGTACGCCCCGGGCATGAGGAATGGGGACTGGGGCGACAACATGATGCTCGCGTGCTTGGCGCGGGCGCTCAACAAGCGCATCGCGGTCATTTCTAAGGGCGCCGCCCGCACGCTCCTGCCAAATGGCGAGGTCCTCGGGGTTTGGGATGAGGCCGCTCGGGTGGCCCATCACAACGAACTCCACTACTTCGGCGTCAGGCGCACGGGCCGAGGGCATCAGCCAGACGCGGAGCCGAGGAAGCGCTTGATCGGGAAGAAGCGGGGCACCGCCTTCGACGTGCGCCTGCGGCCGGACCGCATCGGGAAGACACGGATGCCGCGGATGGCCCAGCGACTCGCGGATTGCCATATTTTCAGGAAGGGGGGCAAGAAGAGACAGCACGGGGGAAAGGGGGGCGAGGACGAGGACATGGACGAGGAGCAGGCGGGCCAGCACGAGAAAGACGCTTCTGAGATGCCCGAGTGGAGGAATGTGCCGTGCACCCGCGATTGCCAATGCAGTCCTGGGCGAGACGCTCGAGGCAGGCGACTGCGCCCAAGGGGCAGGGGCAAGACATCTCGCGGGCAGGGCCTCTGGAGCTTGCTCGTCGGGAAGGATTCCGAGACTCGCCTCTTCGAGTGGTGCGTCAAGGCTGGCTTCCTGACAGACGAGAGGCAGGCCGGCGGCCCCTGCCCCACATGCGGCCTGGAGACCCAGTGGGACCTTGATTCGGGCAGGCAGGGATCGGGGTGCTATTACGCGTGCTCGAGGAGATCTCGTCGGCACAGAGAGTCGGTGACGGAACGGGAGCCAGGACTCTTCCTCCGAAGGGTGCAGCTGTCCAAGCAAATGATGGCCGTGTTCATCTTCGTCTACCACGACCAGCCCGGGGCTGACAAGCTGGCGCACACCGCTGAGATAGACGAGCACGTACGTGGTTACCGCCCTCATCAACAGCTGAAGGCAGGTTGCCACGTGGTGGATGCTCAAAGCAAACATGGCGTTGCAGTGCGAGGCCGGAGGAGTGGGGGGGGATGGGGGTGTTTCCTGCGCGCCATGCATGACAATGATCCTGGTAAAAGCGTCATCGTTGTCACCCATCGCCATTGGCCAGAAACGCCACTGAGTTCCGGGACCAAGTAGTTGAGAGGTCCACGGATTGAAGGAGAAGAATGCGTCACAACAAAAAAAAACACCTCATCTAGGGGAGGGGGGAAGCAGGAGGAGGAAGAGGCTCTGGGTGACAACGATGACGCTTCGCAGGTGGGTGGCCTGAACGAGGACGCGGAAGCGGACGAGGTGAGCTTCCGCTGCACTCCAACGGAACAGGACGGGGAGGCAAAGATGAGTTGGGCGCGATTTCTCGGAGTCGTTCGGCGGGGCAGCTCCTTGTACTACTGGGGCGAGCTGGAAATCAGGACGACGGCTGCCAAGAAGGGTGGCGGCGGGAAGCTGGGGACGGATGAGTGGGAACATCACATGTTGCACAGAGGCGCAGATTGGGGCTACCAGTCGCGACCGCTCCTATGTCCTGGGTCTGTGTTCCACACCGACACGGCGTCCACGTACATGCAGTGCCACAGGAGGCATCGGGGCCCCCGCTCCCGCCACCTTGGCTTCTGGGTCACGCAAGCGCGCCACAGCAGGAAAAAAGGCCCGATGGAAAGTGGCGCCCTCGACAATTCGCAATGCGCAAAAAAGTGCAACTTCTGTCGGGCGAGTGGACGTGGCGAGAAGGCGGGACGCAGAAGAAGGACGGTTCCTGGCCATTGTGTCGGAAACACGTGAGTCGTCGCGCCGTGCCCAGCTACAGCTCCTCCGTGCTGCGACAGATGGCGTACTTCTACCAGTGGCTGCACTGGAAGAGCGCGGACCCCCTTCCGGACGCATTGCGGGGTCGCCGCACGAACGGCCAGGTCACGGACATGGTGGCGGCCATGGGGCGGCTCCGCGGCCGTCTGAAGGACGCAGTCCGGGAGGCGGCTCTGGCAGGCGCAGGAGACGCCTGGTTCGAGGCTGTCGTGGCGCGGCGCAGCGAAAGGATGCGGGTTTTCCCCGCGAAGAAGAAGCTGACTAGCAAGTGTCCACCCAGCAAGAGGAGGACCAGCAAGCGAGGCGACCAGGCGTAGGACCAAATCTGCTCGAGCCGATGAAAACGCACACGCTACCGCTATGATTACGATTGCGAGCAGGATTCGATGCTTGTCTTATGACTGTCAGATTTGTCAATGATTCCCGTGATTGCCTTATGTTTTCTGTCATGCGTTTCCTGTGATTGTCCTATGTTTGTCCGGTGTTTCCTCTGCAGGTCCTCTGCTGTTCCTATGCGTTTCCTATGTTGACATATGCCTGGCATATGTTGTCCTATGACGTTCGCACGCGTTGCCTATGCAGTTTCTATGATGTTCCTATGGTGTTCCTATGTTTGCCTATGTTTGTCGTATATGTTTCCTATGTATGTCCGGGGGTGTTCCCATAATACTCGTATGTTTTCGTATGATTGTCCTATGTTGTTCCAATGTGTACCAGATGTTTTCCCAATGCTTGTCGTATGTTTTTCTATGTGTCGTCCTATGCTTGTCCTGTGGTTTTCCTATGATTATCCTATGTGTTTCCTGTGTTTGTTCTACGTGTTCTTGTGCTGTCCTTTGTGTTTCCAATGCTTGCCCGTGTTTTCCTTACGCGTTGCCTATGTTATTTCATATGTTGTTCCTGCGTGTTCTTGTGCTGTCATGTGTTGTTCCCCTACGCGGTTCCGATGCTTGTCCTGTGTTTTTGTCCTATGACTGTCCGATGTTGTTCCTACGTTGTCCTGTGTTTCCTACGCTTGTCCTACATGTTCAAGTGTTTTTCCTACGTTCCCCGATGTTTGCCCGATGTTTTTCCTACGGTAACCTGTGCCTTCCTATGCGTGCCCCATGCATTGCCTATGGTTTCCGATGTTTGTCGTATGATGTTCTTATGAGTTTCCTATGCAACCCTATGTTTGTCCTACGTTGTCCTGTGTTTTCGTATGCTGCTCCTATGTTTGTCCTGTGCTTTGCGGAGGCGTCTTGAATCCGGGCGAGGGATAGCCAGAGGCTTCTACAGAAAATCGACGCCCGAGGAAGCCAGGGATGATTGGGAGACCTTAAGGGGGGCCAGAGAGTGAGTGTGGCAGGGGTGAGAAAAAGTCGCGCGTAGCGTTAAAAAGGTTTTGATGGGAGGCGCATTGAATCCCGGACCCGCTTTTTATATATATATATATATATATATATAAAATAAAAAAGGGGTCGAGCCCTTTAAATTGAAAAACGAAATAATTGCCGGAGAGGGGACCAACAATCTGTATTCTTCAGAAGTGCAAACTGAGCAACAGCAACAACAATCATTCTAAGACTGTTCGCTCTCACTTGCCCGCGTGTCACTCAAAACGAATTCCCCACACCCTCGATACCCGCCCTCTTTGTCTTCGATCACACCCCCCTTGGGGGGATTATTTCTCTTTGCGGGGGGCGGCGGGCTTAGACAGGCGGGCAAACCTGAACGGGCGGACAATCCTTCGTGGGCGTACATGTACCCGCCATTGGAATTGGTGTGGGCCCTGCAACCAGAGGAGTGGGAGAACGAGGGAAAGTGGGAGGAAGAGAGGGGCAGGGACGAAGGAAGAGGGAAAACGCCAGGAGAGAAGGAGCGAAGAGAGGGGCGGTTTAGAGGCAGAGAGAGAGAGAAAGACAGATAAGAGAGGTAGAGAAAGAGAGAGAGAGAGAGGGGAGAAATAGAGAGAGAGAGGAAAAAAAAAAAAAAAAAAAAAAAAAACGGAGGGAGGAGGCAGGAGAGGGAGGGAGAAGGGAGGAGGGAGAGGAGGGAGAGGGAATAGGGCAGAGAGGCATAAGGATGAGGGAAGAGAGGAGGGAGAGAAAAGGAAGGAGAGGAGGGAGGGAGGAGGGAGAGGGAGGAGGAGCAGGAAGGTAAGAGCGTGAACGTTCGAGGAAGTCCAAGGCGAAAGCGCCGTTCCTGAAGGAAGTCTCGGGCGGGAGCCCACGACGAGCGGGCGATCCCCTGACGGGCGGGTCGGGCGGGTGGGACATTCAAGCGGGATGCCTGAGTATGGCGAGAGCGCGACTACTAAGTAAATTGCAACGGCGTCCTTGGCGCAGCGTGTTCCCTGAGCGTCGAAAGCGAGATTTCTGAATACATTGCATGGAAGTCACAGGCGAGAGCGCAATTCCTGAATAAAATGTGAAGGGTGAGTAAATCGCGAGGAAGTCTTGATTCAATTGCGAGGGAGTCTGAAGCGGGAGCGCCGTTCCTGAGTAAAGTGTGAGGAAGTCTCAGGTGGGAGCGGGGGTCCTGACTAAATTGCGAGGACGTCACAAGCGGGAGCACCGATTCTGAGTAAATTGTGAGGAAGTCTCAGAAGCGGGGGTCCTGAGTAAATTTTGAGGAAGTCTCAGGCGGGAGCCGTTGATCTTGTAATCCCGGGGGCCATGGGCCCAGTTTGAGCATCAAGACGTTCCCTGTCAAAAAACAGGGTGCAAGCGTCGAGGGGCACACTTTGATTTCGAAAAAAACAGTGTGCACCAGTGGGGGGATCAACAATAATTATTCTTCAGAAATGAGAGTTCAACAGCAACAGCAACAACAACGACAACAGTTTAAGATTGTTCGCTCTTCACTGCGCGTGGGCCATTCAACACGTATATCCCAAACCCTCGATACAGGCCCTCTTGGTGTTCGATTGTACCCCCTTATGGGGTATGTCTTTCTTACCTGCAGCGTGTATTTCGTGCAGCCCCTAAAGCAGGGGAAGAGAGGACGGATGAAAGGAAGGGACAAGGGGTAGGGCGGAGGATGCAGCACGAGAGAGCGTAGCAGGAGGGGGGCTAGGAGCAGAAAACACGTGGAGGAACCAAACGGCGTGTAGACCCTAACAGGCGGGTCGGAAGGCGGGCCCAGGCGGCCAGGTCGAGCAGGCTGGTTGCTGTCCTGCATGAATCGCGAGGAAGTCTCGAGCGATAGCACGATTCCCAATAGAGGGGGGGTACCAAAGTACTTGTTCTGCACAAAAGAACCTGGAACTGCAGCAAAACAAACACAAGCATGGAACTGCACGGGGACAAAGCAAAGCACAAGCATGGAACTGCGGCAAAAGATTGCACGTCCAGTCCTTCAATTTGGGAACCTCTCAAGCTGGAGACCCATTGTGTACAGGAACCGCCCTTCATTATTGCAGCTGTTGGATAATTCCAAGCGTTAGTTTTAAAATGTGAGGACTTCTTAAGCGACAGCCCCGTGTTGACAAGGACCCGTCCTCTGTCGTTGTAGCTGCTGCAAGTTCTTCAAACGAATGTGCGCGCGCTAAGGTGAGAACCACATGTTGAATGTTGAAAAGCACTGACATCCATCCCTGAAACGACTGCGAATTATCAGTCGCCTCATGTTAACAGCAGACTGGTCACCGTCCCTGAAAATGCTGCTGAGACAAATTCGCGCGGCGCCAAAGCCAGAGCCGCATGTTGAAGACCTCCAGCTCCTCATCCGCGCAACTGCTGCAAACTTGCAAGCCGATTGTGCGCCGCGCCGAAGTGAAAGCCGCCAAGCCACTCCTCAAAACTGCGAGAGCCCAGATTTTGAAAATTCACCAGCCCTCCCTCCTTGAAACTACTGTAGCGTTGTTTTTTCAGGATACTGCGACGAGACCTATCAAGCGAAACGCCCGGCCCGCCCTACGGACACGACTGGTGGTGCGACAGGAGGAGTCAGTTACAATGGAAACGGATGGATGAAGGGGAGCAGCAGCAGTAGCAGCAGGTGGGAGACGAGGAGCAGGCTGTCAGGGGCTTCTGGACGACACTTTGTACTCTAGTGGCTTTGGGGGAAAAGAGCCGCCGTCGTTGTCGTCGACATCGTCACCACCACCATCATGACTACCACCACCACCATCATCAACACCACCATCACCATCGTCATTGTCATCACCACCGGCACCACTACCACCGCTCCTCCTACCCCCCAAACAGCCGACGTCATGTTTTCCCACAACGAGGACCCCCAGGGACCAGCTTTTCATCCTGAGTTGCATTTATCGGCCACGAGGCCTGATCATGGCCATCGAAAGCCGAAAATGGCAAAACAAACTTCCGTCGCATGTTTGTTCACGTCGCCAGGGGGTCTGGGCCCCCTCCCTCCTCACTCAAAATTATTCCTCCCTTGTCGCTCCTCGTTCCCTGGAGCCGAGGGGCAGATCGCCCGCAGCGGTCGATGTTGGCCGCAAGGGTCGCGTCCAGCTCGTACCTCTTGATCACATCTTGGAACGACTTGCACGGCAGCTGGGGGTGCGGAGGATAGAGGACATGATGCGACCAAACGTCTTATAACACCATCAAGTTGGGCAGGGACAACGTAAAAAATACTAATAAAAAAACTGGAAAAAACAAAAACGTCTGGATCGTCATTACTAGCCTCATCAGCATGATCATCATCAGCAGCATCAGCAGCGGCATCAGCACTCGCATCAGCATCAGCATCCTAAGCAGCATCAGCATCAACATCAGCATCACCAGCGGCATAATCATCAAAAGCAGCATCATCGTAATCCTCATGGTCATCCTCATCACCACCACCACCAGCATCACCATCATGATCATCATCATCAGCAGCAGCAGCAGCATCATCACCATCGCCATCATCAGCATCATCCTCAGCTTCGTCATTAACAGTATCTATCGTCGTCGTCAGCATTATCATGATCAGCATCATCAGCATCGTCATGAGCAGCATCATCCTCGTCATCGTCCAACTCATCATCCGCCTCCTCCTCCTCCTCCTCCTCCTCCTCCTCCTCCTCATCATCATCATCATCATCATCATCATCATCATCGTCATCATCATCATCATCATCATCATCATCATCATCATCAACAGCAGCATTGTCACCACCGTCATCAGCATCCTCATCATCATCAGCATCAGCATCAACATCATCATCACCGTCCTCATCATCAACATCATCATATAAGCAGCAGTATCATCATCATCTGAAAAAAACATCAACATCATCGACAGCATCAGTATCATCAGCATCGCATTCAGCATCATCATCATCATTATCAATAAAAATCATCGGCATCGTCAACGATAAAGTATCATCATCACCAGCAGCAGCATCAACTAATCAGCATCAGCAGCATAATCCTCACAATCACCATCACAATCGCCCATCATCACCATCATCATCGTCAGCATCAGCATCATCAGCATCGCCAGCAGCACATCATCCAAATCAGCATCATCACCATCATCAACATCATCAGAAGAATCATCCTCATCATCACCGCCAACAGCATCATCACCAGCTGCAGCATCATCATCGCCATCAACAGCATCAGCATTATCATCATCAGCATCATCAGCAGCACCATCATCAGCATCATCGTGATCGTCATCATCAGCATAATCAGAATCATCATAATTAGTATCATGATCATCATCATCACCACCACTAGCATCATCATCATCATCATCATCATCATCATCATCCTCATCATCAGCATCATCAGCATCATCATCATCCTGCCTCCTGCCTCCTGCCTCGTACCTCCTGCCTCCTGCCTCCTGCCTCCTGCCTCATCCTGCCTCCTCTTCCACCTCCTGCATATTCTCCTCATCATCATCCCCCTTCTCCCTCCTCCCCATTCCCCCTTCGATTCCGCCTGTTCTTCCTCGTCATCACTCACTCACCCACTCACTCACTCACTCACTCACTCGCTCACTCGCTCACTCACCCACTCACTCACTCACTCACTCACTCCTCCTCATCCTCCTGTTCCTTTTCGCCTCTGCAGCGGGAACGGGGAACGGGAGCGGCAGGGGGAGGTGAGGTCCGGCACAAGGCGGGCGGGGAGGGGAGGGAGGGGCAAGGGCGGAGGGGCGAGGGCGGAGGCGAGGAAGGGGCGAGGAGGAGCGAGGAGCGAGAAGCGAGGAGGAGCGAGGAGGAGGGAGGAGGAGGGAGGAAGAGGGGGGAAGAGCGAGGAGGAGCGAGGAGAAGGGAGGAGGAGCGAGGAGGAGGGAGGAGAAGCGAGGAGCGAGAAGCGTGGTGCGCGCCGCTCCTCGTCGCCCTTCCCGCCGCGGCGGTCCACGTCGACCTTGTCGTACATGTCGAAGTTGATCCTGCAGTGAGGGGCGGGGGAAGAGCGGGGGAGAAGGACAGGAGGGAAGGACGGGAGGAGAAGAGCGGAGGAGAGGTGAGAAGGAGGAGGAGGAGGAGGAGGAGGAACAGGAGGAGGAGGAAGAGGAGGCGCGGGAAGGGAGGACAGGGCAGGGGAGAGGGAGGGGGGAGGGGCAAGCTGGGTGCGCTCGAGCCATGTCTGACATCCTATCTCTCCCGTCCATCCTTTCTCATTGCGCCTTCCCTATCCTCGGGCGCGTGTCGTAGCAGATCTGGAACTCCACCAAAAGACCTCATCCTTCTATGCGCAGTCGGAAAAGGGAAAACTTTTGGGACCTGTGCGACCTGGGGGGCCTCTGCGGCCTGCGGGGCCTGCGAGACCTGCGAGACCCGGGCCCGACGGCACGGCGGAATCTGCAGGACACGTGGGAACCGGGGCACTTCCGTGGGACCTGTGAGACACACGACACCTCTGGGACCCGCGGGACCAACGGGACCCGTCGAACCTGCTGGACCTGTTAGGCATGCGAGGCCTGCGAAACATGCGGGACTTGCGGGACCCGTGGAGCCTGTCAGTCCTGTGGGACCTGCGGGGCGACCTGCGACGCTTGTGGGACACCTGTGGGGACCTGTTGGACCTCTGGTGCATGCGAGACCTGCGGGACCTGTGGGATCCAGAAAAGTAACCCACGCTGGGACGGGAGTGCCATTCTGAACAACGGGAGCACAGCGGCGATCCGAAAATGAGGCCCACGCAGCGAGAGCACGCTTTGTGATCCACACTAAGCAATCGGACCTCGCAAATCCTGCGGTAAAGACACGATGCGGAGGGATAGAATTCAGAACATACTAAACAAAAGCTCAATCGCACAAAACATGTGAAACATGAACAACCAAAAACAACACAAACAAGCAAAGCAACCAAAACAAACGCGGGCGCGACTACTCTCAGGACATATCTGGGCGAGAAAGGAAAGTAGTAGTCAGATGGTGTAATTGTGGAAGGAGGGCGGACGAGAGGGATGGTAGGGTGTGTGGGAAGAAGCGGGAAGAGGCGAAGGAGGCAGAGGAGGGGGGGCAAGGGGCAGGGCGAGTCGAGAGGGGAGGGGAGGAAGGGAAAAAGGTAGGAGAAGGAGGGGTAGGAGGAAATAGGAGAAGCGGCAGGAGGAAAAGGGTGAGTGGATGAGAAGAGAAAGTGAAGGTGACAGAGCAGGCGAAAGTCAAACAGACGAAACGATGAGCGCCTTAGCGAGGATGCTCACGACAGCGGTGGCGTTCTGCACTTCCTGGTTTTCGTCCTCCTCCCCCTCCCTGTTCACTGTCCCACTTCTGTCGTCCTCCCCTCCTGTTTCTCCTCCCCATAATTTTCAATCTCTCCCGTCAGCTTTCCCCTCCTTCCTATCTCGACCATCCTTCCCTCCATTCTCCTCCTGCCTCTCCTCATGCCCCTCCCCCTCCTCCTCCTCCTCCTCCTCCTCCGCCTCCTCCTCCTCATCCCTCTCTTCTTACGCCCCCCGATCATCCTCTTCCAACCCCCTCCTCCTTCGCCCACTCCTTCTTCATCGCATCCTCCTTCGCCGCATCACTCCATGTCCTTGAATAACACTCCTCCTTGTCGCACCCCCAGACGTGTTGGTGGGGCGGGCCGGGCATTTCGCTTGAGACTTCCCCAGCGTTGAAAATCAATCCTGAAGTTTGAAACTCACAACAGTTCAACGATGGAGGGCGGATGGTTTTCAAAATGTAGCTTTCGCCTTAGCGCCGCGCACTTTCGTGTTCGAAGTTCCCCGCCGTTTCACGGATGGAGAGCAGTTCCTATTGCATATATGGCTCTCGCCTTAGCGCCGCGCACATTCGTGTTGAAAGCTCCGAACTGTTTCACAGATGGATGGCGTGTCCTTTTCAAAATGTGGCTCTCGCCTTAGCGCCGCCGACGGTTGTCTTAAAGTCTGCAACAGATTCAAGGATCCACATGGTGGAAGTCCCAGGAAAGGTGGTCTGGCACAAATCAGGATTGTCAGGACGCAGCAGGAATGTTGATTCGCAGTGCTGAAGTCCCAGGACTTAGGCTCCGGCACGATTAAAGATTGTCATGACACACCTGTCACGTTGATCTGGGGCGTTGAAGTTCCAAGAACGGTGTTTTGGCACGGTTGTAGATCATCAGACTGTTGTCTTCTAATGGGCCGCGCTCCGACATGAAAGTAAGTTGTTGTAGAAACCCATGAAGAAGGAAGTTGGAGGGAGGGGTTACTGAAACATCATTGATGCGTCTTGGGCTTATACTCGTTATCCTCGTCCTCCTGGCTGACCACTGCAGGCTGGAAGCGATGACACCAGGCCAGGGCGCAGGGGGAGAGGCGGGCGGCGTCCCCGCGGAGACGCGAGCGGACTTGAAGATCATCATCTCCTGCGGCACAGCATCATCATCACCACCATCATCAGATCAGCATCATCAGCATCATCATCAGCATCATCATCAGTACCAGCATCATCATCATCATCATCATCATCATCATCATCATCATCATCATCATCATCATCACCATTACCATCGCCAGCATCATCATCACTATCATCATCGTCGTCGTCGCCGTCGTCGTAATATGCATAAAAATCCGCCGACCCTGTCGGCGTGTGTGAGGGGCTGGTCCGTTCAAGTCGTCATCTCCGTCATTCGTTGGTCGTCGTCTCTGTCGTCCCCTTTCCCTGCCTCCCCCTTTCCCTGGGCTCGTCGAAGCTCCCCCCTTTCCCAGGGACCTCCTCAGCGCGCCAGCCAAAGCGAAGTTGAGCAACGTCGTAATTGAGTCGAAAGGAAGCCCCTTCCCTTCGATCCCTCCCCTGCCGGGGGGGGGAGGGGTCCCCGGGGGGTCCCGCGGGGGGGTCCCTGGGGGGGTGGGTCCCAAGAGGGGTCCTGAGGGGGCGGGTCCCGGGGGGGGGGGTCAGATACGACGCCCCCCGTGGAGTCCCGGAGCCCAAATAAGCCTCAAGACGGGGCAAGAGTGCCCAAAGAGGCCCCAAAGACAGTCCAAGAGAACCCCGAATCGCCGAGCGATCTGTCCAAGACGCCTTGACGGCCTCCACGCGGCCCAAGAGGCTTGCAAAGCGCCCCAAAAGGCCTCCAGGAGCTTCCCCACGAGAGCCCCAATAGGCAAATTCATGGATTCCCATACGTTTTGGAAAGATTTTGGCGTTCTTGCCTCTTCCGCTTCCCGATGCGCCAAGACGGCCCAAGAGGCCCCCAAGATCGCCACGAGACGGCCCAAGAGGCCCCCAAGAGGGTCCCCTGACGGCCGAAGAGGTCCCCAAGACGGCCCAAGACGCCTCCAAGACGGCCCAGGAGGCCCCCAAGACGGCTCCAGGAGAATGCCCAGACGGGGACCCGAACGGACATTTCGAGCCCTCAGCCCCAAGAGGCCCCCAAGAGGCCCCGAAGAAGCCCCAAGAGGCCCCAAGAGGCTCCCAACGGGCCCCCAAACTGCCCCCCAGAGGCCTTCGAGAGCGCTCGGAAGAGACCCAAAAAAGCACCCCTGAGGACTCAACCCGCATCAGCGTCGTCGCTACCGCCGCCACCGCCGTCGTCGTTCCCCTTCAAGGACGGGTCCCGGAGCTCAAAGAGGCCTCTGGACCCCGAGACGCCTTCAAGGCAGTTCAAGAAAACGTTGAATCGCCGAACGATATGTGCAAGACGCCTTCGCGGCCTCTGGACGCACAATGCCTCCAGACGCAATCCCACGAAAGCCCAAACAAGCAAAATCCTTCGATTCTCGTCCGATTTCCACGGAATCTTGCGTTTTCGTTTCTTTCGCTCCCCGAAGCCCCCAGACAACCCCACCGGCCCCAAAGATCGCCCCGAGACGCCCCAAGACGCCTCCAACAGAGTCCTCAAACGGTCCACGGGGGCCCCATTACGGGCCACAACGCCCAGCCCCAAGACGGCACAAGAGGAGCCCTGGACGGCCCAAGACGGCCTCAAGAGAGCCCCAGGATGTCCCAAGAAAGCCTCTGGCCTCCTCTTTTTCCTCCTCCTCCTCCTCCTTTTCCTGCTCCTCCCCCCTCTGCTCACATTCCTCCTGCTCTCCTCTACATCACTATCCTCCTCTTGTTTCTCCTCCACATCCTTCTCCCCCCTCCTCCTCCCTCATCCACCTCCTCCACCCATCATCCACCCCCCACTCATCCTCCTCCCCCTGCCCCGCCGCCTCGTTTTCATCTTCGTCGTTTTCAGGGTCGGCAGCACCGGCCGCACGGCCTTCACGGTCCCCCTTGATGGCGTCGTCGGACTTCTGCGGCAGCCTTTCCGCTGCGAGCGCTTCCCACTTTTCTCCGACCTCGAGCTCCACCACAACGGCAGGCCCCCTCCTGCACGGGTGGAACTTCGCCTTGCACCCGATGTCGGGCCACTTCCCGCAATCCGCGCCGAAGTCCCTTTTCATGTTGCCCACCCACTCTTTCATGAGCTCGTCTTCTGGGTGGCTCTCCTGCGTCGTCACCAGCTGTTTCCAGCCCACTTTGCACCAGAACTTCCACTGGCCCCCCCTCGAAATAGGGCCGGGGCCTTTCCACCACGGCTTGTTAGGGAAGGCCAGTCCGCACGAGCAGGCACAGTTCTTCTTTGCGCCCCATCCTGTGCCCCTCATGCGCACGTTGAACAGCTGCATGTCATCGCTCCACTTGTCCACGGAGCCCAGCGCCTTGGGTTACTTTGTCTGTTTCTCTCCCGTGTCATTTGCCGTCTTGTAGTCGCCCATAACGTGCAGCTCCTTCTTATCTTACAGTCCCCTCTTGGCTGCATTCAGCGCTTCCTCGCCATTTGCGTCCATGGCCAAGTACTTGTTCATCAGGATGTCGTACTCTTCTGCGCGTCCTAGGGCATCCGCCATGTCTTCTCCCGCTGCGCTGAAGGCTGCGAAGATGCCCCCGTTCATTTTGATGCCCTCCAGCAATACTTTTGACATCTCCTTGGACCTCTCGATGACCATCTTGATCCTCTGATTGCGAGACTTGCTTCTGCGGTCCTTCCGCGTTTTTTTTGATCGCCTGCGCTGCCTGCATCTGCCCCGAAGACTGGGCCGTCCACGCGATGCCTTTCGCTGTCCTCTTCTGTTCTCGGCATTATTGTTCCTTCGCGATGCACCGGTCTCCTCGATGTCGAATCCCCTCCTCGTCACCCCACTCGATCCACTCCTCCTGCCCGAGGGCCAGCTCGCAGTCGATGCACACCCTCTTCCGTTGACTTCCTTTACCCCCCTGGTCTTCTTCACGTCCTGGCTCGTTCTTGGCGCGCCCCTTGCGGCCCTCGATCATCTCGCGGTGCCCGAACTCCTTGCCGCGGCGGCCGCATGGCCATAGCTTGTCGCCGCTGGTAAAGGCCAAGGCCAGCCTCCAGCGCCCTGCGCTCCAAGATATCCCCGCTCGTGCGCGACGCGCGCGCACCTGGACCGCCGCCATGCCTGATGGGCTGTGGGAGCCGAAGGTGATCGATGGAGGCAATGGTTCCACTCCCCCCCCACACACTGTCCGTGACCCATCGCTACATTGCGCACGCGATGACTGCGCGGCACGCAAAATCACCCACGCACCGCACCTCCGCAACAGCAATGGAGCAGGGGGGGAGGTAGATAGATATCGCGTCGTCACAAATAAAGACGCCGGCGACTGACTGGGACGGGAAGTCTGGCTGCTGCCTGGGAGGGGCCTCTTCCCACAGCGCCCCCCTGCAACGCCGCGCCCCGTCCTGTTCGAAACTTCAAGGCCAATTCGTGCATCTTATCCTCTGGGGCAAAGCGTCCGAGCTTGGCGAGGCGCTCAACGTTCCTGCTGATTGCCCCTCTTTTCTTTTCATCAGCTGAAAGATATCGTTTCGCTTGTCCGCTGTCGGGCGCCCCTGCTACACCCATCTGCCCTGGGGTGGCTTCCCGAGGGGCGGCGCTCTCAGAGCTCGGCGCTGGCGCCGTCGGAAGAGCAGCGAAAGCGTTCGTCGCGACAGCCGCGGTCCGGCACTCTGCCCCGGGTTTCTGCGCTCCGAGATATCCTCGCCAATGCAACTACCCCCCCCCCCATCTCCCAGCGGCGGCGACGCTGGAATTCTCGCCCCACCATCCACTCCAGTTCCGACTTGGGCGCCGCCGACTGATTCCGCGCCCCCCACGAAGACTATCAGCACCCCCATTGCCACCCTCAGATTGTGGCCCGAGAACTTTCCCAGCTTCACCAGGGTCTCTTTCGTGTCCTTCGGGGGCACTGCCCTAAAGTTGGCAGCCCCGTTGATTCCGAAATGGATCTTGCCTAAGCCCCCCCCAAAAAAATGCTTATCGTCCTCGCTCGGGTTCCTGTTATTGCTGTCGCGGGCCTTGTAGCTCTCGCTGATTTTGCACATCTTGATCGCCTCAGTGACCCCGGCTTGGCCGCGGGCGTTGTTGCCGCCCACCATCATCAGGAAGTCGCCCAGCGCGTCCATCGCCCGATCCATCGACGCCGCCACTGCCGCAGGGTCGTCTTTCTGCCATTCCGACACTATCTCCTGGATTCCCCCCTTGGGCGCCAGCCCCGCGCGGATGCCCGGCGGCCCCAGCAGGCGCTCCTTGCCTCTGCCCCTAACTTGGTTCACGTAGCTGCGCCCCGCTGCCATTGACCTCCGAAACGCCCAATTGCTGACTGGCACGAGGTAGAAGTCCGCTGCCACGCGGTTCACCCCTCTCATCTCTGCCGCTGAGCGGAGGGGCAGGCGCTGCAGCCAGTGGATGCATCCTCTGAGGTCGGGCCCCTCGTAATCTTCCGCTGCTTGGGGCAGCTGGGGGGGGGGCCCGCGCCCCCCCCCCCCCCTCCCTCGCCGCCCCCTTCCCACGCCGCGGCCGCGGCCGCCTCGGCGCTGGCGCGCCCATGGCGCCCGCCCCCTTGCCGCCCTCGCGGTGCCTCGGCCCCCCTTCCATCCCCGCGCCTGCCCCTCTTATGTTTGTCTTTTGGGGGGGGGGGCAGCCGCCGGGAAGCACTCGCCATCTCTAGGAGCCAAGACGCAGTAGGGCGGGCCCTGGATGGCGGCAGCGGAAGCGCACGTGACCACACACACACACACACACACCAAGATGGAGCCCGATAGCCGCAGAGGGCGCAGCCAAGTGAAGGAGGCCCCTGAACTGGGCGGTTCCAACAGCTTCTGCTTCTATAGAATATCCCGCGACTATCCGTGGCCCTCGCGACATGGTCGCTCGCATTTTTTCTGTCGCGAATGAGCTCAAGCACCTTGGGTATTGATTGGTTACCACTAGGCTGGGGATCAGCTGTCGGCAGTCGCGCACCACTCCCCTGCGCGCTGCAAGCGCTGCTGCCGCAGTGGATTACGCCCCGCGCACCTGTCCCTCAGCACTCGTATCCCAGTCGCATGAATACGGAGCGGATATGTCTTCTCCCACTGATACGTCTGGCAATTTATTATCCCATGTCCATCCTGCATATCAAAGTATGCTGGGTCCGCCCCTATCCACGCTTCCCAATCCATTGTACCCGTTTGGAACATTGAGATGTCTGAGTGCCTCTGAGGGCACCAGCTTCCCACGCCCTCGCCGACCACCACCAGCGCCTGGAAATCCTCGACCACCTGCTTTGTACAAGGTGTAGCTGCCGCGCATACTCCCCCATGCTCCAATCTCCTGACTCCGCAGAGGCGGTCCAACCTCGACGCTCCAAATATCGCTGCTAATACACTGCCAAGGTCCTCTGGATGTTTCGCCCATTACCGATGCCAACGTAGCCTGGGAATCCTCAGCGCAGTAACACGACGCGGCATCCTCCACCTCTTAAACACTTCCTTGTTGGAGTCGCACCTGGTCGGACCGTCCTCTTGGGTCCAGCTCATCCTGCATCCTGCCATTAATATTCATCTTATTGCCACGGTGCTGCCGAGCGCTCCGGGGTGGCGCTCCTCTAATCCATAAGCCATCAGCCCACTTAGTTTGACCTGCCCCTGCTACAACAGCTTGGAAAATCTCTGCTGCATTTCGTCGGTGGCATCTGACGACCAGACGCAACAAACTTGTCTGTGAGCTACCTGGCATCTCCCCCTGATCTCTCCCGCATAGCCTTGGCATCCTGGCAAGTAGGAGCCCCGCACTCGCCTCCTTCTCTCATCGGCGCGCCGTTGAACTTCTTTCCGTTTGGAGCTGTCTTGCGACGCCGTCTCGCCCCGGGCCTCGAAGAAACCAAGTGGTTAATGCAGGCTGGGTTTAGGCAATCCCCCCTCGCCAGCTTGCGCTCCAGCCACTCCGCGGTAGCGCCGACTTGCTCCGCTACCCTGCTCGCCTGAGACAGCCCCCCCCCCCACCCCACCCCACGCTACCGCCACCACCAGCCGGCGCTTCCCGACGAGCCGAGATATCCTCTCTTTCGCTGGCGCTCCGAGATGTTCTTGCTAACTCCAGTCTGTTCTCGCTTTTGGGCGCGCGGGCCCATCGAAACAACTGCGCGGATCTCGGCAACGTCGCCCATGAACGTGGCGCGCGAGAGTTCGCATTCCTGCTCCGCGACTGGGCCCATCGCATCGCGCGCCGCCTGCATCTCCCCCCCCCCCCCCCCTGGCGCCACTGTCGCACATATAGAATTTAAGTATCATTGAATTGCCGCGGGCGCAGGGCGAATCCCATCTGCGCCCCCTGCGTCGCCAGCGCGCGCACCCAGTCGTCGGCGCACTCCATGCTCGTCGCCGCGAAGTCGATCGCCCCGATGGCACGCGGCAGGTCCTCCTCTATCGACGTTTCGAAGGCCGATGCCAGCAGGAGCTCGCGCCCGCGAAAGCATTGGCGCAGTCGTCGTTGCTGGCGACGGTGCTTGCCCCAGCTCGTCTCGCTCTCCATTTCTCCATTGCGTGGCTTCGACACAGGCAATCGCACTCCCTTGACCGATTCCGACGCCCTCTTTGTGCCCAGCATGGGCGTTTTGACGTTTTCCTCTGCAATGTATCCCCTTGTGAAAAGCCGTTCCCATTGAGCAATGCGCGCGCGCAACTCTTCTGCCTCCAACCCCCTGTTTGTCATTGCCTGCCCTTGCAGAGAACGGGACCGACCTGTGCCAATCCAGCGGCGCAGCTTGGGATTGGCGACACTCAATGAGGATGTCCTCCAACTTGTTCCTGCACTCCAGATTCTCGTCGGCCACCATCACTGTCGACCCCGATCCAGCTTTCCCGCATCTCCCCGGGTGGCACGCTGTTTTCTCTTTGCCCTACCCAGCGCGTCGCCTGCCCTCCATCCCATAGGATCGCCCTGCCCACCCTGCACTTGTGCAATGAGCTGTACCTGGCCAAGTCCCCCGCACCCTCGCGAAGCTCCGCTGCTCGCATCTTCTGCTCCTCCAGCTTCTTGCTCAGCTGCTCAGGGCCCCGCAGGTTGACCATGAAATCCAGTATCATCCATCTGAGTTCCACTGGCACCCCCACGGGGGAACGCCCTCCTCGTCGCCGCCTTGCTGCAGCACTTCAGCATGTCTCTTGTGTCCCTCTCCAACTGCGCTCTCAGATCCCCATACATTGGTAGCGGCATCTTCTCAGCTATTATCTCGTCGCGCTCCTTCTCGTCCTCGTCTAAGTCCAGCGGCTCCGCTGCCAGGCCCCCGTGGCGGGGCTTCTTTTCCAAATCTCCCTGGAATTCCTATGTGATCCACCATGTTAGCGGTGACAAATAATACCTGTTCTTTGGCCATCTCCGATTCCTCTGGCACCCCATACGAAGTCAATGCATCTCGCTAAAATTGTCTTTCTCGCGCGACCCCCCCCCATCTCTCCTCGGCCGGTCTTTTTTTCTCGCGGCTTCCAGGTCGGCCCTGTGCTTCCGAAGCACATTTTGCATCTGCGCCAGCTCCTCCACGATTTCCCCCAGTCTCTCCTTCGCGTCTGATTCCACCATGCCCACCCTCAATTTCATCCGTTCTTCCAGTAGGGAACGTCGCAGTAGCTGGAAGGCTGCCACTCCCTGGCCCTCCTGCTCCTCCTTGACTTGGGCAACCTCTTTCACCGTTTTCTTCCTGCATCACTCCATTTATTCCACATCTGGTCTGCTGTAGGTCGGCCCTGAAGTTCTCTCCGTTGTTCCTCTGCAGTTCGCTCCAGAGGGTCCGCACTCCGAGATGTCCCCGCTAATGCTTCTCCTGGGAACGCAGCAGAATCCGCCCGGTTCGCACACCGAGAGATCCCCGCCAGTGCCACTCCTGGCTGCTGGAGCGCAATAGACTCCAGGCAACGGTCGAAAGCCCCCAAAACTTCTCCTCTCAGTCGTCCTTTTACCAGACACTCCATCAGCACATTGCGGCCCACATATTTGCGTCCCGCTTGCTGTCTGCTTGCCCGAGAAATGAAATTAACGTTCCAATCAAATGTCGATGCCCAGAGGGATGTGGTGTCTATGTCCTATCGCTTTGATATTTTGCAACTTGATTTGCCACTCCTCTCCATGCCGCGCACCTTCGCGCGCGCGGTAGAGCTCCTGTCGGCGCCGCTACGTGGTCGATCTTGCTCGTCACCAACTTGTCGTTTTCCATGCAGTAGTAGGCTGGCCCACAATCAAATAAGGTCGTGACTGCTGACAAAAGCTGTGAACACAAAAACTCATGAATGCGTCTCCGTTGTCATTCTCCACCTCTTTAGCCACTGGCCCCAGTGATGCTGCATGCTTGCCCGAGCAACGCCTGCTTACAACCGAGTCCCTATTGTCCGACCTGTGCATTCCCACTTGGCTCTTGATGCCCCCCCCCACACACACACACTATGATAGTAGACCAGCTGCCCGTGTCGTCGCACTTCTCCTCCACCAATTTCATAATTGCTTGATCTTCCACGATTTGTTTGTTTTTTCTCCGGTGGCAGATACGTCGCAAATATTCTGGCGTCGTACGCCCTTGCACGCAATTTCACCCCTGCTGCTCTTCCTTGTAGTTGAGCCGGTGGTGTGTACTGCGTGTGCGAGGTTTTGTCCTTCATCAAGCAGCTGGACACCTAGAACGTCGCACTGCATGCCTTAGTAATCAATTTCCCCTTCTTTGCCCCAAACTGCAGTGCTATGATTTGTCATATTCATCGGTTCTGGCCCTGCCCACTGATGCGTCCTTGTCAGCACAATCACATCCCATTCCCGATGTGCACTGCTAATCTCTTCCAGTCTGTCCGTGGTATCCGCCGCCCGCGGATTGTAGAATACCAGTTTCATCGATGCACAGATCGAGAACAATGCAATCGTCATCCGTCCTCCATGCCCCCCTGCCCCCCCTCTGGCCCGTGCAAGTGTGGAGCGATAGTCGTGTGAGAGAGTTTCAGAATAATCCTCTCGCCGTCGGGTCTTTAATTGCCTGAGCCTCCAAAGCCGACTGGAGAAAAGGAGGAGGCTGAGGAGGAGAGAATGCAGATTTTGGACCACAGAAACCAACACTAAGAACCCCGCCACGCATCCCACTGCAACTACGAAATTTCCTAATAACGATATCCCCAGTGATCCCACGACCGATCCTACCACATGTCACAGTATAAAGCCTGGGCTGCGCACTGCTGCTCATCACTCTGCTGGTCGCACAACACCAGAAGCACACCTACGCCCGACATCACCGAGATGGCACCCAAAGCTCCCGAAAGCGCCCAACGAGGGCCGCAAGAGGCCCGGGGAAGCCGCGATGGGGGCCCCAAAAGGCCCCCAAGAGGCTCACGGGATGCCCCCAAGAATCCCCAAGAGGCCCCCAAAAGGCGCCCAGGACGCTACAGCGGTATCGGTACCTTTTCCTCCTCCTCCTCCTCCTCCTCCTCCTCCTTCTCCTCCTCCTCCTCCTGCTCCTCCTACTCCTCCTCCTTCTCCTCCTCCTCCTCCGCCTCCTCCTCCTCCTCATCCTCCTCCTCCTCCTCCTGCTCCTCCTCCTCGTGTTCCTCCTCCTCCTCCGCCTCCTCCTCCTCCTCCGACCATGAGAGCGACGCTGCCGGCGGGGACGGTCTCCTCCCGGCGCCAGTACGTGTCGTCGCGCGGCGGCAGCCCTATCCTGGCCGGCCAGGCGGGCCACGCACCCTCGGAGAAGCAGGAGCAGGAGGAAGAGGAGGATGAGGAGGAGGAAGAGGAGGAGGAGGGAGGAGGACGAGAAGGAGGAGTAGGAGGGAGGAGGAGGGGAGGGGAGGAGGAGGGGCAGAAGGAGGAGCAATAAAAGGACGATGAAGAGAAAGAAAGGAGGGGGGAGGAGGGCAGAGGAAAGAGGGATGAGGAGGGAGGAGGAGAGGAGGAGGAGGAGGAGGAGGAGCAGGCGGAGGAAGAGAAAAGGTGCCTGGCGAGGGGAGGGTGAGGGGAAGACTCGGCGAAGTGTAGGGGGCAGGACGGAAGGAGAAAGAGGAGGAGGAGGAGGAGAAGGAGGAGAGGGAGGAGAAAGAGGATCAGAGGCGGGACCGTTACCCTGCCCCAGATCTTCTACAGCATCACCACCACCGCAGCCACAACAACTCACCACCACAACCACCATAGCCGCCTCCTCCTCCTCCTCCTCCTCCTCCTCCTCCCTCCTCCTCCTCCTCCCTCCTCCTCTCCTCCTCTCTCTCCTCCTCCTCCTCCTCCTCCTCCTCCTCCTCCTCCTCCTCCTCCTCATCCATCATCATCATCATCATCATCATCATCATCTCATCATCATCATCATCATCATCATCATCATCATCATCATCATCATCATCATCATCATCATCATCATCATCATCATCATCATCATCATCATCATCATCATCATCCGCATCATCATCATCATCATCATCAGCAGCAGCAGCAGCATCAGCATCAGCATCAGTAGCATCATCATCATCATCATCATCATCATCATCATCATCAGCATCATCATCATCGCAATCATCATCATAATCAATCATCATCACCATCAGCATCCTCATCATCACCACCACCATCATCATCATCAGCATCATCATCATCATCAGCAGCATCCTCAGCATCATTATCATCATCATCAGAATCATCATAATCATCATCATCATCATCATCATTATCATCATCATCATCCATCATCGTCATCGCCATCAACAGCAGCAGCAGCATTATCAGCATCAGCATCAGCATCAGCAGAAGCAGCAGCAGCAGCATCAACATCATCAGCATCTTCAGCAGCATCAGCATCATCATCATCGTCGTCATCATCATCAGCAGCAGCATCATCATCACCACCACCACCATCATCATCATCGTAAACAGCATCATCCTCATCCTGACCATCATCATCATCATCATCATCATCAGCAGCAGCAGCAGCAGCATCAGTATCATCATCAGCATCAGCATCACCGTCGTCGTCGTCATCATCATCATCAGCAGCAGCATCAGCATCGTCATAAACACACTCAACAACCTTGTCATCATCAGCAGCATCAGAAGCAGCATCCTCAATATCAATTTCAAATTCGTCATCACCATCACCACCACCAGCATCATCATCATCCAGCATCATCATCGTCCTCGTCATCAATATCGTCCACCTCATCATCAGCAGAATCGTCATCGCCGTCGTCGTCATCCTCGGCACGTCGTCATCTCGACTCCATGGTCACCTCCAAATTCTCCGTGCCCGTCCTGCTCCTTCTACGACTCCTCATCATAGCGTCGTGGACCGAATCACAGGCATCGAGTCGCAGTCTACCAGGGTTCCAACCATCGTCATCCTCATCCTCTTAATCGTCACCATCATCATCACCATCCTCTTAATCGTCGTCCTCATCAGCATCATCCTGATTAATACTATTATCATCATTTTCATCACCATCAGTAGCAGCAGAAGCACCAACATCAGCATCATCATTATCATCAGCATCCTCAGCAGAAGCAGCTTCATCACCACCACCACCACCATCACCATCATCAACAACATCGTCATCATCATCATCATCATCAACATCGTCATCATCATCATCAGCAGCATCAGCATGGTCATCATCGTCATCATCGCCAGCATGATCAGCATCCTCGTCGGCATCCTTATCGCAGTCGCCTTCAGATCCGACAATGAGATCCAAAGTCGTGGTTATCGTCACCATCATCGCCGGCATCAGCATCTCGACGTATCCATCGTCATCGCCTTCGTCCTCGTCGTCATCAGAATCATCACAGTCATCACAACCATCACCTTCATCGCTGTGCTTATCAGCCTGATCATCCTAGCCCTCCTCCAGCTCTTCCTCCTACTCCGTCGTCCCCTCCGCTTCGCCCTCCACATTCTGCAAACATTCCAGATGTGGACATGTGGTTCCCTCAATAGGGCTATGGCCCTCCACCTCCTTCTCATCCTCCTCCTCGTCCTCCTCCTCCTCCACCTCCTCATCATCATCATCCTCATGCTCATCATCATCATCATCGTCATCATCATCATCACCATCATCATCAACATCATCAGCAACATTAGCATCACCATCATCATCACCATCATCAGCATCATCATCAACTTCATCATTGTCGTCACCACCATCATCATCGTCATCAGAGTTATCAGTAATATCATCATCATCATCATCATCATCATCATCATCATCATCATCATCATCATCGTCGTCGTCGTCATTGTCATTGTCCCGTCAACGTCATCATCATCAGCATCATCAGCAGCAGAGTCATCAACATCATCAGCATTATCATCATCGTCATCAGTATCGTCATGAGCATCATCGGCATAACCATCATCACCGTCATCATCATCGTCGTCATCATCAACAACAGACTCACCATCATCAGCAGCATCAGCAGCATCACCATCATCACCAACATCGTCAACATCATAATCATCATGAGCATCATCGTCATCGCCATTACCATCGTCATCATCGTCATCACCATCGCAAACAAGAACGACAACAACAGATACAACAACAACAACAACAACAACAACAATAACAACAGCAACAACAATAACTCTTAGACTGATTGCTGTTATCTGCTCGCGTGACATCTAGCACGTATATCCCAATCCATCGATACCCGCCCTCCTCGTCTTCGATCGTAACCCTTTGGGGGCATGTCTTCTTCACAGGCCACGTGTATTCGACGCACCCCCTGAAACAGGGGAAGAGAGGATGGATGGAAGGAGGGGGCAACGGGGAGGGAGAAGCATGGGGCACGAGGGGCGTGGGGTCCGCATTCGTCGCCGAGCTAATGGCGCTGGAGGCCGGTATTGCTGCCCTTCCTGATGTTTTTCGTCTTCCTTGACTTCTGAGCCGGTGGTGGGTGGGTGACAACCTTGGCCCAATATGAAACGAAACGAAACGAAACGGGGAGGGAGAAGCATGGGGCACGAGAGAGGATAGCAGGAGGGGGGCTAGGAGCAGAAAACACGTGGCAGAACCAGAGAGTCAGATCGGGCGGGTAGACCCTAGAAAGCGGGTCATGAAGGCAGGCCGGAGCGGCTATCAAGCAGGCGGGTTGCTGAAGCGTGCGTCCTGTATGAATCGCGAGGAAGGCTCGAGCGATAGCAAGATTCCCCGCAAAATAACGTGAAGAGCCAGAGCGAGATCCTGATTCCGGAGTGTGGACGGCGCGGCGTTTCAAGAAATTGCGAGGAAGTACGACGCGAGAGCGCGATTCCTGCATAAAATCTGAGGAAGTCCCGCGCAAGCGCGCGATTCTCGAATGAATTGTGAGGAAGTGTCAGGCGGGAACCGCTGTTCTTGTAAACCTGAGGCCAACAACACAGTTTAGTGACACCAGACTTTCCTTGATAAAAAAGGGTACGAGCCCTGGAAGGGGCATCTCAATTGAACAAAAGATGATAAATGGTCACTGGAGGGCGAGGATCAACAAAAATTATTGTAGAATGAGAATTCAACAATCATCATTGTAAGACTGTGCGCTCTAATCTGTCCGCGTACTATTCAACACGTAAGTCCCAACCCTCGATACCCGCCCTCTTCGTCTTCAATCGTACCCCCTTGGGGGTATATCTTTCCTACCTGCCGCGTGTAGTTGGCGCAGCCCATAAAACAGGGTAAGGAAGGGAGGAGGGAAGAGACAAGGAGGGACAAGGATGGAGCACAGCAGAGATCGGCAGGAGGTCTGGAACAGGAAAACAACCGGCAGAACCATACGAGCGGATCGAGCGGGCGGATCTCTGACGGGCGGATCGGGCGGGCGGGCCCAGACGGCTGGGTCGAGCGCACGGGTCGATGAAGCGTCAGTCCTGCATGGATCACGAGGAAGTCTCGAGCGACAGCCCGACTCCCAAGTAAATCATGAGGTCCAGGGCGAGAGCCCGATTCCTGAGCGTCGAGGGCGCGGCGTTTAAATAATTTGCGAGAAGTCCGACGCGAGAGCGCGATTCCCGAACAAATTGTGAGGAAGTCCGGCGCGAGCGCGTGATTTTTGAATAAATTGTGAAGCAGTATCACGCGGGAGCCGTTGTTGTTGCTGCTGTAATCTGGAGGCCAGGGGCACAATCTGAGCCGCAAGACTTCCAGTTGTCAAAAAACGAGATGCGAGCCCCAAGAGGGACACTTCAATTGGAAAAACACACAGAGGGCACCGGGGAGGGGGATCAACAATAATTATTCAGTCGAAATGAGAACTCAACATCACTTCGTCTTCGTCAGCATCACCATCGACATCACAATCGTCGTCATTAGCATCATATTCAACATCACCATCGTGATCGTCAGCATCATCAGCATCATCGTGATCATTGCAATCACCATCATCACCACCACCATCACCATCACCATCACCATGAGCATCATCATCACCATCATCATCACCATCATCATCAGCATCATCATCATTATCATCATCTGTTTCATCATCATCATCATCATCATCGTCATCGTCATCGTCATCGTCATCGTCATCGTCGTCGTCATCGTCATCGTCATCGTCATCGTCATCATCACCTCGTCATCATCGTCGTCGTCGTCGTCATGGTCGTCGTCGTCGCCGTCGTCGTCGCCGTCGTCGTGCAGCAGCAGCAGCAGCACCTTTCAACTCACGGAGGCCCAGCACGCCGCGCTGGAGCGCGGGTCGGGAGGCCGCTCCCCTCAAGACGCTCCCCCCCCGTCTGCTGAAGGCAGCGCATGATACCCCCACCTGTGCAAGGCAGACCGCCGTGGTCTTAAGTAGGGCGTGTGCCCCTAGAGGGGGATTTTGAGCGAAAAATAAGAACTACTCAAAAAATACCCCAAAAATACCCAGAAATAGTCCGAAAATCGTCCCCAGACTATTTTTAGACTATTTTTGAATATTGCCCCCGTGGAGGGACATGCCCGACTTAACACCATTCATTTTGCACGTTTGGTGGCAGTCGGCCACCCCCGCCTGTGCAGACCGGCCGCCGCTGAAGAGCACGAGGGTAGGGGTGTGTATGCGGGTGAGGTGTCTTTTGTTGCTGCGGTCTCCTGTCCATGATCCTCAGAGCGCGGGCTGACGCCATTCAATGCCCTGGAGCCGAGCTGCGAGGTTGGAGGCCTTCGGTTCGACGCTCGAGGTTTTCTGGCATGTTCGTCGGTTCTCGGCGGTTGTCCAGCCCTGGAATGCCTTCCAGCGGCTGCGCCTCGCCGAGAGCGGTCTGGGAGTGCCACCCTCCCGAACGGCCGCTGGAGGTCCGAGTTATGAGCCGAAATCCACCAGGCGTCGACGAGGTCCAGAGCACCTGGAGCCCTGCAGTACGACGCAGGCGGTGCACCTTACGAGGGCCGACACCACAACTGGTGCTATCGGCGGAGCTGAGCGGGGTAAGCGAACATTGGGCTAACACACGTCTTGAGGATCATCGATCCTGTACCCCCTCCCTCGAGAGGGCCAGTCAGCATCGAATCTGGAGATCGGATCGAACCAGAGTATGCGTCGGGTCGGGCTGCATCGGGACGGAACTGGAATCGAACCAGATCGGCTGCTCCAGGTTGCACAAAAACGCCGATGCAGCAGGCATCGGGGCGCAAGGGATCGCCAGAACATCGGCATCGAGTTGGATCGGGCGGGCAAGAATCGATACCGACTCGGATCGATCGAATCGAAATGGGCCCTGGAGGGATGGATGAACGCTGGGGGGGTCCCCAGACCTCCCCATCTCGTTAAAAAATCACGGCGGCAATTTGTCACTACTTTCGGACTCCATGAGGCCCTGGTAAGAGTACCCAGGAGTCCCGACAGTTTCCCAGAAGTCCCTGCAGTCTCCCTGGGGCCAAACTTTCATCCTGCGTCGGTTTTTGTTCACGATCCCGTGGCCCAGCGAGGGCCCCTGGAGGCAAAAAACTCCGGAGTCATGCTCCCACGACGCGAACGGAGGAGGAGGAGGAGGAGGAGGACCAGCATAAACCCAAGAGTCACCAACGATGTTGGAACGAAACCCTCCCCTTCATAAGCCCCTACAACGGTTCATTTCCACAGAAGGACCTGTGAAGCATGCATGCCAAAATATTGGTCTAGGAAGTCCAGTGCCACGGATCAACCGAACTGTTGCGTCTTGACGATCCTGAATCGTGCCAGACCGCCACTCCTGGGACTTCAGCACCGCGGATCATCGTAACTGTTGCTTCCTCATAATCGTGAATTCTTCCAAAACACCATTTCTGGTACGTCGATCATGGGAACCCGTGAAACTCTTACGAATTTCTAAAACGAATGTGCGAAGAGCTAAGGCGAGAGCCACATGTTGAAACCACCCGCCCGGAGTCCGTGAAACCCTTTCAAATGATTAAAACGAATGTGCGCGGCGCTCAGACGAGAACCACATGTTGAATACCACCCGCCCTCAATCCGTGGAACCCTTGAAAATGTTCAAAACGAATGTGCGCGGCGCTAAGGCGAGAGCCACATTTTGAAAACGACCCGTCCTCCATATGTGAAACTGCTGTCAATGTTTAAGCTTCAGGGTCATAAGTGGTGAGGAACTCTCAGGCGAAACGCCCGGCCCGCCCTAAAAACTGGCCTCGGGGTGCGACAGGGACGAGTTATCTATGAGGAAAAGGAAAGGAGGAGGGGGAGGAAGAGGAGGAGGAGGAGGAGGAGGAGGAGAAGGAGGAGGAGGAGGAGAGCGTGAGGAGAAGGAGGAGGAGGAGGAGGAGGAGGAGGAGGAGGAGGGGGAGGACTTCTGTGAAGAGACCTCTGGGGTCCCAGGCTGCGAAAAGAAATGACGCCGTGGCCCGCGAGGCTGCGGCCCACGGCGCGGGGGCCTGGCCGCCCAGCTTCTGCGTCCGCCCCGTGCGGCGGCGTGCCGTGCTTGCCGACCGCATCCGTGCACATCAGCGCTGCAGGGGGCCCGTGGCGTCCAAACTCCTCCGCGCCTCCCTCCGCCTCCTCGCCTCCTTCCCCTCCCGCCGCCGTCGCCACATCCCACCTCCCCCCTCCTCCTCCTCCTCTCCTCCTCCTCCTCTCCTCTCCTCCTCTCCTCCTCTCCTCCTCCTCTCCTCCTCCTCCTCCTCCCCTCCTCCTCCTCCTCCTGCTCCTGCTCCTGCTCCTCTTCCTCCTCCTCCTCCTCTTGCTCCTCCTCCTCTTCTCCTCCTCCTCCTCCTCCTCCTGCTCCTGCTCCTGCTCCTCCTCCAACTCCTCCTCTTCCTCCTCCTGCTCCTCCTCCTCCGCGCATCCTTCTGCCGTCGCCTCCTTCTGCCTGCGCCGCCGCCGACGGGGCCGCGCCGCCAGCCGCGCGCGGCTCCTCATGACGCGTTTCTGGTAGGTGAAGAACTGGCTGGTTTCCCGGTTCGCCTTCACCTTGGGCGCGGGGGGGTGTACCTCCTGCTTCTCCTCCTCATCACCATCATTATAATCATCACATCATCATCATCATCATCATCATCATCATCATCATCATCATCATCATCATCATCATCATCATCATCAGCATCATCATCATCATCATCATCATCATCATCATCATCATCATCATCATCATCATCATCATCATCATCATCATCATCATCATCATCATCATCGTCGTCATCATTATCATCATCATCATCAGCATCATCAGCATCGTCATCATCAGCATCATCATGACCGTCATCACCATCATCATCATCATCATCAGCAGCAGCAGCAGCATCGGCATCATCAACATCATCATCGTCAGCAGCATCATCATCAACAGCAGCAATAGCATCAGCAGCAGCAGCAACAGTATCATCATCCTCATCATCGTCAACAACGTCATCGACATCGTCATCATCATTATCATCATTAGCATCATCATCATCATCATCATCAGTAGCAGCATCATCATCATCATCATCATCATCAGTATCATCATTATCATCATCACCACAATTATCATAATCATCATTAGCCTCATCACCATCATCATCATCAGCATCGGCATCATCAGCGTCACCATCATCTTCAGCATCAGCACCAGCAGCAGCAGCATCATCATGACCATCACTATCAGCATGTTTATCATCAGCAGCAGCAGCATCATCATCATCCTCATCATCAGCATCATCACCATCATCAGCGTCAGCATCATCATCACCAACATCACCATCATCATCAGCATAATCGTCATCAGCATCAGCGTTATCGTCATCCTC
>CAUYUJ010002248.1:509401-521901 GCA_963575745.1 Prorocentrum cordatum
AGAAGTGTGCCGGCATCGGTGTGGGTGGCGCATGCGGGCGGTATCACTAGGGCCTTCGGTGGAGCTCCCTATGGGGCCACGAAGCGTGTGAGGGGTGTGCCGAAATGGGTGTGGGTGACGCATGCGGGCGGTGGCACTGTGGCCTTCGTTGGAGCTCAGCTCCCTATGGGGCCACGAAACTGTGGGTGACGCAGGCGGGCGGTGGCACTAGGGCCTTCGGTGGAGCTCAGCTCCCTATGGGGCCACGAAACGTGTGAGGGTGTGCCGAAATAGGTGTAGGTGACGCACGCGGGCGGTGGCACTGGGGCCGTCGGTGGAGCTCCCTATGGGGCCACGAAACGTTTGAGGGGTGTGCCGAAATGGGTGTGGGTGACGCATTCGGGCGGTGGCACTGTGGCCTTTGGTGGAGCTCCCTATGGGAGCACGAGGCGTGTGAGGGGTGTGCCGAAATGGGTGTGGGTGACGCATGCGGGCGGTGGCCCTAGGGCCTTCGGTGGAGCCCCCATATGAAGCCACGAAGAAACGTGTGAGGGGTGTGCCGAAATGGGTGTGGGTGACGCATTCGCGCGGTGGCACTGTGGCCTTCGGTGGAGCTCCCTATGGGAGCACGAGGCGTGTGAGGGGTGTGCCGAAATGGGTGTGGGTGACGCATGCTGGCGGTAGCACTGGGGCCTTCGGTAGAGCTCCCTATGGGGCCACGAAGCGTGTGAGGGTGTGCCAAAATGGGTGTGGGTGACGCATGCGGGCGGTGGAGGGGGGGGGGGGGGCGAGAAGGAAGGAGACGCGGGGCGCTGTCTCTTCAAAACGAGGACCCAACACCACAGGATGGTTGGGAACAATAGCTTTGAAGCCCCCCCTTGGCAAACCAATATCAGTTACGAAAAGGAAGGGGGGTAGCTTCCGAAGCCCCCCCTTTGAAAGGGAAGCCCAGGCTAACCATGGGCGGGAAGGGTGGGGTAGCTTTGAAGCACACCCCTTGGGCACGGCAATCTCAGCTGTGAACAGAAGGGGGGGTAGCTTCCGAAGACCCCCCCCTTTGAAAGGTAAGCCCGGACTGGCGTTGGGCTCCGGACAAGGACAGGGGGGTAGCTTTGAAGCCCCCCCCTTGGCACGGCAGTCTCAGCTGCGAAATAAACGGTAGCTAGCTTCCGAAGCCCCTCCCTCCCTTTGAAAGGGAAGGCCTGGCTGACCTTTGGCCCCGAATAGAAGGGGGTGGTAGCTTCCAAGCCCCCCCCCCACTTTAGCTTGGGCTCCGAAATATCCACAAAAGGAGGTGGGCGGGGGTAGCTTCGGACCCCTTTTCCAACGGAAGGAAGGGTAGCTTGAGGCTGGGGCCCCCCTTTCAATGAGAAGTGCGCCACAAGCGCGCCCTTTCAAATATGTACAGCCTCGGCACATCTTCTCCAGCTGTCGGCTGTTGCGGTTCCAACTGTGAACACTTGAGGCCACCGTTGACGCGACAGCATACGAGCGTGTGGCCATCCAAATGGGGAGGAGCCGAGAGAAAGGCGAAAGTAGGTCGCGTCCCTGGGCACCCCGACATACTAAGTTTAGCAGCACAAGTGTTGCTCTGGCATGGCATTTGTGGAAGCTGAAAATCCTTGGGGGGCCGAGGAACCACACTCCACGCATGCCACCGATCAGCGCCAACATGTCGCGGACGCGGGACCCTGGGTGTTTTGGGAAACCGACAAGAAGGAAAAAGACAGAGAGAGAGAGAGAGAGAGAGAAAACAGCACCCATCATGCGGGCCACAATTTGGGCCATACCGATCAAGACCTCCCAAGCCTCCCAAACTCATGGGTCCAGGTGGAGGAGGAGGAGGAGGAGGAGGAGGAGGAGGAGGACGACGACGACAACAACATGAAGCAGGAGGAACCTGAGGAGCACGAGGTCGGGGCGGAGTCGGAGGGGGAAGAGAAAAAGCGAAGGAGCGAGGAGAAAAGGCGAAGGAGCGAGGATGGGGAGAAAACGACGACGGCGACGACGACGACGACGACGACGACGACGACGACGACGACGGCGGCGGCGGCGGCGGCGGCGGCGGCGGCGGCGACGGCGACGACGGCGGCCGCGGCGGCGAAACGACGACGGCAACGGCGACGGCGGCGGCGGCGAGCAGGGCCCCGCCCAGGCGGGAGTGCGGCGAGCGGCCTCCTGCTGCTGGCGTATGCCGCCCTGGGACTGCCCTCGTGCGGCGGCGGCCCGTGGGCTGCCGACGAACGACCGGCGGCCGAGCAACGGCTCGCGACGGCTCGCGACGGCCGACGAGCGACGGCCGACGGCCGCAGGACGACCGAACGACCGACGACCCACGACCACACGATCGACAAACGACGACCCAGGACCGACGAATGGCGACGACCGAAGACAGACGACCGACGAACGACGACCGACGAACGACGACCGACGAACGACGACCGTTCGACCGACGGCCAGACGACCGACGACCGACGATGAGATCTCCGCCCAGGGCGGCGCCGCACGGGGCGCGGAGCCCTCGGCCGCTTCCGGCCCCCCCCGGCGGGAGGGGGGCACCCGAAGGATTGCAAAAAAACCCTGGATTGCAAAGAAAGAATTGCAATTCCTCCGACGATGGTCAGTTAGCGAAAATCGACGTCGTCGCCGTCGCCGTCGTCATCACTGGTGCCGTCGACAATCCCGGATGGGCCTCTCCCCTTTCTGGGGCGCCGCCGACAATGCCCAAGCGAGAGCGCGCCGAGGTCGTCTGGGCGCGCCAGCCCTCGCGGATCGGACGGTGGTTGCTCGGCGCTGTCGGACGTCGGCAGGATTGCAAAAAAACCCTGGATTGCAAAAAAACCCTGGGTTTTTTTGCAGACCTCCGAGCAGTTTCTGATGGCCGCAGGGCCTGAAACAGAGCAGCACCAACTGCATGAACCTAAACTGTCGGAGGCTCGCGCGGGCCTCCCCCGAAACATGAATCGGGGGAACCCAGTCTCGATCTCCCCCCGTTCCCCGCCGCATCCAAAATAATGAAATAGTTTCGGAGGGGGAAGCAGTCGAGCGATATCGTGAGCACCCCAACTACTTTAATAATTCCTAGGGGGCGGTGGGACCAGCGAACCCTCCGAAACCCACTGGGATTCAAACGAATACTCCAGGAATCCTGCAGGAGTCTTCAGGAATCCGTCTAGACTCGGCAGGAATCGGCAACAAAAAAAAACAGGAACCCTTAAGGATTCATTCTGGAATCCTCGCGAATTCTTCCGAAATCCTAGAAAATAGAATAGTCCCTCAGGAAAATGAGAAAACAGCAGGAATCCTCTGAAACCGTCCAGGAATCAGTATGAAATCCTCCAGAATCTGACGAAATCCCTAGGATTCCTTCAGAATCCCCAGGAATGTTTCGGGAATCATTCCGGACTCTGCAGTACTCCTCAAAATCTCACCAGCCCTCTGGGCGTAGGTGATCTAACGCGTTTCCTCTTCCTTCCATCCCTCCCTCTTCCCCTTCGGCCAGTGGTTTACCCCTCCCCCGTTACCACCTCTCCTGGACCTGGACGGGGGGTGCCGCGGGTAGTTGGAGCGTCCAACATGGTCCATGACGTCTCCAAGAGCGCCTCAGAGAGCCCAAAGATGACCTCCAAGATGGCTCAAGATAGCCCAAGATGGCCCCAGATGGTTCCCAAGATGCTCCAAGAGGCCCCAAGACCGCTCCAAGACGGCTCCAAATAGCCACGGAGCCTCCCACGGAGGCCCCCGAGAAGCCAAAATCTGTTTTAATAAAATCTGGGGAAATGCATGAATTCTGCCTTCTCGCCTTCTTACTTGCGATGGCCTTCCGAGGCCTCAAGATGGCTCCAAGGGGGCTTAAGAGGGCCCTAAGAGAGGCCCTACAGAGCCCCATGACCGCCCCAAGAGCGCTCAAAGAGCGCTCCAAGTGGAGTCCAAAAGGTGGTTTCTGGGGTTCCCGAGGGGGAACGCTAATTGAATATCCCCCCCTTGTTTGATCGATCTTCTCCAAGATGGCCTCAAGACCGCCCCCGAAGGCTCCCAAGAGCGCCACAAAAGGCCCCCAAGAGGTGCTCATGGCCCAAGAAGCGCCCAAGAGGCTTCCAAGAGGCTCCCAAGAGACTCCCAAGAGGCTCCCCAAGGCAGCCAAGACGCTCTAGGAGAGGCCCGGGACCGCCAAGAGGCCCCAATGACGCGCCAATAGGCCGTCAAACTCGCCATTTCCCCTTCCCGTTTTCCTCCTCCTCATATGCCTCCTCCTCCTGCTCCTCCTCCTCCTCCTCCTCGTCCCCCTCCTCCTCCTGCTCCTCCTCCTCCTCCCCCTCCTCCTCCTCCTCCTCCTCCTCCTCCTCCTCCTCCTCCTCCTCCCCCTCCTCCTCCTCCTCCTCCTCCTCCTCCTCTCCTCCTCCTCCTCCTCCTCCTCCTCCTCCTACTCCTCCTCCTACTCCTACTCCTACTCCTACTCCTACTCCTACTCCTACTCCTACTCCTATTCATACTCATACTCATACTCCTACTCCTACTTCTCCTCCTACTTATCATCCTCTCCCTCATCCCTGTCGTTTTTGTTCCACTCTTTTCCTTATTCGGCAGGTCCGCGAAGGCGCATCCGGTTTGCTCCTGGGTCTGCGCAGGCTGATTCAGCTCGATGGCTTCCCCAGCTCTTGATCCACTGCATGCTCCTCCACCGCCCTGATCAAGGCAACTCGCCTGGCATCGTTTCTAGATGGGCTGGTGGGGATACTTTTCCGTCGCGGCCGCAAGCGAAAGCACTGGCGGCGTCCGAAGTCAGACCGGGCTACGAGCCAAACCACTGGTGGGGATACTTTTTCGGTCGCGTCCGCGAGCGAAGGCGCAGGCGGAGTCAGAAGCTGTCCGGGGCGCGGAAACAGGCCTAATTAGCTACTGGGCGCGCCGCAGGCCGGCCGGGCCAGCTCACAAAGCAGCTGCTGTGCCGCGCAGTGAAGCTGACAGGCTGAGGGCACCCAGGGAAGCTCGGGCAACGTGCAGACTGGCAAAATGCGAGGAATTCTGTGTACGCCGTGCGGCGTGAACCACTCAGAGAGCGCGAGGACGTACGCGTAGAGGCCTACAAGCTCACACGTCTGGAGGTCGCACAGGCGAGGTGAACGATGAACGAGTCGCCACAGGGGCGCCCCGTACCAACGGTGTGTGCTAGCTAGCTGGGCTGGGCTGCCGAGGTGACGTCGAAAACCTGCCTGAAAGGCTGGAATGATTCCAGGGGAAGCGCTGCGTCTGCTGGAAGGCTGAACCACTCCGAAGCGACCACATGGCTCCCAAGGCCCACCAACCCGAGCACGTGGGGCGCTGGCCCTGGGTGAACCCTGAGGGCCTGGCCCCAGTCACCCGCTGTCACGGCGTTGTGAACGTCGCACTGAGTGTGACCGGCCAGGCTGGCGGGGATGAACATCGCCAGCTAGGCAAGAGAATCCAGGGAGGAGCTGCACAGAGAACGACCACCCCATCGATCCAGGGGTACGTGAACCCGGCAGCCCACCCTGTCTGGGAGGGATCCGAGTGGAGGGCCGGTGGGGACAGACATCACTGGCCCTCCCGGCGGAGGGGCACACCACGGACACCAGGCGAAGTAGATCTGGGGAGGGCCGAAGCCCGGGTACGAGATCCAGGGATGCAGCTAACGGCTGCTCAGGGTTGGGAGAGGAGGGCGGTGCATTCCCAGGGCAGGCGAAGCCTGCAATGGGTATAATGCGAACGGTACCGTCGGCCCGCCAGCAATGCAAGCCGTGCAGCGCCTGCCAGCGCGCCGGGGATATCAGGGGTGCAGCTAACGGCTGCTCAGGGATGAGATGGTCCAGGGGGGCCGCACCTGTCGCAACGCGAGAGGCCAGCCTCTTAACAGCTGCCTCGTCTCTCCGCAACAGAGTGCACGACTGCAACGGTACGGGGCTGACTTCCCTTGCTACGCGGCCGCCCTGTCCCAGTGGCGGGCTGGTCCAACCCTGCGCCTGCGGCGCGCCAAAACTGAGACCCACGCTGGGCCTTACCCGTGTCTGCATCCAGACTGGAGGGAGGTGTAGCTGGGACGGCTCTTCTCCAGTCCAGGGTGCCGCGGGGGCCGTCTGCCATCTTAGGGCAGCCGTTTCCAGGGTGGCCAAGGCCTCTACAGACGTGAGCCAGTCGTGGCCTAGGGGTGCAAGTGGGGGTGAGATGTGTCGGGCGCCCGAGGGGGGATAGCCCCGACGGCGCGCCCGAAAGGGTAGCGGGTGGGCGACGGGGGGTGCGCTGCCCACGCGCCTCTAACCAGCGAAGGCTGTCTAGCTAAGCTGCGCCAGGGAGAAGGGGGGGAGCCCCCGCCCCAGCGGAGGGCGGCCCCAGGTATTACGGCCTGGGCCGGGCGCAGCGAGGTGAAACGGGCCCAGTCGGGGCCAAGGATGGCGGGATGTGGTGGAGAAGGCCCGGAGACGTTGCTGAGGTGGCGCGTGTATCTGAGCGGTGAGGATCGCCACGGCCTGCCGCCCGATGGCGGGAACGAGTCACCCTTAGGCTGCGGAGTCGCTCTTGGCCCACCAGCGGCCTCGTTTTTCAGAGTCGCGGTGGTCTCGCGCGGAGAGTATCGTTTGCCTCCTCCTTTCCATTCGGAGCCCGTCCATGGGGTGTCGCGACGTCCCCATGAGGACCATCCCTGCCAGCCTCGCCATTGATCGGGGGTACCCGATCCAATGGCGCCTGCCCAGGGGTCCTGTGCCGCTGCTCGCCCGTGCCTGCGGGCTTCTGCTGTCAATGGTGGGGATCCGCGAAGCGTCGAATCTTCTGGAACCCTCCAGGGACCGACAGAAATCCTTCAGGAAGCCAGCAGGAACATTCAAGATGTGTTTAGGAATCGGCAGGAATCCTAAAGAAATGTTCGGGAATCATTCTGGAATCATTCAGAACCTTCTAAAATCATCAACAATCCTCAGGAATCCTCAAAACAGCTAAAAAATCTCATGGCAAAATTCAGAAAACCTCCGGAATCCTCACGAATCCTGACGACTCTGGCAGGAACCAGAATCCTCACAAATTCTTCACGAATCCTTCAAGAATCCTCACCAATCATACTGGCTTGAGCAATCCCCAGGAATCCGAAATATCTCCCATGAACCCTTCAGGAATTCTTCTGGGATCCTCAGAAATCATTATGATCGCTAAATGCGACCGCTAATATCAGCGCGCATTTATCTGCCAATGTCACCGCGAAATAACAGCAAATGAGCATTACTCCCAGAGCTCCCCAGAGGTACCCGCGAATTGATGCCGATATTTCTTCGCAGATATGAGCTCGCGCAAGGCATACCAGAATCAGGCACAAATTAGCGTCTCGAATTAGCAACGTCATCAGTGCCAGATTTTAGCGCCTAGATTAGCGAAGCCTGCTCAAGTCAAGGAAGAAACTTAAGCTTGGCAGTTCGCAGTCAAACTAAGCGTCGAGGTTACACCGGAAATCAAGCTTCTAACTGAACCCAGAAATTAAGTCAGTGCATTAGCGCTCAAATTCAGGCCGCAAAAATGAACTGAATTTGCCATGACGCTAAACTTGTCAATTAAATCCGAAAGTGAAGCCAGAACGTAGCTCTGGAAGTGAACCTAACAACTCGCCTGTCAATTGAGTTTCAAATTCATTTAGGAAAATGTGGATCCCGGAACAACGCCTAAAACCTGCACTGCCGCTGTCGTCGCCTTGACTACTGCCGCTTCCAGTCGCCACCACCAACAGCAGCATCATCATATTCGTCATCCCCGACGCCACCGTCATCATCATCCCTCGCCCGCCCGAGACATAGATCTGCATGAGCATGGTTCGCGCGCCTTTGACTCCGTCAAACTGTTCGAGCAAGCTCCGATGAGACTCGGGCGCGACGCGACGCGACGCCCGTTTTGCTGCACCATCACCAGGCGCATGCGCTGCATCGATCATTTGACACGTACGAAGCGCGCGCCACCATCCCGACATCTACGCACACAGCGAGAAGACATGCATCCAACCCAAACTGCCCAATACATGTATCAAAAAATACTAAGGCGGAATTAAGTCTTCATAGCATCCCCCCGCGACGACAGCCCAGCTGGTTTCTGCTACGGTCCCGGGGCGCATGAATGTCAGAGATTCGGCGGGGAGGCTTTCGGGGGCTTTGGAAGTTCCCGACACTTTTCGAAGGCACTCGGCGGCACTCGGCTGCTCTCGAAGGCATTCGGTGAATGGGCAGCGGGACGGGTACGGGGTGAGGGCCTGGTGGTTTGCAGAGGACCGAGGAGCCGCTGGAGCACCAAAGATGGGGAAGAGGATGGAAGAAAAGGAAAAGGATGGGAAGGAGGAGACGGTATGAGGGCCATAAAGCCCACGAAAATAATCCCGAGAGACCCCGAGAGGCAGATTGAGGGCCTCCGAACCAGAAACCAAAGCACGAGGTATCGACGCCCGCTGGGATTCATATGACCCAAGTGGCATCTCTTGGGTACAACTTGAGTCATATGGCTTGCATCCAGGAAGGAAGCATCCAAACATGCCCCCGAAAGGCATCCACATAAACCCTTACAGTCATGCAACACACCTCTGACCCACTACCCAGGCACGGTGGCGAGATTGGCCGAAGGTCACTAGATCCGCCGCCCCCTGATGGCTTGCCATAGGGGTGCCCGGCGTGCTAGATCCTTTCGATGTTGGTTTTGGTTCTTTTCCAAAAACTCCCCCTGGCGCTTCGGCCGATCCCGCCGAGGTCCCGGAAAGGCCCCGCAACCACCTCAACGACCGCAAAAAATTCTCCAAGACGGCTCCAGATGGCCTCTAAGATGGTCACGTTGGCCCAAGATGACCTCCAAGATGGCCCAAGATGGCCTCCAAGTCGCCAAAGATGGTCCAAGATGGCTTCCAAGACGGCCCGAGGGAGTCCAAGATGCCTTCAAGTTCGTCCAAGAAGCCTCCAAGACGGCCCAAGATCGCTCCAAGATGGCCTAAGACTGGCCAAGAAGCCCCCAAGAGGCCTCCAAGACGTCCTCCAGAAAGGCCCGAATGGGCAAAAATCATTAACTGTCCATGGGTTTTTGAAGGATTTTGGTATTTTCTTCTTATCAGCTCTCCAACGGTCCAAGACTGCCCAAGAGGCCCCCAACATCGTCCCAAGAGCGCCCAAGAGGCCTCCAAGATGGCCCCATGACAGCCCAAGAGGCCCCCCAGAGGGCCCCAAGACGAGCCCAAGACGGCCCAAGATGGCCCCGAAGACGCATGGCCTCCACGACGGCCAAGATGGCCTCCACGACGGCCAAGATGGCCTCCAAGATGCCTCCAAGACGGCCAAGAAGACCTCCAAGACAGCAAAGATGGCCCCAAGATGCACCCAAGACGGCCAAAGATGGCCTCAAGATGGCCTTAGACTGCCCAGAAGGCCCGCAAGAGGCCTCCAAGACGGCCCAATAGCCCTCCAAGACGTCCTCCAGGAAGGCCCGAAAGGGTCAAAATGGCCTCCAGACGGCCAAGATGGCCTCCAAGATGCCTCCAAGACTGCCAAAAAGGCCTCCAAGACAGCGTAGATGGCCCCAAGATGCACCCAAGACGGCCCCAGATGGCCTCAAGATGGCCTTAGACTGCCCAAAAGGCCCACAAGAGGCCTCCAAGACGGCCCAAGAGCCCTCCAAGACGTCCTCCAGGAAGGCCCGAAAGGGTCAAAATGGCATCCAGACGGCCAAAATGACCTTCAAGATGGCCTCCAAGACGGCGTAGATGGCCCCAAGATGCACCCAAGACTGCCCAAGATGGCCTCAAGATGGTTCAAGAGGACTCTTCCTCCCTTCCCCCTTTTCCTCACTCTCCGCTTCTTCCCCAACCTCGTCCACGTGTTCCCCGAAAGCATTCCAAATCGATTCGGGAAACACTAATTCCGAAAGATTGGCAAGGATCTGACCCAACCTTCGGCCAGCAGGTCCCAAGACGCCTCCAAAAGCACACAAGAGCCCCCAAGAGGCCCCGAACACGCCCATTCCTCACTTTCCTCCTCTTCCCCGTCCTCCCCCACGTGTTCTCCGAAGGCTTTCCAAACCGACTCGGGGAACACATGGCCCGATAGCTTGGCAGGGCTCTGGCCCCAACGTTCGGCTACATAGGCGCTTCCGAAAGGGCAGGGGGCGGCGGTGGCTCGCCGTAAGCGTCTTCGACATGACCAGAGCCACCTCTATGCATCGAGGGACGTACTGCAGAAAACCTTCCCTCTCCTCCTCCTCCTCCTCCTCCTCCTCCTCCTCCTCCTCCTCCTCCTCCTCCTCCTCCTCCTCCTCCTCCTCCTCCTCCTCCCCTCCTCCTCCTCCTCGTCATCCTCTTCCGCCTCCTCCAAGGCGGCGTGCAGCCAGACGGACGGACAGCCAGGATCTGTTTCCCTTATGCAGTGACCACCCACGTGGCTTGCCAGGCATTGCACGCCGCCTGGCTGTCCGTCCGTCTGTCTGTCTGTCTGTCTTCCCGGCTCTCTGAGCCGCGGCGCTTTGAGCTTTTTAGCTCGGGGACGCGTCGGCCACCGCCGCCCTCTTCCTTGTCGGTGGCCCTGACGACGTTGGGGGAGAGGGTGCCGAAACGCGCCCAGAGTCCAGCAAGGCATGAGGGTGCAAACCCGACTTGTCTGGCTGATGCTCTGGGGGGGCCTGTGCTCAGGGGAGGCTGCAGCACCGCTCAACGATGTGCTGTTTAACCGAACCTGCAGGGTGGGCCCATTCCCAAATCCATGTTTCGGTGCGGATTGTAAGCGCGCCTCGTCTCCGTCGTCGTCGTCGTCGTCGTGGTCGTGGTGCGTGCTGCTCTTCTGCTCGAGACTCTGTTTCCCTTATGCAGTGACCACCCACTTGGCTTGCCAGGCATTGCACGCCGCCTGGCTGTCCGTCCGTCTGTCTGTCTGTCTGTCTGTCTGTCTGTCTGTCTGTCTTCCCGGCTCTCTGAGCCGCGGCGCTTTGAGCTTCTTAGCTCGGGGACGCGTCGGCCACCGCCGCCCTCTCCCTTGTCGGTGGCCCTGACGACGTTGGGGGAGAGGGTGCCGAAACGCGCCCAGAGTCCAGCAAGGCATGAGGTGCAAACCATCTTGTCTGGCTGATGCTCTGGGGGGGCCTGTGCTCAGGGGAGGCTGCAGCACCGCTCAACGATGTGCTGTTTAACCGAACCTACAGGGTGGGCCCATTCCCAAATCCGTGCTTCGGTGCGGATCGTAAGCGCGCCTCGTCTCCGTCGTCGTCGTCGGCGTCGTCGTGGTCGTGGTGCGTGTTGCGCTGCTCGGGATTATGTTTCCTTTATGCAGTGACCACCCACTTGGCTTGCCAGGCATTGCGCGCCGCCTGGCTGTCCGTCCGTCTGTCTGTCTGTCTGTCTTCCCGGCTCTCTGAGCCGCGGCGCTTTGAGCTTCTTAGCTCGGGGACACGTCGGCCACCGCCGCCCTCTCCCTGGTCGGTGGTCCTGACGAGGTTGGGGGAGAGGGTGCCGAAACGCGCCCAGAGTCCAGCAAGGCATGAGGGTGCAACCCACTTGTCTGGCCTGTATGGTGCTGGGGTGCCTGTGCTCAGGGGAGACTGCAGCACCACTCAACGATGTGTTGTTTAACCGAACCTGCAGGGTGGGCCCTTTCCCAAATCCGCGCTTCGGTGCGGATCGTAAGCGCGCCTCGTCTCCGTCGTGATCGTCGTTGTCGTCGGCGTCGTCGTGGTCGTGGTGCGTGTTGCTCTGCTCGGGAATTGTTTCCCTTATGCAGTGATCACCCACTTGCATTGCCAGGAATTGCGAGCCGCCTGGCTGTCCGTTTGTCCGTCCGTTCGTCTGTCTGTCTGCTTTCCTGGTTCTCTGAGCCGCGGCGCTTTGAGCGTCTTAGCTCAGGGACGCGTCGGTCACCGCCACACTCTCCATTGTCGGTGGCCCTGACGCGGTTGGGGGAGAGGGTGTCGAAACGCGCCCAGGGTCCAGCAAGGCATGAGGGTGCAAACTCAACTTGCCTAGCTGATGCTCTGGGGGGGCCTGTGCTCAGGGGAGGCTGCAGCACCGCTCAACGATGTGCTGTTTAACCGAACCTGCAGGGTGGGCCCTTTCCCAAATCCGTGCTTCGGTGCGGATCGTAAGCGCGCCTCGTCTCCGTCGTCGTCGTCGTCGGCGTCGTCGTGGTCGTGGTGCGTGTTGCTCTGCTCGGGATTCTGTTTCCCTTATGCAGTGACCACCCACTTGGCTTGCCAGGCATTGCACGCCGCCTGGCTGTCCGTCCGTCAGTCTGTCTGTCTGTCTTCCCAGCTCTCTGAGCCGCGGCGCTTTGAGCTTCTTAGCTCGGGGACGCGTCGGCCACCGCCGCCCTCTCCCTTGTCGGTGGCCCTGACGACGTTGGGGGAGAGGGTGCCGAAACGCGCCCAGAGTCCAGCAAGGCATGAGGGTGCAAACCCGACTTGTCTGGCTGATGTTCTGGGGGGGCCTGTGCTCAGGGGAGGCTGCAGCACCGCTCACGATGTGCTGTTTAACCGAACCTGCAGGGTGGGCCCATTCCCAAATCCGTGCTTCG
>CAUYUJ010002248.1:524401-526901 GCA_963575745.1 Prorocentrum cordatum
TACATTAAGTGGTACCAGTGGTGTTGTTCCATTAGTAATAGTAGTATCAGGATTGGCAGCGTTAGTAGTACAAGTAATAGTGGACATAGTACTGCCATTAGCATTAGTAGTCGTATGATCAGTATTGATATTAGTGTTCGTATTATTGCCATTCGTATTAGTACTCATTCTATTACCAATATCTGTACTCACTGCATTCTAGTACTAGTGGAGTTGATCTTATAGTTGGTACTGTTATAGTATTAATACTAATTGAATTAGTATTAGTGTTGTCAGCCGTTTTGCTGGTATTGTCGGTACTCATACGATTAATGATAATATAGATCATGACCAGATTGGTTTCAATACTATCATTAGTACCATTATTGACACTAGAATCACCAGTACTACCACTAGTAACCGTGCTATTAGTAGTATTGGTATGGTTCGTAGTGCAGTCATAGCTAAGTCTGGTAGTGGCTTCAAAACCGTTATTGGCAGCATATAGGATTACCATGTTTACTCTTGTCACTATTCGTATTCTCTTGCTCGTATGATGACTAGTGTTAATGTGAGTGCTCTTCTTCTGGATCGTATGGTTCGTCTTCCTGTTAACATTCGCAGTAGTAGTATCAGTCTTCTTCGTACCAAATTCGTAATACTAGTGGTTTGCTTCTACCAACTAACTGATATGATTGGTAGTATGCATGGTTATTCTTAGTATTATTACTTACGAGTAGTGTTAGTAATACTAATAGACTCTTACTTTTCTGATTCGTGATAACGTTCGTTTTCTTAGCTGAAGTCTTAGTGTCCGTGTTACTAGTACTCGCGTTGTCCCTATTACTATTTGTCCTCCCATTCCTCCTCCTCCTTCCCCTCCACCAGCCCCTCCCCCCTCCTCTCCCCCTCCCCACTCCCCTCATCCTCCCCAACCCCACTTTCTCACATATAGTTCCTCTTCATCGCACAACCAGGCGTCGGCAGGACGGGCCGTACGTTTTGCCCGAGATGTCCTCACCATGTGTGATCCGAAAGAATAGAATAGAACATCCAACAGTTGGAGGGCGGGTCGTCGTCAACAGGTGGCTCTCACATTGGAGCCGAATCATTCGTCTTCACAGCTTCCAACAGCTACGGAATGGAGGGTGGCTCTTTGCCAACATGAGGCTCTTGTTTGACACGACTTCGATGCTGATGACCAAGAGGTATGAACTCCCACATCAGTTACACAGTTGCAGGCCGCCCCCTTTTCACAACGAGGGCTCTCGCCTGAGACTTATGCTCTCTTCATTACGAGACTGGTATTAGCGTGAACCACTGAACGGATGGAGGTGCGCTCTGTCCTTCATAAGCGAGCTCTCGCTGGATTTCCTTCGGTTGCATGGTCATACCCCATGGCACTTCTTCTTATAGCCAACAAGATAATGGACGGCTCCTTTTCGAAACCTGTCGCTCGAAGGGCAGGCCCCCGGGGGTCGTCGTGTTTCGAGCGGGGGAGCCTCCCGTAGCGAGGAGTGCTCGCAGGGGCCTAAGATGTGAGGACGTGGGACGCGAGGGCGTGCTGCTCGGCGGCGCGCCGAGGTGGCAAGGCAGAGAGGGGGCCTCCGGCTTCCTGAGAAACTTTCTAAGCTTCAGCCGGCTCAAGAGCCCCGCCACCCTCTGAGAAGGCCTGTCCCCTCTCGCTTCCCACCTCGGCGCGCCGCCGCAGTGCGGCATCGCTGATGAACCCTGGATTTGGTCTGGTCCTGCTTCAACGGGGCAGTTTTTACCTAACAGCGAAGACTGATAGGTTTCTAGTAGGCTCAAAAGAGAGCATCATGACTCCTCAGGGGGGTCGGGGCGGGACCCGGGGCGGCTGCCGTCGAAGCCCAAATCGCCTGGGACATCCTCGCAAAATCGCTCTTGGCGCTGCTAGAACTCCATTCCCGGCGTACATTTTGGATGCCCGGAGCCAACTGTAGGCCACTTCGTGGTCTTCGAGTTCCCAGAACTCCATTCCCGGCGCACATTTTGGATGCCCGGAGCCAACTGTAGGCCACTTCGTGGTCTTCGAGTTCCCAGAACTCCATTCCCGGGCCACATTTTGGATGCCCGGAGCCAACTGTAGGCCACTTCGTGGTCTTCGAGTTTCCAGAACTCCATTCCCGGGCCACATTTTGGGTGCCCGGAGCCAACTGTAGGCCACTTCGTGGTCTTCGAGTTCCCAGAACTCCACTCCCGGGCCACATTTTGGATGTCCGGAGCCAACTGTAGGCCACTTCGTCTTCTTCGAGCTCCCAGAACTCCATTCCTGGGTATGATTTTGAATGCCCGGAGCCAACTGTAGGCCACTTCGTGGTCTTCGAGTTCCCAGAATTCCATTCCTGAGGCAGGCTGAGGCTGAGGCTGAAGCAGGCTGAGGCTGAGGCAGGCTGAGGCTGAGGCTGAGGCTGAGGCAGGCTGAGGCTGAGGCAGGCTGAGGCTGAGGCCGAGGCTGAAGGCAGACTGAGGCTGAGGCTGAAGCAGGCTGAGGCTGAGG
>CAUYUJ010002248.1:531901-610976 GCA_963575745.1 Prorocentrum cordatum
CATCCACGCCTCACAGAACATCCGAATGGTGGTTCTGAGCAATCAATAGCCGATGGCGAGCTGCGCCGCCTCCCGCTCTCTGAGATGACCCAGACCCCAGATCGACTCGGGGATCCTCAGAAACCTCGGGGGACGGGCCCCACAGGGGGCCAGGGGCCTCGGGGGGCACAGGGAGAAATCCGGCAGACGACCACGTCTCACACGGCGGACCAGAGACCACCGCAGCAACCCGCCCCGAGCGGAGAACGAGGACCCACAAGAGGACAGTTTCATCATTGGTCTAATATCCATGGGCAGCGTGGTTCGCCACGTCGATACTGAGAACGGTCAGCTGCGTTGGAAACTGCTGCGGCCAGAATTCCACGCGCCGCTGCAGGCCCCCCTTCCACCTATGTCCCGAGAAGAGATGAAGGACGCGCATGGAAGAGCGGACGGGCGGGGAGCGACGGGGAAAAGGCGGGGGGCACAGGGGCAGGAGCGGGAGGGGTCGGCACAATGTCCGACGCGGCGCGAACCTGACTCCCGGCGACCTTGATCTTAGGCCCCACTGGGGGGCCGCAGCATTGGATGGGCGGGCGTTCCGCAAAGTGGTCTGGCCTACCCTTCGCCCTGTTCTCTGCGATGATGGCTCTGCATTGGCCACTCGCCCCCGTCGCCTCCTCCCCCCTCGGCCGCGCGCGGGAATACGCCGAAGTGACACGGAGGAGGGAAAGTTATGAAAATGCTGGATTGAGCAAGGTTGGACATGAAAGTCCTTCAAGCACACACGACAAATCGAGCCAGCTGCAAACATCGCTGGAGCAACATTGCGCTCGCGCGCCATACCCACGCGGGCCCAAGACTGACGTTCACGACGACACGTACATTGGCACTGTTCACACCGATCTAGTGGGAGTACGGGGGCAGAGACCGGCAGGGGGGTGTCACGCGCACGCGCATTAAACTCCCTCCGCCATGCCTCACAATGATGCGCGTCAAGAGCTGCCCTCTTGGCCCTGACAACCTCCGAAACTACGAGCGCCTTGAACGCTCTAGGGTGGTCGCGAGCGAATTGAAATATCCCCTGTACCGAATATCATCGGGCCTCTTGTCGGATTCCGCATGAAAGCGCAACCCAGCCAAATCCTGGGCCAGCAAGGTAGCCCAACCCAGCGGGCATCCCACAGTAATATCCACAAGGACCCAAACCAGGGGGGGAGCGCAAAGCGCGTCAAGCGTAGCATATAACGGAGGTGGGCCACAGTCATGCCTACCGCACAGGGCAGCCTCGGCCTGAAGCATAACTTGCGCCAAGCTGACAGATTACTCAGCATTGTTGATGGACGAGAGGTTGCGCGCCGTACGATGCACCGCCAGATGAGCAGCGACCATCTTTTTCTCCTGGGCACTGCTGATCATGGGCCAAGCACCCACAGCATAGTAGAGGACAGCGGAGCTCAGAGCCTCCTCAAAGGCAATCTTGGCCCAACGGGATAGACGAGGCCGAGGAGCCACAGTGGCCTTGATGGGCCTGGGGGCCCCCCTAGCTTCGGCAATACGGGCGTTGACTTCAGGAGCAAAGGAACCAGACGCAGCAACCTGAGCCCCGAGAATCTCATGAGTCAAAACAACGGGAAAGGTGATGCCCCATTTTGCTGAAGAAAGGCTACAAACCGAACGATCAGCAAGCCCAGGAACGCTGCGGGAACCCGCACCTCTGATAGTTATGATACCATTCGTCTTGGCGGCGTCGGGGCGCAAGCCTAGGGATAGCGAGGCAACGCATACTGATTCGGAAAAAGCGAGAGCGATGGCAAAAGGATAATGAGAGCGCAAAACAAAAGCGAGCACAGTTAAGTCGTCAACAAAGGAAAGATCACACTGAGCACCCACCCAACCCTGCCACACTGCACAACGCAGCGCAGGTCGAGAAAAGACGCCCCTAACTCCACGGCCAAGCGGTTTGATCCAGGACCTGAGTTCCCGAAGGACCACGAACAAACACAAAAACAAAAGAAAGCACGGCCACAACAGTGCCCGGTCGGGCCCTTCCTCCTGGGAGAACATACTGGCGAGCTCCTCTGAACTGCCAAAACGTACCCCGCTGAGTTTCCCTGATCAATGCAAGCAGTTGCGGATTGCGCACTGCGCCCTCTAGGTCCGTCTTGGCCTCGTGGGCAGCCTCCCCTCCCTCCTCCTGACACGATGGAAGCTCGATGGGCTCGAGAGCTTCAGCGAGCCTGGATTCTTCCCCAGGTAAAGCCAAAACAAACTACTTAATGGCACTATAAAACGCATCAACTAAATCCAGGGAAAGATTGACCGCAGACATGTTATGAGAGGCAGATGTTCCGCTGCGACTTAGCAGCGCGGGCGATGCCCGAGCCTTTGTCAAAGAAAGCAACATCCCCAAACTTGAAAACTAAAGGCCCACGAGCCTCCAGGGTGATGTCGGCGAGGAGGGGGCCAGGAGCCTCGGCCATCTGGACGGGGGCAGCCTTGAGAAAGGTCAGCAGGGAGCCCGTCGGGCCCTGGGGCCTCGCCAGCCTCAACACTCATCAGAAGGCACTGAATGTCGAGATGAGCATGCTTACCCAACTCCACCATGCAGAAGTGCTGCCGCATATGTTCCGCCATCTCCTGCTGCGAGGTTAGGGCGCGCTCGCTGTCGAGAGCACCATCTCCTATGTTTGGGATGTCTTGCAGGGGGTCGGTGGGCCATTGGCAATCATCATAGGGAACACAACGGGGACCTTGCACTCGCCTCATTTCCTCCCCCCTGCCGAAAGAAGCTGGTTGACATGGCGCCACGCACTTCAATGCGAGACAGGCCGGCGGCGAGGTCCCCCACCAGGATGCGCTCAGCGACGCGATGCAATGCCAACGGGGGGGGGGGGGGGGGGGGGGGGGGGGGGGCGAGAAAGTCATTCGAAGAGGCGAATCCTTGCGCGGCGACGAGGTTAGCAACCCCCGGCGAGGCCCCCCCACGCAGCGGGAACAGATCGCGCGACGCGCCAACGCTGCGGGCAAGTGAAACTTTATAGGCCCTGGTGGCGGCCCTTCTCCACATGATTAGATCCAAAACAGGAAATGGCATGAAAGGCTTGACTGGCCTGCGTGCAACATGTCCAAAGGAAGAGGCCACAGCTTCAAAAACCAACCTCAAAAACCTGAGCAAAGTGGCCATTGATACCCTCCGCCCAGGGGGCCCAAGGGCTCTCCTCTAAGGACGTCTGGAAAGCCCCCCATTGGGAGCAGCGCAGCGAGACGTCTCGGGTCTAACCTGGGGCATTGGGATTTTCTGACCTGAAAGGGAGCCACGGACCAACGGAACGCAACCAGAAGAAGACGATGGTCCCTGCAGGCCATCACATTGTCAAACGAATGGAGAACCCTGAGCTTCACCACCGAAGCCGCTAGGCTCTTCGACGTTGAGCGGCTGGCGCTTCAGTGAGAGTGCCCCCGCCATCTGGGCCATCTACACGCGTGTTCAGGATTGGAAGCTGAGACTGCGTAGCTGGCGGATGCAACCGTTCGCCCGCCGCGTCCTGGGCCTGCCGAAATCCATACTCGCCCACGACATCCAACACGACGCTACCTACGCGAGCACTAGCATCAACCATTGCTAACTGCGGCCCCCACTTGGAGCACAGTTCTCCCAAACGATCCCAAAAGGCCATCTGCTCGAGAGGGGGCCTCCTAGAGTGGGGCGCGTGGACCACCATCGCCGCCAAGGATGGCCCGGGGGCACAGACACACACCAGCAAGGCTGGCGGCGAGGCATGTAGGACCTTGCAGTGGGAGAGCTCAAAGCAGAAGTTACGGGGGCCTACCCTGGCATAGGGCGCACTCTTGTTAACCCGGAGCTCGACGCCCAAGCCGCCAGATCCATTGCTGGAGGCCCCACCCGAGGAAAATACGAGAAAGTCCTTTCTCAGCAGCGCGCGCTCCAAGCGGATTTCGAGCTTCCTGGATCCCCGCGCGATGGACTCCCAAGCTCCCCATCTGAATCCTCGGGGACTTGTTTCGGGCTCTCCTCTCACGGCCATTGAAGCCCCAAGCATGTTTGGTCGATGCTGACTTGGCACTGCACTGCACCACCTCGAGACAGAGACCGGCGGTCTTCTTCTCGGCGCATGCACTCTTGACAAGGGACAAGTCACCAATGCAATAATCCCCCCCCCTACATGAGGGCCCAGGCACGCGCGTGGAATCACGCCAATCAGGGAAAGGGGGCGCGGGCCCCTCAGAGCCCCAGGTCCACCCCCACTCCCTGGGAAGGCGCAAGACGGTGGACTCAACCGAGGCAAGGGGCACAGGAGGGGGAAGAGCCATCCCAAGCAAGGCAGAGCGGGCGCTGAAACGCACAAGGGGGTTCCTTGGATGGCCCGAATGCCCCTTGACATGCTCAATTCTCACAGGGGCGCACTGCGAGAGGGCGAGCCAGACTGGAGCGGCAACCCTCACAAGAGGGCCCGATGGATGCGGCCCTGACTTCCCTTGCACGGTTCGAACAACAGCGAAGGAATCAGACTCGAGATAGAGAGGCAGAGCAGCAGGTGAGGACGTGCAAAGGGCGAGCACAAAGCACTGCTGCATATCCTGCGGCGGCGCTGAATAGGGCGTGGAACGGCGCAGACAGGCGAGCGTCTGCGACATGTCCTGACATCCAGCTTGCGAACGAGTAACCCCCAGTGTCCCGATGTAAGGCTACAAAGGCCCAGGCTGTCGACAAGCCTTCCCCATGCTTTACAGACCCATCAGGATAAGTATGAACGGAACACCAGGCACCATCTCGTCGAGGGCGCAGATGGAGAGCCACACGAGCCTCAGGAGCACAGAGCCATGGAGACATCGTTCGACAGGGAGGGGGAAGGATGATCAGCAACTTTGGAGACAACCAAAGGGGCCCCTGGCAGACGGGCACAAATAGAGGGCCCCCCATGGCCACGCGGGGCCCCCTGAGCCACGCGGGCGCCCCGAGGAATCGACGCCGCCCCCCGCCCCACCCACCCACCCCACCCCCACCCCGCCACCACCGCCACCTGCCCATCACAGGCGGGGCCACGCATGAGCATCACCAACGACAGATCCGCACAGCAAAGGTTAACGTAGGAGAATAATAAGGAGTGGGAACATTGCCCAGCGCTGCAGGGCTGATGCAGCGGATGAGAAGGAGAAGAAGACGAAGAAGAAAAGGAGGAAAAAAAAGACAATATGGAAAAGTGGGACTGGTGCTGCGAAGCAGCAGCAGGGCAGAGTCCAACATGAATTCAACGTGGCCTTGTTTTGACCCCATGCTGAAAATGGCATCTACAAAGAACTCAGACGCACAGTGGGCGACAGTGAACCGTGGGCGACAGTGAAGGCCCGGGAAAGAATGGCCAACCATCCGCACCATCCCCAACAAGCCCCCACTCCACTCCCGCCTCTTCCCACGTGTAGTGTCTAGAGGGCGTCAGCGGCGAAAGTGCCGCGGCTCGTGAATTGCCCGACGATCGCGCGAGGCCCAGACCGAGAAAAAATGCCCCCCCCCCCCCCCTGGATCTCCCACACCACCACCGCCCCCCCCCCCCCCCCCCCAGCCCACCCTACCCCACTCACACACACACACACACACACACACACACACACACACACACACACACACACACACACACACACACACACCATGGGTCATCGATCATAGCCTGACCTTGGATCCACTCTCGCGGATTGCCAAATGAGCGTTCAGCCAACCATGCAGACGCCGATCTGGCAGCGGGGCAGGCTCCGAGACGCCCCCTCAACCTCCTGCTCCTCCACCTCTGCGCATTACCTCCCGCGCGTGACATGCCAGGCGAACACCTGGACCCCCTAGCCGGTTTTGAAGTGGGCAAGGGATGGGCGGGGCACAACGGCACTCGCTACTCCTATACCCAGGAGCCTCATGCCGAGTGGCGAATTAGCCAGCTGCTGCGCCGACTGAGATGTCGACTGAGGAAGCTGACGTGCAATGGCCATGCAATCCGAGATCTGCGCGGCAGACGCGAGGACCGTCATTGGCGGCAACCGCTGACTGATCTCGATCACAGCAACCTACACTGTCAATTACCGACCGAAGCAAACCATGACCCAACGGGTTGCCCGACTTCAAAACCTGACAAAGCTGAGAAGAAGAAATCCCCCCAACCCACCCACCACCCCACAGCACTAGCAGCGCGCGGTAAAATATCTTCAGGAGGCGAGAAGCTGCATAAGAGGAGGTCTCTCATGGCAGCGGCTAGGGGCCAACAAATCGGCTGCCCTCGCCTGCTTCCTCGACGACTCGACGGGCTCAACGATTCTAACTCGCCTGCGGGCGCGGGCTCGTCGGCTGGATCCACGGGCTGCGCGATGGCTTCCCCCATCGTCTCCTCGAGGGCCCGAACAGACATGTGCGCTGGGTCGGCCGGGGGCCCTCCACGGCAATGATATCTCGGGCACCGGAAACTAGCGGAGGCGTCATCGCAGGATCCCCCTCTGGAAGCTGCTCTTGAACAAAGGGGGGCGTCGGCGAACACTTGGCAGAAGCTGGAAATGGTACTTGCGTCGCCTCTACCTCCTCTGGAACCGACCATCCTCGGCGCCAGAGGTGCGGGCATACCTGCGATCGGCATGGGCGTCGCAGGTGCCGCCTGAGCTGGCGGCGGCGTAGGCGAACCAGCCCGCCCATGAGGCGGTGGCGCGACCTCCACCACCGCCTCCTTAGGATAAGTGCCATCCACGCTGAGAGGTGGATTGTCGCCGGGCGTCTGCACAGGGGCTGGAGGCGCTGGTCTGGCCGCGCGCGCCGCCCCATCGCCTGCCAGCCCTCCCTCCACGCCGAAGTTCGCCCTGCAGTCCTTCTCTAACTGCTTTTTGAACACCATGGATAGCATCGCCAAGCTGGCTGATGATGTAGTCTTGCTGAGCTGAACGCGTCATGATCTGCCGCATCATCTGGGGCATCTGCTGCATATGCGGGTCTTGGACGGGCGCAGGAGGCGGCGGCGGTGGCATCCTCGCAGGCGGCACGCCTGGCCTCAGCCCCTGCGGCGCCTGCTGATGCTGTCCACGGAGAGGAGCCGAGGCCGACCGGGTCGTCTGAGCTGGCTGAGGCCGCGGAGCGGGCGGCGGCGGGGGCGCCCCCTGCCTGCTGCGAGTGTCCCGACGCCTATCCAATCACCGCCCATGTCGTTGTCCTCCTCTCGCCCAAACTGCTCGAGCCCCCTCACTTCGGCAATGTTGGCCTGGATCGACTCCAGCTCTGTGGCGAGCTGTGCCTCCTCAGAGTGGAGCTTGTGGAGCTTCTCTCGTGTATTTCTCAATATGTCCGTGCTCGTGTTTTTTAATTTGCCTGAGCCTGCCAGCCAATCTGGGTCGACGCCTTCTCAATACTATTGACCATGAACTTAAGGCACCATAGCTCCGCAATGGTATTGTCATTGACCTTGTTGGCCTGACGTGCAGCGATGGCCAAAGACGCGAGTGCGTCCATCCTGTTGTACAGTTCCTTGTTACACTGCCTGATTGCTGAGGCCTCCGTCGGGTGGTCCTCCAAGATCGACACATATGGCACGCGCGGAGGCGAGCCTACATCTGCTCTGTAATCGGAACCACTTTGGCTATGAAGGATCTGAGCAGTCGGGCTCGCGGTCTTAATCGGTCACGTACCTCGTGGCTGACTGAGACGTTTCGCTGGGTGCCCTCGCTCGAGCGCATTTCCAAAGGGGCCTCCTTTCCTCACATTATTGTCGAAGTGAAGACCGCACAAGCAATTCCAGTGATGACATTTGACTGTCCGATGGCAATTCTCGCAATGCCAGGTACCTCATGGCTTGGGCCCCTGTTGGCGCCTCTGAACCTGATGATGCATTTTCTCTGGCGACTGCTGCTGCCTATAATGATGAGATCGAAAAATATTGGCTGTCTGATGTACTCTCAAGAGGGCTCGAGCCCGATCTCGCTGCTGTCTCCCACGTCTATGTCGCCTCTTACCTGCCGTCTTGCGCGAAGAAGGAACGTGTACAGTGAGCAGTACAATGAGAGAGAAAAAGAATGGCGCGGCAAAGCACGCGTGAGGCGTGGGTGTCGGGCTACACCTGGCCCGTCACACCAATCTGCGGGGTCGGGGACGGCCAGGCTTTGGAGCCCAACGCCTTCCCCCTCCTTTTCCTCCTCCTCCTCCTCCTCCTCCTCCTCCACCTCCTCCCTCCCTCCCTCCCTGCCTCCCTCCCTCCTCCTCCCTCCCTCCCTCCCTCCCTCCCTCCTTCCATCCTCCACCTCCTCCTTCTCCTCCTCCTCCTCCTCCTCCTGCTCATCCTCCTCCTCCTGAACCTCCTGATCCTCCTGATCCTCCCCATCCTCCCCATCCTCCTCCTTATCCTTTTTCTGGCCCTTCATCTCCTCCTCCTCCTCCGCCTCCTCACTCCTCCTCCTCCTCCTCCTCCCTCCTCCTCCTCCTCCACCTCCACCACCTCCTCCATCTCCTCCGCCTTCCCTCCCTCCCTCCATCCCTCCTCCTCCCCCTGCCTCCCTCCCTCCCTCAATCCATCCTCCTCCTCCTCCTCCTCCTGCTCCTCCTCCCCCCTGGTCCTGATCCTCCTCCTCCTCATCATCCTCCTTTCCCTTCTCCTCCTGACGAACATCCTCCCACGCCACCCCTTCCTTCTGAGCACATCCCCCCCTCCAAGACGCGTCCGTAAGCCGGGCCAGACGTTCTGCTTGAGACTTCCTCACGAACTGCTACCCTGAATATACAGCACAACAGCTACACGGATGGAGGGCTCTCGCCCTGGCGCCGCGCACACACGTTTGAACAACTGATCGCTGTCGAAATGCCGTTCACATTCAGCGCCGCGCGCATTCGCTTGCACGGCTTGCAGCAAATACAAGAGACTGCGAGCCCAAAAGGGGAAGTGGGAGAGGGCAGACCTTCTCAGAAGGCGGCGGGCCTTCTCCGAAACCCTCGCGCCTTCTGAGAAGCCGCCTGCGGCTACGGAGAAATCTTGAGGCTTACAGGGCTTCTCAGAAGGCGCGAGGGCCTCCGAGAAGCCCCGCCGCCTTCTGGGAAGGCCTGCCCACTCTCACTTCCCCTTCTGGGCTCGCCGCCGATAACTACAGGGAGGGCCAGCATATTTTCGAAATGCGGCTCTCACTTGAAATCCCACCAGCCCTTTAGGGCGTCGGTGGCTTAGAGCGTTTCCTCTTCCACCCCTCCTTCTTCCCCTTCGGGGAGGGGTTTACCCCTCCCCCTACCCCCTCCCCACTGACCTGGACAGGGGGGGCCGCGATCGGTCAGAGCGTCCAAGATCGACCCCTGGGGAGGGCTAAAATTCGACACCCCTCACGAGGATCGTGGCTCCTGAGGGGGGGGCTGAAATTTAGGAACCCCCCTTCGTTGATCGATCTCCAAGATGGCTCCGAGAGACGTCTTGGACCCCCTCTTGGGCCCTGCGCGCGGGCGGGCGGAGCGCCGCCCGCCCGCCCGCAAGGCCCAAGAGCCCACCAAAACGTTCGAAGATACTTCCAAGACGCCACCAGGGAAGAGGAAGATGAGGAGGAAGAGGAGGAGGAGGAGGAGGAGGAGGAGGTGAGGGAGGAGGAGGAGAAGAGGAGGAGGAGCAGAAGGCGGAGGAGGAGGAAGAGGGGAGGAGAACAGCTGCAGATCATCGGCGCTCTTCGTTCGAGCGCCTGGTGTAGGATGGGCTGGTGGGGATACGCGAAGCGTCAAGAATTCCCTCTAGTTCTAAGACCCGATGGTGCTAATTGAAATTCCATATTCTACGGCGGCTCCTCTTCAACAGGGGGCTCTCGCTTGAGACTTCTCCAAACTTTATGCCCACGCATGTTGAAATGGCTCCACCCTTACACGGATTGAGGGCAGACCCTTTTCAGGACGGGGTTGCTACAGGACACCTCCCTGAATGTAAAACAGGGCTAGGATCGGGATAAATCGATCCAGAGCGTTCCGGAGCGCTCTCAGAGCGTTCCGGAACGCTCTGGAGCGGCCGCGGCGCCCAATACATCCTCCAAACCCGCCGATTCTCAGAGATTCCGAGTTATCCCGATCCGATTTTGTCCCGATCTTCGCGTCGTTTTAGAACGTGATCATCCTACCTCTTTGCGCTTCTTCTTTCTAGACGAATGGAGGCCAGCTCACTTACAAAGCAACGAGGTCTCGCCTGGGTGGCAGGCCCACTGGCCGCTCGTCGCTCGAGGGGGGGCGCTTCCCGCAGTGGGAAAGGATACTCGTAGGGGCTTATCAGCATCCTTGATGCATCCTTGATGCGTCCTGGGGGTACTCTGGTACTGACTCTCCCCTCCTCTCCTCCTGCGAACGCCTCCCCCTCCTTCCCATCGCTCGATCCCCCTCCTCCCCTTCTCCCTCGATCCCCCTCAACCCAGCCCCTATTCCTCCCCTCCCCGTATCCTGGCCTCCTCCATGGATCTCTCTCTCCAGCCCCTTCTCCCCTTGCTCCCTCCTCCACATCCTCGTCGACGCGTTGTCACCGTAGCCATGGCAAACGCCTACGTCGTCGCCGTGTTCGTCGTCGTCACCGTCGCCGTCGTTGTCGTGACCGCGGTGACGTCGTCCTTGTCGTCGTCCTCACCGTGTGGTCGCCCTCGGCGTCAGAGTCGTGGTCCTTGTGCCCGTTGTCGCCCAAGTCGCCGTCGTCCCCCTCAATCCACGTGCTCGTCCTCGCCGTCGCAGCTGTCGTCACCGTCGCCGCCGTCGCCACCGCCGCCGTGGCACGCGACTTCGACGACGACCACGACGTCCGCGGAGACGACGACCACGGCAACCACGACGACGAAGATGACGACGGCCGCGAAAATGACGACGGCCACGACGTCGGCCACTCCGAAGACGACGACGACGATATCGACGACGACGACGACGACGACGACGACGACGCCGAACACGACGACGAACACGACGACGACAACGACGACGACGACGACGACGGCGACAACGACGACAACAACAACAACGAAAAGGCCAGCAACAGAGCCTGGCACCACCTGCCAGCGGCTCCCGGCCCTCCTGTGAAGGCTGGGCTCGAAGCTCCAGTGCCCCAGGTCGAACCCCCCCCCCAGCAACAGCAATCAGCAACCCTACGACCGAAACGGTGAAGTGAACGAGGAGAAGGAAGACGCTGGGGGAGGAGGAGCGGAGGAGAAGGAGAGGAGGACGGGAGGAGGACGGAGAAAGGAGGAGGAGGAGGCGGAGGAGGAGGAGGAGGAGGTCATCACCATCATCAACGTCATCATCATCATCATCATCATCATCATCATCATCATCATCATCATCATCATCATCATCATCATCATCAGCATCAGCATCATCATCATCATCATCATCATCATCATCATCATCATCAGCATCATCAGCATCATCATCAGCATCAGCATCAGCATCATCATCAGCATCATCACATCATCACATCAACATCATCACATCATCATCCATCATCATCATCATCATCATCATCATCATCATCATCAGCATCATCATCATCATAATCATCCATCATCATCATCATCATCATCTTCATCATCATCATCGTCATCAGCATCATCATCAGCATCATCAGCATCATCATCATCATCATCATCATCATCATCATCATCATCATCATCATCATTATGATCATCATCATCAACATCATCATCATAATCATCATCATCCAGAACAGTATCACCATCATGACCGACATCATCAGCAGCATCACGATCACCGTCATCATCATCATCATCATCAGCAGCAGCGTCATCATCATCGTCACCATCACCAGCACCGCCATCATCATCATCATCATCATCATCATTATCAACATCAGCATCATCACCATCACCATCATCATCATGATTAGTATGATCATCATCATCATCATCAACACCGTCATCACCGTCAGCAGCATCACCATCAACATCATCATCGTCAGCATCATCATCACCATCATCATCATCATCAGCAGCATCATCATCATCATCATCATCATCACCATCATCATCATCATCAGCCTCCGCATGCTCATCATCAGCATCATCAGCATCATCATCGCCACCCTCAGCAGCATCAGCATCAGTATCAACACCATCATGATCAGCAAAAAAATCGCAATCAGTAATTCAATATCGCCACCACGACCATTTAGGACACATCCTTGCCCGTCCTGGCGGCCTCCTAGAAGCCTCGTGTGAGCCTTGCGGGGTCGTCTGGGAGCCATGCTGAGATGGCTTGGGCGGGGGCAGCATTACCATCAGAATAATCACCAGAAGCATCATGATCATGATCATTACCATGATGATGCTGATGATGATGATGATGATGATGATGATGACGATGATGATGATGATGATGATGATGATGATGATAATGATGATGATGATGATGATGATGATGATGATGATGATGGTGATGCTGGTCATCAGCATCAGCATCAGCAGCATCATCATCATTTTCAGCCTCATAATCATCATAATCATCAGAACCATCACCATAATCATCACCAGCATCATGATTCGCATGATTATCATCATCATCATCACCATTACCCACACCATCACCATCATCATCACCATCATCATCGTCTTCGTCACTATCGTCATCACCACCATCATCATCGTCAGCAGCATCATCATCATCACAGCATCACCGTTCTCGCCGTCACCATTCGAACCCTGCGTATCATCGTAAGCATTCGCTTCAATATCGTCGTGAACATGATCAATAACATCGTCGTCGCGCCGTCGACCAAATGTTCCGTGAGAAGCCTCAGGAACATCAGGCCTGCTAGGTGGAGGGGCTCGGACGGGTCGTCGGGGGTGACTGGGAACATCAGGCCAGCTGCGTGAGGGGGGCTCGGAAGGGCCGTCGGCAGTGAATGATTTTGGCCTCCTAGGGTCCTCTAGGAAGCGTATTGGGAGCTACTTGGGGGCGTGGCGGGCCGTCTTGGAACAATCGGGAGCTGTCTGGGGCCATGTGGAGGGCACCTGGGAGCGTCTTGGCGGTCTCGAGGGCCATCCCGAAGCCACCTTCGGCCATCTCGGAGCCATCTGGAAGGGTCTGGGGGGCCCTAGTCGACCGACTTGAGCTTCACTGGGGCTTCTACAGGGCCATTCTCGGATTATCCTGAAGCCTCAGCGGCCTCCCGGGAGCGAAAAGGCGAGACCCTCAGAAATGTCTGGTTTTCCTTAGGTTTGTGAATGGTTTGGGCATCTTGAGGGCCTCTTGGAAGCCACATGGACACCTCCAGGGGCCGTCTTGAGGCCATCTTGAGCTGTCTGAGACCGTCCGGAGGCTAGCTTGGACCGTCTTGGCGGGCTCGGGAATCTTTTCGAAGCTATCTTCGGCCGTCTCGGAACAAGCTTTTTGTCGACTGCTCTTCGCAACCAGTGAAAAATAACTCCTGGGGTCCTCCACGGGGTCCGGAAGATCCTCCTCCGCCTTCTCCGCTTCCCGACTGTTCCTCCTCCTCATCCTCATCCTCCTCGTCCTCCTCCTCCCCCTGGTCATCCTCCTTCTCCTCATACTCCTCCTCCGCCTCGCCCGCCTGACTTTCATCCTACTACTCCCTTCTCCTCCTCCTCCACATACAGTTTGTCCTCCTTTTTCCTTTTCAGATATTCCTCCTCATCCTCCTCCTCCTGCTCATCATTGTTTTCCTCCTCGCTCTTCTCGGTCTCCTGCTCCTCCAACCTCCTCCTCCTCGTTCTTCTCCTTCTCCTCCTCCTCCTCCTTCTCCTCCTCCTCCTCCTCCAACCTCCGCGTGCTGCCTCCTTTTCCACTTTCTGCTCCCCACACCTCCTCCTCCGCCCCCTACTCTCCCCCTCCTCCTCCTTCTCCTTCTCCTGCTTCTCCTCCTCCTCCTCCTCCTCGTCTTCCTTCCTTTCCGCTTCCTTCCTTTACTCCTCCTTTTCCAATATTCCTCCTCTTCCCTCCTCCTCCTCCTCCTCCTCCTCCTCCACCTCCTTCGCCTCCTCCTCCTCCTCCTCCTCCTCCTCCTCCTCCTCCTCCTACTCCTCCTCCCCCTCTACCTCAGCCAGAGAAGCCGCAAAAGGCTCCCAAAGAAGCCCCCAAACCTCCGGAGAAGCCCCAAAAAGCGCCCAGAGAAGCCCCAGGAGGAATCCAGAAAAGTTTCAATCGGCCAGAAGATAAGCCCCAAGAGATCCCAGAAATCCCAAGAGGCCAGAATTCCCAAGAGGCCTCCAGAACTCTCCAGGAACTCCTAAGGGGCCTCCAGGATCACCAATCTGGGGCACAGAACCAGCAACCCAGCAAGCCCCCAGGAGGGCCGAAGGCCCCCCCTGGGGGTTGCTTGGGGGGGGGCGGGGCTCTGCGCCCGTCCCTCTTCAACAACAACAACAACAACAACAACAACAACAACAACAACAACAACAACAACAACAACAACAACAACAACAACAACAACAACAACAATCACTTTACCCGAACGCTCAGTGTTCTCACCAGTGCCAGGGTTTTCATGCGACGCCAGCCAATACCCCCACTTTGTGGGGGGGCAGTGCAAGCTCTACCAAATATCCACACGACTCTTCGCCACCACCCACACCCAGCTTCCCGCCCTATGACGTTCGGACACTTCACTTCGTGGTGCGGGGGGCCCGTTCAAGACTTCGGAAATTTCAAACGACTCTTCGCGACCGTGGCTACTACCCTGTCCCGCCCTATGGAGTACACTTCACATGGAAGCGGATTGACAGCGCGCGCGGGTGGAAATTTTGAAAATCGTGCAGGTGTTTTTCGAGGACCTACGGTGCGATTCGTGTGATTTTATGATGCGCGGTGTAAAATTCTTAAGAACCCAATGGTTTTTGGAGATTTCGGCGTGCGCGCGCGAAGAAAAAACGAATGTGTCCCGCATGGTATTATTTGACAGGGATGATGGCCCTGGCAGGTGCGCAACCGTTGTCGCAGAAGTTCGAAAAAGTTGCTCGCAAAAGCCCGTTTGACAGAAATGTTTAAAAAGTGTTGGGTTTCCTACGAATCCGCAAGAGCGCGCGGGATGAGATTTTGACATTTTTTTGTTGAAAAACCATTGGTTTTTTGATGTTTTTATGTTAAAATCGCTCCGAACACTAAGCTTTTGGAAGGATTTCGTCTTGCGCGCGCGAATGTCCACTTTACCTTATTTTTTGCAAGGGATTCTTGAAATTTGATTATATTAGAACAAGAAATGTCATTTTATAGTGTTTTTTGCAAGGGAAAACGGGATTACAACAAAACAACCGGATCTGGACCCCATCCACTTTTCTGAAGCTTTCGCGAAAAAATGATGAAAATGTAGCTGCGGCCTAGGCGCGGTGGGGGGCCGTGCACCAGGGGTCCCAACAATAATTATTCTTTAGAATTAATAATGTTCAACAACAACAACAACAAAACTGCTCGACCAACTACTACAATAACCAACAACAACCCCAAATCCCCCTCTCTTCGTCTTCGATCGAACCCCTTTTGGGGGGTATACCTTTCTTCCCTGCAGGCCGGGCCCCGGCAAGCGGCGGGGCGGCCGCGGACCGTCGGCCTGGCCAGCGGCAGCGCTGATCGGCGGGGCGGCCGCGGACCGTCGACCCGACCCCAAGAGGGACGGACAGGGGACCGACCACGACGACGACGACGACGACGAAGACGACGACGACGACGGCGACGACGAGCGAAAGCGAGAGCGAGAGAGAACGACAGCAGGGCCACGAAGGGCACGAAGTAGGCCACGAAGGGCGACAGCGGGGACACGAAGGGAATGCGTATGGGGCCACGAAGAGCGCGAACGAGTGGGGGCCACGACGTGCAAATAATGCGGGGCCACAGAGGGCAACGACGGGGCCACTGAGGGTAGCAACTGGGCCACGTAGGACAGTGAGGGGGACACACATGGCGACAGCGGGGCCACGAAGAGCACGCACATGGGGCCACAACGGGCGCGACTCCTGGGTGCCTAGGTGTCGGGAGCGCGGCGCTCGGGCAAATTGCAGGAAATTCCAACGCAAGGCCGTTCTTCAGTAAGTTGCAAGCAAGTCTCCATCGAGAGCGCGACTCCAGAGCGCCAGGAGAGCGATTCCTTAATAAATTGTCAAGAAGTCCGAAGCGAGAGCGCGATTCCTTTATAAAATGCGAGGAAGTCTCCGGCGGGAGCGGGGGTCCTGGCAAAATTGTAAGAAAATCTCAAACGGGAGCCGTTGTTGTTGTAACCCGGGGGCCAGGGGGCCAGTTTGAGCAGGAAGACTTCCCCTGTCAAGAAAACAGGGTGCGCGCGTCGAGGGGCACACTTTGATTGGGAAAAAACAGTATGCACCGGTGGGGGGGATCAACAATACTTATTTTTCAATAATGAAAACTCAACAACAACAACAACAACAACACCAACAACAACAACAACAACACCAACAACAACAACAAAAACAACAACAACAACAACAACAACAACAACAACAACAACAACAACAACAACAACAACAACAACAACAACAACACCAACAACGACGACAACGACAACGACAACAACAACAACAACAACAACAACAACATTAACAACATTAACAACAGCAACAACAACAACAGCAACAGCAACAGCAACAACAACATCAACAACAACAACGCCAACAACAACAACAACAACAACAACAATCATTTTACCCGAACGCGTGGTGTTCTCCCCAGTGCCAGGGTTTTCATACGACACCAGGCAATACCCCCACTTCGTGGGGGGGCATTACAAGCTCTACCAAATATCCAAACGACTCTTCGCGACCACCCAAACCCAGCTTCCCGCCCTATGACGTTGGGACACTTCACTTCGTGGCGTGCGGACGACCGTGGCTACTACACTGGCGTGGGGTACACACCCACAGAACTTGGTCACTTATTCGGGGCGCGCATGTGCCCAGCATGGTGCAATTGTGCCATACAATACATGATACAGAGAGACAGAGAGAGAGACAGAGAGCAGACAGAGAGAGAGACAGAGAGAGCGGAGTTGGTCACATTTTTGGGTCAAGTTCCTGGGATGATGGGAATACACAACTCTGTTACATTTGATAGTGTGCACGACACACATGAGATGATACGTACCGGCGTGCGCGCGCAAAAAACGAATGTGTCCCGCATGGTATTATTTGACAGGGATGATGGCCCTGGCAGGTGCGCAACCGTTGTCGCAGAAGTTCGAAAAAGTTGCTCGCAAAAGCCCGTTTGACAGAAATGTTTAAAAAGTGTTGGGTTTCCTACGAATCCGCAAGAGCGCGCGGGATGAGATTTTGACATTTTTTTGTTGAAAAACCATTGGTTTTTTGATGTTTTTATGTTAAAATCGCTCCGAACACTAAGCTTTTGGAAGGATTTCGTCTTGCGCGCGCGAATGTCCACTTTACCTTATTTTTTGCAAGGGATTCTTGAAATTTGATTATATTAGAACAAGAAATGTCATTTTATAGTGTTTTTTGCAAGGGAAAACGGATTACAACAAAACAACCGGATCTGGACCCCATCCACTTTTCTGAAGCTTTCGCGAAAAAATGATGAAAATGTAGCTGCGGCCTAGGCGCGGCGGGGGGGCCGTGCACCAGGGGCCCCAACAATAATTATTCTTTAGAATTAATAATGTTCAACAACAACAACAACAACAACGGTCCCGCTCGAGACTTTCTTTTTCCCTACCAGCCTGTGTTATTGGGTCCTCGTTTTGAAGAGACGGTCCCCGCGTTCTCCTCTTCCTCCTCCTCCTCCTCCTCCTCCGCCTCCTCCTCCTCCTCCTCCTCCTCCTCTCCTCTCCTCCTCCCCCTCCTCCTCCCACTCCTCCCTCCTCCCCCTCTTCCCTGCGTTTCACCCACCCGGTACAGCGCTTCGTAGCCCCATAGGGAGCTCCACCGAAGCCCCCAGTGCCACCGTCCACATGCGCCCCCCCCACTCAGTACAGCGTTTCGTGGCCCTATAGGGAGCTCCACCGAAGGCCCCAGTGCCACCGTCCACATGCGTCTCCCCACTCAGTACAGCGCTTCGTGGCCCCATAGGGAGCTCCACCGAAGGCCCCAGTGCCACCGTCCACATGCGTCCCCCCCACTCAGTACAGCGCTTCGTGGCCCCATAAGAGCTCCACCGAAGGCCCCAGTGCGTCCACATGCGTCAGGCGTGGCCCCATAGGGAGCTCCCCCCCACCGTCCAGTACACCGCTCCAGGCCCCAGTGCCACCGTCCACTGCGTCCCCCCACTCAGTACAGCGCTTCGTGGCCCCATAGGGAGCTCCACCGAAGGCCCCAGTGCCACCGTCCACATGCGTCCCCCCCACTCAGTACAGCGCTTCGTGGCCCCATAAGGAGCTCCACCGAAGGCCCCAGTGCCACCGTCCACATGCGTCCCCCCCACTCAGTACAGCGCTTCGTGGCCCCATAGGGAGCTCCACCGAAGGCCCCAGTGCCACCGTCCACATGCGCCCCCCCCACTCAGTACAGCGTTTCGTGGCCCCATAGGGAGCTCCACCGAAGGCCCCAGTGCCACCGTCCACATGCGTCCCCCCCACTCAGTACAGCGCTTCGTGGCCCCATAGGGAGCTCCACCGAAGGCCCCAGTGCCACCGTCCACATGCGTCCCCCCACTCAGTACAGCGTTTCGTGGCCCCATAGGGAGCTCCACCGAAGGCCCAGTGCCACCGTCCACATGCGTCCCCCCCACTCAGTACAGCGTTTCGTGGCCCCATAGGGAGCTCCACCGAAGGCCCCAGTGCCACCGTCCCACATGCGTCCCCCCACCCAGTACAGCGCTTCGTGGCCCCATAGGGAGCTCCACCGAAGGCCCCAGTGCCACCGTCCACATGCGCCCCCCCACTCAGTACAGCGTTTCGTGGCCCCATAAAGAGCTCCACCGAAGGCCCCAGTGCCACCTCCACATGCGTCCCCCCACTCAGTACAGCGTTTGGGGCCCCATGGGGAGCTCCACCGAAGGCCCCAGTGCCACCGTCCACATGCGTCCCCCCCACTCAGTACAGCGCTTCGTGGCCACATGGGGAGCTCCACCGAAGCCCCCAGTGGGACCGTCCGAGTGCGTCCTGAAACACCCAATTTAACATTTTCACTTACCCAGTACAGCGTTTCGTGGCCCCACAGGGAGCTCCACCGAAGGCCCCAGTGCCACCGTCCGCATGCGTCCCGCACTCCCAATTTGGCATTTTCATTCACCCAGTGCAGCGTTTCGTGGCCCCACAGGGAGCTCCACCGAAGGCCCCAGTGGGACCGTCCACAAGCGCCCCGAAACACCCATTGTGGCATTTTCACGCACACAGTCCAAAATTTCGTGGCCCCGTAGGGAACTCCACCGAAGGCCCCAGTGCCACCGTCCGCATGCGCCTCGAAAACCCAACGTGGCACTTTCACCCACCCAATACAGCGTTTCGTGGCCCCTTAGCGAGCTCCACCGAAGCCCCCAATGGGACCGTCCGCATGCGTCCCGGAAGCTCAATTTGGCATTTTCACCCACCCAGTACAGCGTTTCGTGGCCCCATAGGGAGTTCCACCGAAGCCTCCAGTGGGACCGTCCGCATGCGTCCCGGAAGCCCAATTTACCCAGTACAGCGTTTCGTGGCCCCATAGAGATCTCCACCGAAACCCCAGTGGGACAATCCGCATGCGCCCCGGAAACCCTACTTGACACACCACTCACCCAGAACAGCGTTCCCCCCACCCAGTGCAGCGCTTCGTGGCCCCATAGGGAGTTTCACCGAAGAAGATTTTCACAATTGCGGTACCCACAACTGCACATGGTTGGGTCCTTCGCCGGCATAATTTTACCCAGGGCCGGTGCTATTGCTCGCCGCCGAAAGCCGCCGTCCCAACAAAACCAGCGCTACCGCTCGGGACGTCCTCCCGTTTTACTTTGGACTGGCGCGCCACTTTTTCTCTCATCGGCACCGCCCCCAGCAACAACAACGCTTCCGCTCGAGACGTCCTCCATGTTTTGCTCAAGGCAATGTTCCTCCTCGCCGCCGAGAACCGCCGTCCCAACAAAACCAGCGCTCCCGCCCGAGACCTCCTCCCGTTTTACGCTGGATTGGCGCCCTATTATTTTCTGTACTGGCGCCGCTCCCAGCAAGAACAACGCTCCCGCTCGAGACTTCCCAACTTTTTTACTCAAGGCGGTGTTCCTCCTCGCCGCCGACAACCGCCGCACCGACAAAACCAGGGCTCCCGCTGGAGACTCCCTCCCGTTTTACGATGGACTGGCGCCCTATGTTTTTTGCATCGGCGCCGCTCCCAACAAGAACAACACTCCCGCTGGAGGCTTCCTCCCCTTATCCTCAGGACGGTGCTTTTCCTCGCCGCTGACAGCCCCAGTCCCAACAAAACCACGGCTCCCACTGGAGACTTCCTCCCTTCTTACTCGAGGCGGCGTTCCTCCTCGCCGCCGACAACCGCCGTCCCAACAAAATCAGCGTTCCCGCTCGAGACTTCGTTTAGTTGTACGCTGGACTAGCGCCCTGCTCTCTTCAGCATTGGCGCCGCTCCCAGCAACAACAAGCGGCCCTGCTCGAGACTTCCTCCCTTTCTGTTCAAGGCCAGGTCTTTGCTTCGCCCCCGACAGCCCCCTCCCCACCAAGGCAATCCTGTCGCTCGATACTTCCTTGTGTTTTACCTTTGGCTGGGGCTCCACTGGCGGCCTTGCACCAGCGCAGCAACGCGCGGGCATGCGTTTTCGAGGCAGGATCTGTTTAATTTCCTCGGAGGAAGTGTTTGCAAAATCTCATTGCGCCGGAAATCTGGAAATGAGAATAACGGACCCCAATATAAAACAATAGTCCCCCATGATGGGGACGGTTATCATGATGGTCGCATGCTTCGTGTGGAAGCATCGCGCATGAGGGTAAAACGATTGAACTCTCACTTCTGAAGAATAATTCTTGTTGATCCCCTCTCACCGGTGCGCACGGTTTTTCTCTATCAAAGTGTGCCCCTCGACGCTCGCACCCTGTTTTTTGACAAGGAAAGTCTTGATGCTCAGACTGCTCCACTGGCCCCCAGGTTATAACATCAACAACGGCTCCCGCCTGAGACTTCCTCACAATTTAGCCAGGACCCCCGCTCCCACCGGAGACTTCCTCGCATGTTATTCAGGAATTGCGCCCTCGCTTGGGAATTCCTTACAATTTATTCAGGAACCGCTCTCCCGGCGCACTGGCGCTCTCGCTGGAGACTTGCTTGCAATTTACTGAAGAATAGCGCCCTTGCGTTGGAATTTCCTGCAATTTGTTCAAGCGCCGCGGTCCCGACACCCAGGCGCCAAGGAGTCGCGCCCATTGTGGCCCCATGTGCATGCCCTTCGTGGCCCCGCTGTCGCCGTTTGTGGCCCCTTCACTGTCCTACGTGGCCCAGTTGCTACCCTCAGTGGCCCCATCGTTGCTTTCTGTGGCCCTGCATCATCTGCCCTCTGTGGCCCCCGCTCGTTCGCGCTCTTCGTGGCTCCATACGCATTCCCTTCGTGTCCCCGCTGTCGCCTTTCGCGGCCTACTTCATGTCCTTAGTGGCCGTGTTGTCGTTCTCTCTCGCTCTCGCTTTCGCTCGTCGTCGCCGTCGTCATCGTCGCCGTCGTCGTCGTCGACGTCGTCGTCGCCGTCGCCGTCGTGGTCGGTCCCCTGTCCGTCCCTCTTGGGGTCAGGTCGACGGTCCGCGGCCGCCCCCCCGATCAGCGCTGCCGCTGGCCAGGCCGACGGTCACCGGCCGCCCCGCCGAAACGCTTTCCCCCAAAAAGCGGTTCGATCGAAAACGAAGAAGGCGGGTATCGAGGGTTTGGGGAATACGCGTTATTGGACACTCGAGCAGATAAGGGCGAACAGTGTTAAAATGATTGTTGTTGTTGTTGTTGTTGCTGCTGTTGTTGTTGTTGTTGTTGTTGTTGTTGTTGTTGTTGTTGTTGTTGTTGTTGTTGTTGTTGTTGTTGTTTATGTTTATGTTTTTGTTGTTGTTGTCGTCCCCCCCGCGACCCACCCGCGACCCACTCCGCGACACACCCCGCGAACCACCCCGCAACCCACCCCGCGACCCACCCCGCGACCCACCCGCGACCCAACCCGCGACCCCCCCGCGACCCCCCCGCGACCCCCCCACGACCCCCCCGCGACCAACCCCGCGACCCACCCGCGACCCACTCCGCGACCCACTCCGCGACCCACCCTGCGACCCACCCCGCGACCCACCCCGCGACCCACCCGCGACCCACCCGCGACCCCCCAGCGACCCACCCGCGACCCCCCGCGACCCACCCGCGCGACACACCTGCCCACCCTGCGACCCACCCCGCGACCCACCCGCGACCCACCCGCGACCCACCCGCGACCCACCCGCGACCCATCCGCGACCCACCCGCGACCCACCCGCGACCGATCCACATGGGTTTGCAGAGAAAATCGGCGCCTGCGGCGGGCTCGCTGTATACCTTGGTGAAACTTTGGCGCCTGCGGCGGGCTTCTCCAGAGTCTCGCAGACTGCCGACGTCCCCACCGCCCCCTCACTCTTACCCGCATCTGCGGGACGCTACGGTATCTTATTCTACGGGAGGGAAGATTGTAACGGGCGGGGCCTGTGGCCCTCCACCTGCCATCCTGCCACCCCCGTGACGCATCACAATGTGATTGACGCGTATCTATCCAGCTTTTCGCCGCCGCCAGAGATCCCAGCCACGCGCGGACCACCTGGCATGTCCTCTGCAAAAACGCCGCAAGCTTCCTTCTTCGCTCCTGTCTTCCAGCCGCCGACTCTTGAGAGGGAGGCCTGCGTCTGTGATCCCGGCGCCATCTGCAGCTGCTCCCCGTGCCGACGTGCCAGCCGGGGTCGTGGACTCGGCCACGGGGGGCGAGGGCCGGAGCTGGGTGAGACGATCGAACGCCATCGAACAATGATGGATAGACCATGCGCGACCTCCCTGATGCCGCAGAAAACGAAAGAGCGAGAGAGAGAGAGAGAGACAAGGACAGAGAGAAAGAGAGGGACACATGCATAGTCAAATAGTTAGATAACGAGAGACACACGCATAGACATATATATATATATATATATACATACATACATACATACATACATAGATCTGCACTTAGGTACGCACATGTACATACATATTCAATACTTACGGATGCACGTATATACGTAGCACCCCGCAGATGCGGATGAGAGTGAGGGGGCGGTGGGGACGTCGGCTGCGAGACTCTGGAGAATCCCGCCGCAGGCGCCAAAGTTTCACCAAATTATACAACGAGCCCGCCGCAGGCATCGATTTTTCTTCACACCAATGTGGATCGGTCGCGGGCGGGTCGCGGGTGGGTCGCGGATGGGTCGCGGGTGGGTCGCGGGGTGGGTCGCGGGTGGGTCGCGGGGTGGGTCGCGGGTGGGTCGCGGGTGGGTCGCGGATGGGTCGCGGGGTGGGTCGCGGGATGGTCGCGGAGTGGGTCGCGGGTGGCTCGCGGGTGGGTCGCGGGGGGGTCGCGGGTTGGGTCGCGGGCTGGGTCGCGGGTGGGTCGCGGGGTGGGTCGCGGGGTGGATCGCGGGGTGGGTCGCGGGGAGGGTCGCGGTTGGGTCGCGGGGGGGACGACGACAACAAACAACAACACCACCACCAACAACAACAACAACGCAAAAAGCAGAGCCACCACCACGGATTATCACTTCAGCCACGCACGCAGGGACAAAGAATCCTCACTCTGATGTAGGTATGTATGTGTGTACGTATGGTTATATGTATTTACGGATGCATTCATGCATGCATGCGTGCCTGCATGTATGTAGATCGCTGTGCTTATACATACGTATACATGTGCGACCGTAAATACAAGGGAAGAGCAATCGAGATAGGGAAAGAGAAGGAGAGAGAGAGAGAGAGAAAGAGCAAGAGATAGAAAAAGAGAGAGATGGAGAGGGGAAACGGGAGAACAGTAGAGAGAGACAGAGAGCAGCTGGGTGAAGAGGGAATTTGAGGTACTTGAGTAGCTGTCGGCTGACAGCTCATACAACTGACCCTGGAAACCTCCCTGGTGTAATACCGACGAACTGCTTGATTCAATTCCCAACACAGAGTCGGGGACCCACCAGGCGGTTCAACAAATCAGCTCGCATCCTGCGGGAGCAATGGCTTCTGGAGGTATGCCACATCGCCCGCTACGATAACGTCGTCTTGAACAAGAATTTGGGCCGAATGGCCACCTTCGATAGCGCCTGCTGCAAAACAGCAATTTGGCACCGAAGGTGCTGCAAGCTCTGCGCAGGAACTGGCAAAGGTACAAGTGAAACAATGCCCCACAGGACACGATCATCATTAGAGGGCAGCCCGTGCTCCAGACATGAAGAGGACATGAAATACGACAGGCGGGGCACAAGGTAAAAATGATTTCCCGGAGTCTTCCTACACTTCGAGTCTATGCTCAACCACGCGGTGGCAGGATTGTGCCCACCACGAACTGACCAGCTCGAACGGTTCGAGCCTGCACCCTGTGCCCTCGCATATTCGAAGGACGATATCTCAGGTACGGCAGGTTCGTGTCGGGCCGACTTCAGCGTTGAAACCTGATACCACGGGGATCATGCAACATTGAACAACCGGCTGTTTCCAAAACGCCAGATCGTTCAACATCGACCGATTCTCGGTCGCCGGCGACATTCACGATTGAACGCCGGCCGCGGGGTCGCCGCCGTTCGACACGAACCTACCGTGCAAACGTTTGCATTGTTTTCCTCATGTATGTCGGAATGTGTACGCGTGTTCACATGACCGGCAGCTTCACCAGCGTTACAACGTCACGCTCGGACCGGTACGACGGGGGGGACAAAGAGGGACACCATCCTTCCACGGCCGCACAGTGGGCAAGAGAGGGACGATATGGGATGACGACCTCCATCCGAAATTATTTTGGGTTGGGGCTCAGCCCGTCTTACACATAAGCGCCCGAAGTCTACGACCAAACCACGGTGAGGCTTTTAAAGCAAACCTGTTGTCGTAAGTGCTCGTGGACGAGACAGACTCAAATGCCCGCGTCCTGCAACATCCCCGCCCACATTCGCAATGATGCCATTGGCTCCATCCCAACACACTGCCATCATGGCCGTCCAGGATCGTCGATTAATCCAACCAGCTCCTTAGGGCTGACGTGGTCTAAAGAGTTTGCTATTCCAATCCCTTTTTTCGCGTTCGGGTGCGGGGGAAGGGTTCCCACCAATGGAAATGAACTGGGCGCCGCGCGACGGGTCAGAGCGTTCCATGCGGCTCCAATGCGGCCCCAGCGAACCCAAGGTGACCTCTGGGATGGCACGATGCATCAGACAATTGCCGCACATGTTCTCCAATATGCTTCCAAGAATTGAAAGGCAGCTAATCATGGACAACCTGGTAATCCAGGAAAGCATTTAATAACATGAGTAACGGAAGAAAATTAGGTGCCGCGAAATAAATGTAACGTCTGTCTCCGCTGCGTAATTACGCAGGAACCGCTCGCTGGATTAGCGCAGTGGCACGCGGCGCACGCAGAACGCAACTGCGCACGCTCGCCCAGGGGCGATCCACCCCAGACAACCCGAGCGGCTCGCTTGCGTGTCGACGACGCAACCCCGCTGGATCTGCACCTCTCCGACGCCGCATCTGCGAGGCAGCGGCGGCGGCGACGCGGCGGAAGGCAGACGCGGGGGCAGAAGCAGCGGCGCAGCCGCTGACAAGAACGACGGCGCCAAGAAAACGACGACGGGGCCGCTGAAAACCGCGCGCGAAGAGAAGGGGAGGGGGCAGGCGCGCGACATCGCCCGGAGAATAGCACCGGGCGAAGAGGGGGCGCAGAGGACGGACAGGGAGGCGGCTAGAACTAGAGCGGGGGCGGCGGCTAGAACTAGAGCGGGGGCGGCGGCTAAAACAGCCTCGATGGGGCCGGTGAGAACGGGCCCTTGGGGCGAGGAGGGCAGGGCGATGAGGCGGGGATAAGTCATTGGAGGCGGGCCCAGGCCGCGCGAAACCACAGGCCGACTCGCCGCTGCATAAGGCCACGGGCCACCCGGCATTTCTGCGATCCAAACTCTCATATGGCAACTGCACCATCATCGCGTGAATGCCGATGGCAAAACATCCTGCGTGCCCCCGCGCGCCGATGACGCGCCGCCGCGGCCCGCGCGGCTGCCGCCGCAGCAACTTGCGAGCCAGCCAGCAAAAACGCCCCCCAGACTGCCGCCGGCGACGCGGACCTCCCTGTTCCTCGCTCCTTCTCCCCCCCTCCCCACCCCCCCCCCCCGGCCGCCCCCCCCCCCCCCTCGCGCGCTCTTCATCCTGCCCACCGCCCTCTCAAAGTAACCCCGTTGTTCCCCCTGGCCGTCTGCGCCGCGACCCCCCGCGGCGACCCCAATCCACGGCGCCGCTCGCATCCGGCCCAGCCCGCGCCGATTGCGCCAGCGCCTCGGGCAGCACATTCGAGGGCACTCAAAATCGTTGCTAGATAACCACCGCGACCCAGGGCGGCGAACTATGCCCCCCAAGCTCCGCGCCAGACGCCGGCGCAATCGCCGTGGGGTTTCGATCGGCGCGGCCCCAATGCGGCCGCGATTTGTTCAGGCGTGTTCGAGGTGCCCCAATCGAGATACATTATCCCGGCAAAGCAACCTAACAGCGGTGTGTATAAGCATATCTGGAAGCATTCCCCTTAAGATTCAGGTGAGAATCCAGTTGTAGAATTCTGCTGTTCTCGCAGTCGCAGTCGCATTCGCAATGACAGTCGCAGTGGCAACGGCCTTAGGATCCAAAGGAATCCTAAGGGTTCCTTGGGATTCCTAAGGCATCCTTAGGCACCCTTAGGAATCCACAGGAATCCTTAGGAAACCTTGGGAATCCTGATTCCTAGGGACTCCTAGGGATTCCTAAGGATTCCTAGGGAATCCTAAGGATTCGCTGCCTCGGCCTCAGCGTCAGCCTGCCTCAGCCTCAGCCTGCCTCAGCCTCAGCCTCAGCCTGTCTCAGCCTCAGCCTGCCTCAGCATCAGCCTCAGCCTCAGCTTCAGTCTGCCTCGGCTTGCCTCGCCGTCAGCCTCAGCCTGCCTCGGCCTCAGCCTCAGCCTGAACCTGCCTCAGCCTCAGCCTCAGCCTGCCTCAGCCTCAGCCTGCATCAGCCACTGCCTCGGTTTCAGCCTTAGCCTGCCTCAGCTTCAGCCTCAGCCTCAGCCTGCCTCGGCTTGCCTCAGCCTCAGCCTCAGCCTGCCTCGGCCTCAGCCTCAGCCTGCCTCAGCCTCAGCGTCAGCCTCTCAGCCTGAGCCTGCATCAGCCTCAGCCTCAGCCTAGCCTGCCTCAGCCACAGCCTGCCTCAGCCTCAGCTTGCCTCAGCCTCAGCCTGCAGCCTCAGCCTGCCTCAGCCGCAGCTTGCCTCGCCCTCAGCCACTGCCTCGGCCTCAGCCTCAGCCTGCCTCAGCCTCAGCCTCAGCCTCAGCCTGCCTCGGCTTGCCTCAACCTCAGCCTCAGCCTGCCTCGGCCTCAGCCTCAGCCTGAGCCTGCCTCAGCCTCAGCGTCAGCCTCTCAGCCTCAGCCTGCATCAGCCTCAGCCTCAGCCTCAGCCTGCCTCAGCCTCAGTCTCACCCTGCCTCAGCCTCAGCCTGCATCAGCCTTCTGAGCCTGCCTCGGCCTCAGCCTCAGCCTGCCTCGGCCTCAGCGCGCGTCAGCCTCAGCCTCAGCCTGTCTCAGCCTCAGCCTGCATCAGCCTCAGCCTCAGCCTCAGCCTCAGCCTGCCTCAGCCTCAGCCTCAGCCTGCCTCAGCTTCCGCCTCAGTCTCAGCCTGCCTCGGCTTGCCTCAGCCTCAGCCTCAGCCTCAGCCTCAGCGTGCCTCAGCCTCGGCGTCAGCCTCTCAGCCTGAGCCTGCATCAGCCTCAGCCTCAGCCTGGACCTGCCTCAGCCTCAGTCTCAGCCTGCCTCAGCCTCAGCTTGCCTCAGCCTCAACTTCAGCATGCCTCAGCCTCAGCGTGCGTCAGCCTCAGCCTCAGCCTGCCTCAGCCTCAGCCTGCCTCAGCCTCAGCCTCAGCCCGCCTCGGCGCGCCTCAGCCTCAGCCTGAGCCTGCCTCAGCCTCAGCCTGCCTCAGCCTGGGCATTCAAAATGTGGCACAGGACTGGCGTGCTGGGAACACGAAGATCACGAGGTGGCCCACACTTGGTTCCGGGCAATCAAAATATGGTACAGGAGTGGTGTTCTGGGAACACGAAGAACACGAAGTGGCCTACAGTTGGCTCCGGCCATTCAAAATGTGGCCTGGGAGTGGCGTTCTGGAAACACGAAGAACACGAAGTGGCCTATAGTTGGCTCCGGGCATTCAAAATGTGACCTGGGAGTGGTGTTCTGGAAACACGAAGAACACGAAGTGGCCTACAGTTGGCTCCGGGCATTCAAAGATGCGGCCTGGGAGTAGTGTTCTGGGAAGACGAAGAACACGAAGTGGCCTACAGCTGTCTCCAGGTATTCAAAATGTGGCCTGGGAATGGTGTTCTGGGAACACGAAGAACACGAAGAGGCCTACAGTTGGTTCCGGGCGTTGGAAATGTGGCCTGGGAATGGTGTTCTGGGAACGGGTTCTTAAGGATTCCCAAGAATTCCCAAAAGATTCCTAAGGATTCCTGGGGCTGCCGGGTCCTGCCAGATCCCATGTCCGGTTCCCGACCAGACCCCCCTGGGGCGTCAGGATGCTCTCTTTCGAGCCCACTAGAAGCCTATCAGCAAGAGCTGTTAGGTAACAAAAACGCAAAGCCAAAAAAAGGCCCCGCATTCGCAATCCCCATGGGAATTCGGTGCGCCCATTTGAAAGAAATGAAAACCAAGCGGCCGAAGTAGGCGAGGCGCTCGCCGACTCCGCGCGCGCATTCTTCGCATGAGATGCGGTAGAAATGCGAGAAACATAAGTGGCTGGGGAGGCGTTTATTTTTGCACAACACATGCATAAGCGATGCGCGAACAATACGCCCGCCCCGATCGGTGAAAATACAAAAAAAAAAAAAAAAAAACGAAATGACTTGTTCCCCAGGGCAGCCGGCGGGGGCGAAATAGAATGGGGCGACGCCCCCGGGGGGCCTGCGACGGGTTGCGGCTGCCCCATGGGGCCTTGCCCCCCCCTGCCCCATGCACCCTTGGGATGAGGGCCCGGCCGCCTCCCGGCGCCAGGCGAGCGGGGGGTGGGCGGGGGCGCGGCGCCAGGCGAGGGGCGCGGCCGCTCGGCTCAGCTGATGACGTCTACGCCGCGCCACCCCCCGCGGCAATGCGCCCGAGAAAATTTCGCCGACATAGCGCGGTGCCTCAAGGGCAATGACCCTGCGACAAAAATGCCGCGGCCCCGAAGGGGGCTCCACCCGTCGCCCCTGAGGAGGGGCCCACCGAAGCCCCCAACGGCGGCGGCCGCGCGCGGTGCTCGCAGGCCCCTCAAGCATTTGCTCGACAGAAAGCCGCAGCAACAGAGGCTGATCGCCTTACTTGGACACCCCTCGCACGCTTCGCGGCCCCACAGGCGACTCCGTCGAGGCCGCGGTAGCAGCGGCCGCGCGCGGCACTTGCACTCCACTCCCCACTTGCGCGCACCTCGCGCGTTCGATGGCCCGAATAAGGGAACCCGCCAAAGGTCCCAGCGCCAGCGGCTGCGCGCGTACTTGGGCACCGCACGCGCGCGTCGTGGCCCCATGGGGGCCCCCGCCGAAGGCCCCAGAGGCGGCGGCCGCGCGCGGCACTTGCAGAACCCCCACGCAATTCGCGGCTCGACGGGGGACCTCGCCGAAGGCCCTAGCGGCAGCGGCTGGGCGCGGCATATTTGCGCAACTGTCACGCGTGTCGTGGCCCCGCAGGAAGCTCCGCTGAAAGCCCCGACCCCGGTGGCACCGCTCGCGCGGCGGCCCCGCCTCACGTCGGCGCGCCCTTGTCGCGCGCTCCCTGGCCCCCAATGAAATTTCACCAGAAACTGTGATCGAAACTGCAGATGGGCGGGCCCTTCGCCAATAATGTGTGAGACGCGCACGGGCGACGCCAGGCCGCGCGCCCCCGCTGCGAGAGACCCCAAAACCGAACCACGGAAGCCGATCCCGCGCGCCGCTGCAGGGCGCATGATCGCCCTGAGCTGCCATGACAATCAGCTTTCCCAGCAAGGCACCTGCTGCGCGCCGCAAACACCGCTTGCGCTTGAGCGCTTACACCTTACATCATAATATAATTTGACTTACATGTGTCGGATCTGTGCTGTTGTCTACCTATTTCCGTAATCTATGTTACGGCCACTCTGAAGTTATTCAACATACCAGCACCTCTCCATATTACCGGTGTTCTAATCCGAGTGGCTCCAAGACTGATCCAAGACGACCCCGCAAGACCACGGAACCTCCCAAGGATGACTGCAAGAGGCCAATACCCTTCCATAATAAGGGAAACCCATGAGTGTTGCCTTATTGCCTGTGCGCTGCCAATGAGCTTCGGAGGCATCAAGATGGATCCCATATGGCGGCGTGTGGCAACAGAGCCCCAAGTGGGGCCCAAGATGGCGGCGTGGCGGACCCAAGAGAGGTGACCCAAATTAAGACAATTAAGACCTCCTTCGTTCACAACCCAAATCACTGTTGCATCTGGAACTCCATAGATGTTGGCATCTCGGGGGGATCGTTGGAAGGACTTTGGGTCAACATTGCTCAAACATTGCCCCAGATAGTTCACATGGCAAGACAAATTCCATGTGTCCTTCAAGACGCGCGCGTCCAGGCGGCCACGATAACGCCTCAAGACGGCTGCAAGTCGCCGCTGGAGCCCCTAAAGAACACCCCCGAGAGGCAGACATCGTTCCCAAACCTATGCGAACCCAATGAACTTGGCAGCATCGTCGTTTGGCATCCGATTGCCTTCCATTACCTCAATAAGGAGCCCCACAAGATGGCCAAACAGAGCTCCAGCAGATGACAAAATGGCTGGTCCCCTTGGGGGCCAAGAAGCTGTGTGGCTTATGCTGCCCTGTCCCCTGCGCCAGTTCCGGCTACTAAGCTCTAACTCTAGATTTCCTCCTTTGTTGTACTGATTGAAAACCGCGCGAGGGGAGGAGGCCGAAACGCTGCCTAAAACCAACCCCTCTGGGAGCTCTCGCACTTTTGCGGGGTGACCCAGGGCAACAAAATACAACAGACTCGCGCCCCCCAGGACACAATCCCTCGTACATCACATCGGTTTCGCGCTCCCGAAGCCACACCCCCTAAATAAAATAGCTCAGAATCGCGCTGCCCAAGCCACAATCCGTCATGAGTTACACCCGAGTCCACAATCCATTTAGAATTATAACGGGCTTCCGATCCCGAGGCTTCAATCTCTCGCAAATTCCCACAGACTCGCGCACTCGCGTTCCTGAAGACACACGCCATCGTAAAGCACTACATGTCCGCACCCCCACAGCCACAATCCTATCTTAAGTAAAATGCGATGAGCTGGCGCTTCGGAAGCCACAAACCATCGCACATGACGCCAGACTCTCGCTCACCAAGCCGCAGTCCTCTCCGTAAAACATCAAAGCCTGCGTTCCCAGAGTCACAGCCCCTAGTACATATACCCCCTAGTACACTCATACGCCTTTGCGTTCTCGAAACCACAAATTATAAATCATAGTAAAGTGCGCCAGACGCCAGACACGTGTTCCAAAGGCCACCAATCAATTACGCCAGACTCGCGGTCCCCAAGGCACAGAACTTTTCGTGAAGTGCGCCAGCTTCGCGCTCCCTAGGCGACTTCGAAGCCACTCCCTCTCGCAAGTTGCTACGCACTTGCGCTCCCCAAGGCCACGAACCAAAGAGGCCGCCCGAAAGCGCCACCCCTCTTCAGAGCAGAACGACAGCAAAGTTCTGGATTGGGATCTGCGTCCGAGTACGATTTCGCCCCACCCGTTTCCTGAGACTTTGGCTCGGGCATGGATGCCACGAATCCAAATGAATAGCTAAGGGTTCGCGCTGAGGAAGCCTCGGCCCCTCGGAAATTACATTGTAAGCACCCTCCCGAGGCCACCATCCCGTAGTAGCTATCACAAACGTGCGCGACCAGCCAACCATCAAACAGCCCAACTCAACCGCAAATCCACGATCAACTTAAGCAAGAAACCAACCAGCCGAACTGCCAGCCAGCTGGCCGACAAGACAACCAACCAGCATACCAACCTGGCGTTGCCTTGCAAGCAGGGGGGGCGGCGGCAGAGGGCGACGCCCTTCAGATACTGCCCCAAGGCGGCCCCAGAGCGCCCCAAGAGCGCCCCAAGAGACGGCGTGCCGGGCCCCACAGGAGCGAGGCTGACTGTGACCTCCTGCTGTGTTATCGATGTCCTCCAGCAGCCGGCCCCGAAGTCCCCCAACATGATCCCAAGAGGGCCCCAAGAGAGCCCCGAAGGCCTCGAGCAAAGCCGCAAGAGGGCCCCAAGAGAGCCCCGACAGCACCCCTGACAGGGCCACAAAATGTAAATTTCATTCATTTTTCTATGGTTTTTTACAGTTTTTCGGCTTCCCGCAATTTGGGCTTCCAGACGCTCCAAGACGGCGCACGAGGCCCCCAAGACCGCCCTAAGACGGTCGAAAAGCTCCCCAAGAGAGGTCCAGGACGGCCCAAGAGGGCACCAAGACAGCCCAAGAGGCCCCCGGGACGGCCCACGAGGGCCCCAGGACGGTTCCAACAGAGGGCCCAGAGGGGGAACCTCAACGGACATTCCGACTTTCAACTCCCAAAAAGCCTTCAGGAGGGCCTCAGGGGCTCCCAGGAAGCTCCCAAGAGGCCCCAAGAGAGCTCCAAGAGGCCCCCAAGAAGCCCCCAGGAGGTCCATGAGGACTCCGTCCGACCCAAAACCCAAGCACGGTGGCGGGATGGGGCGACGGCTATTTGATAGCTGGCATACGCGCCGCGTCACGACTTTCGATGCTGCGCACCTCCTCGAAAAACTCCCAGGGAGCGGCCGGTGATGCGCCGCCGGCGTCCTCGATACTGCCCCAAGGCGGCCCCAGAGCGCCCCAAGAGCGCCCCAAGAGACGGCGTGCCGGGCCCCACAGGAGCGAGGCTGACTGTGACCTCCTGCTGTGTTATCGATGTCCTCCAGCAGCCGGCCCCCAAGTCCCCCAACATGATCCCAAGAGGGCCCCAAGAGAGCCCCGAAGGCCTCGAGCAAAGCCGCAAGAGGGCCCCAAGAGAGCCCTGAAGGCCTCGAGCAAAGCCGCAAGAGGGCCCCAAGAAGGCCCGAACAAACTGCCAAGAGGCTCCCACATCGACAGGGCTGGGAAGGCATGAATGGTTGACTCCTGCGCCTGCTCAAGCTGTTCCCGAGCGTCGGCTTGACGGTTACATCCCCTTCTTCTTCGATGGATTATCCGACCTGTCGCTATCCTTCGCCTCCCCATTCCCGTCTCCGTCCCCATCCCCCCCCCTCTCCCTCGCATCAACGCCTCCCCATCAACCTCCGTTCCGTCACCTCTCTCCTACCGCCCTCCCCTGCCGTCCCCCCATCACCGCCCTTCCTCCTCGTCGGCATCTCGTCCCCTCCACCATCCCGCACTCTCTCGACTCCCCTCGCCTTCCATCCCACGCCCCCGTTTCCACGGGGATGGGGGATGGGGGGGCCTGATGGGGAGAGCGGAGACTGATGGGGGGACACCCTGAGAAGCATAGAAGCTGACCAAGACAGAGCGCTGACAGAGAGCCGAGCAGCAGAACAATAGCAAACGAAAACGAAGACGTCCTCTGCATGCCGGAAACAGCAGCACGACGCTCATGCGGCAGCTTCGCGGCGCTGGAATCTGGCAAAATGATCCAACTGGATGCGGCAAGTTACGCAGTATCGGAAATGATCGGAACAACTCGCGGAACGCGAATGGCCATACCGTCCAATACGCTCGGAAGAACTTGCGGAAATCGAGTGGCCATACCGTCCAACGCTCTCGAACGCAAGATCACGATGAAACAATACATTGGAAATTGACTATAGCGTCCTCACGGGCTGGGAAACGTAGTCGAGCACATCGCACATCCGACTTGGATGACCCTGGCCGAGGGTTGTCCAGCGATTCGCGTTCCCAAATGATTGCAACGACGGCATGGTTTCCATATATCCCGTAATGGAGAATCGACAACTATCGAGATGCCCATCAAATTTTGACTTGACACAAAGTTTGCACTGCAATCTGCCTATGTACAACTTCCGGCACTGCGACATCGCAATGTCCCATCACTGGAGATGTTCGCTCTCCTCTTTCTTGGTTGTTACACTTGCGCCTTTTGTGTGCCTCGCATCGCGCACTATGAGTCCGATGACCTATTCGCTGTAATTCTTCTGGACAGGTGGCAGGGAGGGTCCTTAGCCTCTCCTGTCTAAGCCCCCACCGCTGTGTTCACAGTCGCTGGAAGCTACCACTGAAAGATTAATTCACATGGGGTCTCCAAACTTCCTGCAAGTACAATTCGAACGGTATCCTAGACCATTCCTGGATGCTCTGTGTTACTCCGACGCGTCATTGAATGGCAGTGTTCGAATCGATACGGTGGCCGCGAGGCTCTGCCCAATGTTTCCGAAGACGCTCACACCTTGCGCCTTCACGGACGGTCTTCACGCAACGGCCCCGAGACTCGAGCGGGCTGGCCGAAATTGAAGGATTCCAACTGTCAACATAACTGAAAACGGTACTCCCCGTACCTCTCTGGGTGAACTCAGACCATCAGGTCCAAACGAATTCAACCGTGGCGACGAGAGACGGACTCAATCCGTCTCGAAGAAAACCGCCATTCGTCTGGAGGTCTAGTCGGAGCCCGTCTCCAGAACGTCGCGGCTGCGCGTCGCAGCCTCCGTAGAGCGAGCAGGAGGCTTGCCAACCCCTTGGTTACGTCTACCCCTTCCCAGGGATATCGACCCGCGCGGGCCTGGCGGGGGGTGGAGGCTGTGGCCCAAGAGGACCCCACAAGCCAACAGATCCCACAAGCCAACAGAGACTTGAGGTGCCTCATACCACTCGAAGGCTCCCCAAACAGCCAACATACGATCCAGGCCCTAAAGAGGGTAGCGAGATAGCCCCGACACACCTCCGAGACGACCAAGAGGGGCCCAATAAGGCCCAACTCGTTCCCAAAAGGGCCTCCAGTGGGGCCTCCAGAGGGACCTATGGGGGGCACCAGAACGTCCGGAGAAGCCACCAAGAGGGTCCCAACAGGGCCCATAGAGACCAGAAGTAGTACGACCAATAGTTTCCAACAGTTTCCAAGAGGGGTCGAGGGTGACCCAAAAATGCAGAAGAGAGCCTCAAGAGGACCCTGAGGGGCCCCTAAGGCCACCCACAAGAGGTCCCCAACCCCAAGTCAGTGAAGTATGACGGGGAAGGGGGGAAGAACGTGAGGAGGAAAAATATATGAAGGGGAGATGAGTAAATGGCAGGAGAAGGAGGAGGCGGAGGCGGAGAAGAAGGAGGAAGAGGATGAGGAGGAAGAGGACGAGGAGGAGGAGGAGGAGGAGGAGGAGCGCACGTACCTCATGGATGAGTTCACGTGCTTACAATGATGTGGCTGCTCTCGCGGCCGCCCGCGCCTGCTTGACCGGTGCCTCCGTGGCAGGGGCAAGGGGCAGGAGGATAGGCATCAGTTTGTGGTAAATTGTGCAAGCGAACGCTAAGATTTGATGGGTTCGGTGTCGCCCGCCTTCCAACGCACCATTGTCAGACTCACCCCCCAGACCTAAGCGGACCCAGAGACACACAGGGGGGAGGAATGATAGTTGGAACGCAGCCGCGGCCCACAAACGTGGGCACAACATGTCATGTGCAATGTCATCAGCGCAGTCGCAGCCAAGCCTACAGTTTGCTTGGGCGAGATTTTTTCTTCACTCTGCCTCTCATTACCCACGCGCCAGCGAGGGTTTTCACGTGCGGCCGCGCTCGGGAAGGGGGAGCACGGGCTAAGATAGCACGGAGGCGCCTCCAGCGAATGTTGAAGTCAGGGAGAGGAGGAGGTGGACTTTCAGGGGGCCAGGAGGCCATCCTGCGTCAAATGAGCGCGGGAATGCCGTCAGGAATACACTGGATCTGCAGGCTTATTGAGTACTGAATATGAAGCCACTGTGGTTTGCGCTGTGTTACAGCAGTCGCCGCTGCTGTCACGGCGTCGGCGCGAGCCTTGAGGACATGACAGGGGAAGGGGGGAGAGGAAAGCAGACCAGGATCAAAGGAAGGGGGCGAAGAGGAAGGCTAACCTCTGAACGATGCTAGACGAGACTTTCCAGCACAGCGAGCAGCACTTCCCTGCCAGCGCGGGCGACAGCTGCCCATCGCTGACAGCGCGGTCCTGGATACGGCCGGGGACAATGTCCAGCGTCGATTTCTATAGCCTGCAGCGCGCCACAAGCATGATACACTCATCATGATCATCGGCTCGGGCGCACGGAGCCATCGAAGACAGCGGCGCTCGGCCAGGGCAAACGATGATGGCGACAGCCTCAACAGCTCGTGCAACGCATGAGCTTCTTTCTGGAGGATGCGAGAGGGGAGAAGGAAAAACTGGGCAACGTACGAGCGGCAGGGGAGGATGGGCATACGATAGAAACTGACACTAGCGTCGCTGGGGGCGCGCGTGCCTGCCACCAGCCGACCCCGAGACCACCATTTCTGGTCTCCAGATGCGAATTGACTTTTTAGGCTTGCCCCAAGGCCGAATGGGATGCATAGAAATCGGCAGAAACTACAGATCTGGAGCTCGGCCCAGGGGGGGCTAGGAGCCGCGCGGCGGCCCGAAGCTCGTCGATCTCCGCGCCAGCAAGAATCTCCCAGGTCGGAACCCGACAGCATTTCTTAGGCTGCAGATCAAGGCAGGAAAGATCGGAAGCCGCTTCGAATGGAGGATGGAGGAAAGGCAGGAGGGAGAGGTTGGGGAGGGAAACCCCCACATCGTCGGCAGACGCGCCAGCAGAAAGGAGGAGGGGAAGGGAGGAGACAGCATGCTCCAGCCGCTCGCCACGGGAGCCCCGAAGCGGCGGGGGAGGCACTAGCTGGCTAGATCCCTGGGCGCAGGCAGCAGCAAGGCGGCGGCATGTCGGGTCCATCCCCAAGGCCCGCAAAGTTCCATTCAGCGGGCATCCCTGGGGAACTCCACGGGAAATATCATACAGCCGGCGCCTCCCAAAGCCAATTTTGAGGAATACCACGGCATCTGATCCCAGGGCCGGAATCGGATTTAGGTGACCTCGGGACATGTTAAATCATCGCAAAACAGCTCGGAGCCACTGCTGGGACGCGCTAGGAAATGCAACGCATATATCATATGAAATGAAGCACGGGCGACGAGCAGCAGTATCGCCCCCAATGCTGCTAAGGCGAGCCTCGGCATCGAAATTTGTGATGCGCGGCCCGAAGTTTCGGCCGTGAATGACTGCTTGCTGAATTTCGTGAGCATGCTGCTTGGCTACTGTAGCTAGGTGTGCGTTGATGGTCTGGGCAAGGGCTTCACTGTCGGCATTCAGTAAATTGAGACGACGAGGGCAGCCTGCATTCCTCGCGCACTCGGTGAGATCATGAGGGTCTTCACCTTTGGGGATGAAGGCAAAGTTGGAATGGTTTAAACCTTCGACGGGGCCGACCCCGAGAAAATCCGCAACAACACCTCATATAGCACATATGTGGCAGCTGGAACGGCCCTCCACGCGGCGCAAGGGAGACGGTCGGGGCCAGGGGAGGAGGCCCCCCGCGTTTAAAATCTCCGGCGAGATCAGCTGGGGAGGGGAGAGGGAGGTCGTTAGAAGACATGGGAGGCATGCGGGTGTCTAGATGTTCAGAAATCGCAGCCTCAGATAGAGTGGCCTCGGCGAGGAACGGCCGCCAAAACTCTTTGATGATGTGGGCCATGGACGACAGGTCGCGCTCGACAGCGAAGGGGCCGCCCTGCGCGAGCTTCAGGCCATTGAGCACAAGACGCCGCCGACTAGGATTCCACGCCAATGCATGTCTCATCGAAGTCAGCTGGATCTCCGTTTGCTCCGGCACCCCAGCTGGCGAATCATCGCCTTGGGCAGCCCGCGAAAGGCGGCCTGCGGCTCGGGCAGCCTGCTGTGCCACCTCATCGAACCGCTGCTTGTTAGTGAGCATCCCCAGGTCGCGGTACTCGGCGGAGCAAGCGAGGTAGACCAGGTCGTCGTCGCCGATCCGCAGACATTGTTCGGCAAGAGCAGAGCTGCCACAAAGCCGATGAGCAAGCCGAACGTCTTGGCGCCAGACCGCCCGAGCGATGGCCCGAAGCGCCACGCATTTGAGCTCCGCCGCCCCAGTGCCAGCAGGCGGCAGGAGTCCTTTCTGCATCTCATCGCGGGCGATCGCAGCAGCCATGCGCATCAACTCTTTCAGGCGCGCCCTCTTGCCAGCAGCGTCGCACTCGTGGAACCTGTCGGCGTCGACGCAGTTCCGGGGCGCCTCGCGGGGCCTCGGCAGCTTGGAGGTGGCTACAGGGATCGAGCACACGCCATGGCTCTGCGGCTTCTTCGGCGCCGGCTTCGCCTCGATGATCGCATTGTCCGAGCGGGCTCAGTCAGAAGGCCGCGGCGCCTCCTGCACCGCGTCAGGAGTCGCGTCGCAGTCAGTGACGAAGTGTAAGCTCAGGGAGATGAAGACACGGTCGATGGCACTGGGCGTCTCGGCGTCGCGGTTGTAGTGCGTCGGTAGCGAGCTTCCCAAGTCAAGCACGCCGCGCGCAAACAAATCGCGCAAACAAAGGTTCAGCCTGAGACGCCCTGCCATCCTGTGATCGCCGAGCCTGCCGCCGTCGAGGAAACAAGAAGAGATTGGTTGACAGCGTCGCTCACATTGATGTCACCAGCAACAAGGAAAATCGGGCGAGTTCGGATTGCCTCGCCCAGGGGACTTGTTTGAACCTAGCGTTGACGCATGGCCTGCCGTAGATACCATAGTTGTGGACATTCAAGCATCGCGCCTCCTTGTGAGTCGTGGGGTTTCGAACGCACATGCGTTGAGTGCGACCTGGAACAAGTGCATGGTGCACGAACACAGGTTCATGTTTAGGCTGAAGTTGCTGGATGATGTCTTCTGCGTGCCAGGGGATAATGATTGCAACGCCGCCCTTGCTGGAGTGGGCGTCGTTCGCGCCAGGTTCGTCGGGGCAGCCGGAGTAGAGAAGCATGTGCTGGATATTGAACTGGTTCAAAAGCGCTGAGAGAGTGAGCCCGTTGCCATGCACCTCTTGAAGGAAGATGGCATGTCGGAGGTAGAGCATGCGCTTAATCGTGAGAAACTTCAGCCGACGATTTTGCGACTGCAACCGCAAAGACCACGAGCGTTCGGAATGACATCTCGAAGCTCGTGAGCGCCGCCTTTGTCGATCTCCCAATGCAGGCACCGTTTGCTCGGATCACGTATATGCTGAAGCGTCCACGCCCTGGAGCTGTTGTTGAAAGCCTCCGCGACCGACGGGGTGCTGATGCCAAGCTGCGCCGGCCTTTCAGGAGACCATGCGAGCTTGGTGGAGTCGTTGGCGCCCTGCGGCTGGACCTCGACGATGGGAGCTGCGTCGGCGCTGATAAGACCTCGAGCACGCATGGATCGCGAATCGTAGTCTGCGTATGTCCGCTGGAGAACGCCCGACAGCTTCTTGCCCTGAATTTCCCGTCGTACGTGATTTGGCGATTTGTCGGGGTTGGCACAAAGAGAGCTGGTGGCACCGCTGACAGCCAGCGCAGTGAAGCGCCTCCAGGCACCGCCAGAAATCTGCAAGTGTTGGGCCCGCCGAAAAATCCGAGCAACATCAGGAACGCCCCCATGAAGATGCAAAGATGCAGGTAAGACACCTTGCCAGGCGACTGGCCGTGGAGACAGCATTGGTCTGCCGGTGGTAGCTTGCGGGGGGGCCTTTTGGGCATGCGGTTTCGGGGGGTCCGAGTAAACAGCTCCGAAAAGGTGTTCGCTAGCGAACAAGTATCCAGATTGCGATTGCAACCGCGAGGATGTTCTTTTATGGACGTGAAATCTTTCGTCTTGTGATTGAAGCCGCGATGGTTCTTTCATGGAGTTGAAATGTTTCGTTTTTCTGCGCAGGGGGCGGAGCGAAACTCTGGGGCCGTAGGTAGAACTCCCGTTGTGGCATGAATCGCGCGATGGAGGGCGAAAGTGAATCGACTGCTCCGCGCAAGGTATTGCCATATGTGGTGTCTCCCCGATTTTTTTGGAAGCCGTGGGGACGTCCTTTGACAAGTTCGATGTTTTGCGCTGCTGCGCACGGGGGGGCAAGTCCGATGATTTGCAAAGGTTTTGCCAGAGAAGTTGTGTCCATATTGTGTTAGAACCTGCGGGGGCGCCCTTTGACGTTCTCGACTGTCAGACCGCCTGGGGCCTGGACCTGGACCCCTCCCGGGGCCCATCTTCTTGGCCAGCCTGTCGTCCGAGATGGATCTCTGACAGCCCAGGCCGCCGCCCCAGGGCCGGAGGCGGGCCCCCCGGATCCCGAGGTCAAGGAAACGACGCATCTTCGAGGGCAAACCTCGTCGCTGGCAAAAAGAGCGGTCGTGAGGAGTGGGCGGAGCGGGAGGAGGAGGAGGAGGAGGAGGAGGAGGAGGGGGAGGGAGGAGTAAGAGGACTGGCCGATGGGGAGAGGAGGGAGGCGAGGAGGCAGAGGTGAGCAAATCGAGGGACGGAGGGGAAGTGAGGTCAGAGGGGAGAGGCCAGGCCAGGGAGGAGGCAGGCAAAAAGGAGGGAGGAAGGACGCAGGAGGAGGGCCCGGCTGTTTATTTTCATTTCAGGGCAGCAACGCACACCACTGCACCATTGTTCGTCCTTCCGACTTCCGAAGAGTAACTTCCTCCTCCTGACTGTCCTGACTCCTCCTCATCCTGCTCCTCCTGACTGTCCTGACTCCTGACTCCTCCTCCCCCCTTCTCCTACTCCTCCTCCTGCTCCTCCTGCTCCTTCCTCCAATCAAATATCCGATCCACTCCCTCACTCCCTGCATTAACCATTCACCGTGGTAGTTGGCAAACTCAATGCCAATCCACTTCGAAAAAAACGAGCTCGAGGTATCTCTCCGAGGCCCCGAGTCCGATGCCCTCGCCTGGGGCCTCGCCTCGCAGATGAGCCTCGACATATTTACAACCTCGCGGCGCTGCACACGCGCTGCAACTGCCTCAACTGCAACTGCCAACTGCCTAAGCCGCGCCCTTGCCGCCGCCCTTGTTGCAGGCCTTGAACATCTTGGCGGCCGCCGCCGCGGCCCCGGCCCTCATCATGGCGGCCTTGGCGGCCTTGGCGGAGGCAGCGACGAGCGCCGCCGCCACCGATCCAGGCGGCGGCGGCGGCGGCGGCGGCTTCGCCGCGCCACTCGCCGCCGGGCCGCAGACGGCCGCCGTCTTCGGTGGAGGTGGCGGCTTCACTGCCGGCGGCGCCGGCGGCTCCTGAGAGGCTTTAGCCTGCTTGCCAGGCTTCTCCTCTCGGGTCGGGCGAAAGGGGGGGATAGCAAAGGGGGGTTTGAGAGTCAGCTCACGTAACTGATGTCCCCGGCGCCTGAGGCGGCTATGCATCGGGGAATGGGCCCCTCGCCCCTCGGTGAGGCCGAAACCAGCTGCGTGCACAGAGGCATCCGAGATGGGGTCCGAGTAGATGGGGTCCGCTGCATCGCCAATGCATCCTGACGCATCGCCGATGCATCGCCGGATGCATCGGCGGATGCATCGGCGACGTCGGCGATGCATCGGCGACGTCGGCCTGCGGAAACGCGATCTCCGCATCGAGCCACATCGTCGATGCATCGGCGATGCGGCGCGATCCACCGACCACACCTACTCCAACCCCATCTGGGAAGCCTAGAATGTAGCAAATTTCGTACCCCCCCCCTTTCCCAATCCCCCCTTTTCGCCCGGCCCGACCCTCTGGCTTCTCCTCGGCGGCCGGGGCGGCCGCAGCAGCCGCAGCAGCCGAAACCTCGGCCTCGGCCTTGGCGTTCGGCGGCACCGCCGCCGGGCCCAGGCCACTCGCCTCACTGCCACCGCCGGCGCTCAGGCTCAGGCCCAGGGCGTCCCCGGGCTGCGCAGCCTCCTTCGTGCCCGCGCCCTGGGCGCCCTCGCTCGGCTCCTCCTTCTGAGTCTCCTGCGCCTCTGGATGCTCAGCTGCGCTCTGCTCGAAGGACGGATCCTCGACATCGGCGGGCCGAGGCTCGACTGGCTCGCCGAGCCCAGCAACCTGTCCCTCTGTCGGCGTCACTGGCGCCCCTAGGTCGGAGTCCTCGTCCTGCCCTCCCTCTGGCTCCGGCGCCGGCACCGCGCCTGCGCCTGGACCGGCCTCCGCCTCCTCCGCCGCGGCCTCCGACTCCGCCTCCTCGCCGCGGTCCTTGGCCTGCGGGGCCGGAGCGCAAACCTCCGCCGCCGCCGCAGCGGCCGCGGCGGGCCCGGGCCCGGCGACGCCCGGGAGGCCGCCTCCGAGCTGCGGCGGCGGTGCGTCGCCGAGGGCCTGGGGCAGCGGGTGCGGTTCCTTGAGCTTCAACAAGGCCTCCAACATCGGGTTCTTCTTGTTCATGTTGAGCAAATCCGCCATCAGCACTTTCAAGTCGCTGAGCCCCGTCATCTCGTTGGCCCAGAAGACACACACGCGAAATCCAGTCGACTCTGAGATCGCAGACCTCTCAGCTTTCACGAAGCCGCTCGGAAGATAAAACGACTCGTGCTCCGAGACCGTGCCGAGGTAGAACTGCACGCCAGAGTTGAGCGCCTGTGTGATCATCGTCGGGCTCGCGCTCTGAAGCCACTGCACCGTCGCGAGCATGCTGACCGGCTGCTTCATGGCCTTGAGCCCCTTCGACTCGCGGATGTAGTTCCCGATCTGCGCGAACGGGGCAGCCAACACAGTCCTGGAGCCCATGACGTTATAGCGGAAGGTGGCCACTCCTGCTGGCTCAAGTGCACACGTCTCTGCTGCAGGTCCTCGAATCCACATCTCCACTTTCGCCAACGGGTTGAGGCAAGCCATCTCGTTCTCGAGCTTGTCGTGAATCTCGCCCTTCGGCAAAGCCATCAAGATCTTCTCCTTCCAAGCGTCGTGAACGGTGGGCTGCATCAGCGAAGCGTGGAACTGTCCGCTCCTCTTGTCAGGGCGGACTCTGTACGCATTCAAAGCGTCCGTCAGCTCTTTCTGCAGATTGGGAGTGTTGTCGTAGTAGTCGCGCAAAGACTCGCTCTTGGACACGATCACTGGCACGGTGATGTCGCTGAGGCTCAGCTCCTTGAAGTCCGCCTCGTTGACCACCTTCATGCGGTGATCCATGTCTGGCTGCCACTCCCAAAATTTCTTGGCGTCTGCAGCGGGCGCAGGAGCAGGCTCGGGCGCCAGTTCTCCAAGACCCCTCTTCTGGCGCTTGATCGACTCCTGCTCAGCCTTGTTCTTCCGCTTCAGCAGCTCCGACTTGAAGGTCACGCGCGCGTTGTAGAGCTCGGCCGTCGCCTCGAAGGGGGGCCGCAATGCAATCGCAGGAAGGCCGGGGGCCGAGGGGAAGGAGGAATACGAGAAATACAGAGGAGGACGGATCAGAAAATGCGGGACAGAAGGGGCAGGGCAGGGCCGGGCCCAGAACCGCTCTAGCCAGAGCCTTCACGCCTCCTCATTCCACTTGTATCGTGCTACTTCTGCAGCCTCCTTCTCCTCCTACTCCTGCTTCTCCTGATGATGTATATCGTCCTGTCCCTGCTCCTGGTGCTCCTGGCGCTCCTCCTGCTACTGCTGCTGCTCCTGTTTCAAACCCTCCTCTTCCTCCTGGCTGGCCATGTTTCGGGGGGCGTGTGTGATCGGGGCATCCGTCCCAACGTGCCTTGCTGCGCGCCTTGGCGAGCTCCTGCCCCGCGCGGAAGTAGAGCAAGTGCTTCTGCTCCTCATCCAGGAGGGACTTCTCAGTGACCAAGGTTGCCGAGAGCTCCGTGCGAGACTGGAGCTGATCCAATGTCTCGAGGTACTGGTAATTGTAGCACGGCGCCGCTTTGGCAAGCGGATTCTCACCCTTGCCGTCATCGATCGGGCCTGAGCCTGCGCGGGTGCTGGCTTTATCGTCGAGCTGGGCGAACGTATCTAAGTACTCGGACAAACATTTACTGGCTCCGGGGCCGGTCGCCATCACATACTCCATCGCCCTCAAGCGGCCGGACACAACGGACAACTCGCGCTTGTACTGTTCCTTGTCAACGTCTGAGCTGAAGTCCAGGAGAGCCGACTCGACGCTGAGCCTCTCCTTGTTGAGCGTGTATTTGGTCTTCTCGAACTCCCGCTCAAGCTTGCGCATGGCCTGGCAGGTAGCCCAGAAAAGAGGCCCGCGAAAGGCGCCCGGACAGGCCCCAAGACATTCCCAACTCCCAAGGGGCGCCGAGGGGTGCACCATCACAGCTCAGGACATCGGGCACAAGGCTCCAGGGCCCCACGAAAACAAAAAAAAACACAGGACGGTCCAAGAGGAGAGGGCCCAGTCCAGCCGACCGGGCTGGGACTGCCAAGGGCCAAGGCTTCAAGGGGCCCCTAGGAGGACCCCAAAAGAAGCCTGGGAGGGCCCGAGACCAAGGCCGGACACTTTACGACGAAAGTGCCTGGTCCTGTGATTTGTCGTGTAAAGTGTCCGGCGCTATGCTGTGGCATGCTATACTGCGTTATGCTATGCTATGTTATGCTATGCTATGCTGCGCTATGCTATGGTGTCCTATGTTATGCTAAGCTATGCTATGTCATGTTTCACTGTGCTACGCTACGCTATGCTATGCGATGCTGAGCTGCGCTATGCTAGGCTATGTTTTGTGGCTCCGGGTCATACATACGGTTTGGTCGGCACAATCCCTATGCCGAAATCACAAGCCACTGCTATGCTATGTTATGCTATGCTATGCTTGGCAATGTTATGCTATGCTATGCTATGTTATGCCAAGCAGCGCTGCGCTATGCTAAGCAGCTAAGCTAAGCAGCTAAGCTAAGCTAGCCCTCTAGGCATAGCCTAGCCTACGTAACTGGGGGAACCGCGGGGCGGATCCTGGGGGGCCCTGGGGGAACCGCCCGGGGCGATTTGCACTGCCTGGCAACTTGAAGTTGACACAGTACGAACCCTTCTAGGCAGAGCCTAGGTAGGGAACTTATGGAAGGCCAACGAAGGCTGTCTTGAAGTTCCAGGGTGCTTGGGGCTCGTCGAGGCCCAAGAGACCAAGAGGGCCCAGGAGGGTCTCAAGAGGGCGCCGATGGAGTTTCAGGATGTCCTAGACGCGGTGCCTTAAGGCAAGCTGTCGGCTGTTATCATTGCATCAGCGAGTCGTTCAATGTTCGAAAGGGCCCTGGAGTGCAATCACTGATTAGGGAACGCTGGGAACAGCGTGCTTCGGGCCATCCTCCTGATCTGAGTCCGAGGAGGGTCCTCCTTTGGCCATGAGGGCCCAAGATTCAAGAATGTCCCAAACGTCTCCTCCTCCAACCCCCTACCTGGGCCCTACCTCCTAACTCGTCCTCCTCCTCCACCCTCCTCTCCTCCTCCTCCTCTTCCTCCTCCTCCTCCTCCTCCTCCTCCTCGTCCCTCACCTCTGGACTCCGACCTCCCTTACTCATTACTCCCTCCTCCCTCCAATCCTCACCTCCTCCAGTTGGCCACCCTCTTCGATTTCTCAAGCCGTTGACCCTGCCACCACCCTACCTTGTTTCGCGCCAAGTCGGCGTCGAACTTCTCCTGCTGATCCTCCTGGTCGCCGAACGGCGGCCCCGCGGCGGCGCCCTGGGCCTCGTCGCCTACGTCCTCGTCGCCGTCCTCGGTGTCCGCCGGCTGGGGGCCAGCGCTCATCGCCTGCAGGTCGACCTTCGCCATGGAGCCAGCCAGCGCCCTGACGTTGGTGCCCTCGGTCCGCGCCATGGCGGCCGCGGCCTCGAACCTCTCCTTCCTCTCGCGATTGGCCTCCACGGCGTCAGCCTGGATGGGAAAGGGAACGATCGCCCCCCGGAAGCGACGCCACTGGGCCTAAGGGGATTGCACCGAGATGGCAGGCAAGAAATCTCAGGCGCTGACTGGCCCCGAGGCTCGGGAGCCCCGGGCCCGAGGCTCGAGGCTCGGGGCGGGCCCCAGCCCCCAACTCTCGGCAATCGTTCCACGCGGCAAGTGGGTGACATGAGTGCTCGAGGCTTCACCGCTTCACCCATGGCCTCGGTGTCGATGAAGGCTGACCCAACCGAACCAGAGTGCACCTGGTCCACCATGTTGGCAACGTCAGAGCGGCTCGCCTTCTTCTTCGAGGCCACGTGCACTTCCACTTGATCCTCCTCCGCCTCTTCGGAGAAGCTGGATTCATAATCTCCGAGACATATTTTTATCCGTGCCGCCCCATTCGGGCCATCGTCGGTCTTGCGGATTGCCGGGTCGTTCATCATCTCCTGCCACTGCTTGGCCGCTGTCTTCCTGGGTACGCTGCCCTGCGCTATCTGACCCATGTGCTCGTAGTATTCCAGTTCCCACATCCACTTTGAGCGCCTCGCATGGCGCGTACCAGCTTTCAAAGTATACTGCTGCTTCCACTGCACCATACTAAAACTCTTAGTGCCAGCAGTAGTTCTGGTAGCCTTGGTGAAGCTCTTGTTCAGCCTATCATAACCTTTGGGGTCATCCTTCTTGAGGTCGCTCAGCCAGCCTGTCAGGTCGGAAGACTTCGCCTTGGTCTGCAACTTCTCCTCAACCGACGCGCAATCCTTGCACCTGCACTGGTCGGCGTAAAACTCGGTCAAGGGCTTCGTCTTCCTGTAGGCGCCAGTGCACTTCTTGCTGGCGATGGCCTGCGATGCCGCGGCATTATGACCACTCCTTCCTTCCTCATCCTGCTGCTACTGCTCCTCTCCTCTCCTCTCATGCTCCATCTGCCTGCCGACGAGCTCTGGACTCTGGGCGCTCATCCGCATTGGCCTGCACAGGGGCCCCAAGAGAACGCTGAGCCCGAGCCCTGAGCCTTGAGCCTGACCAGGCCAGTCTTGCCCCAGAGCCCCAGAGGACCTTGAGAAAGACCCCAGAAATCCACGCCGATCCCTGAAGTCACGAGGCACTCAATTCAAAATCTTGGGAGAGGTTAAGTTGTGCGAACATCACATTTCAGCGTTTGATGCGCATGCTTGCCTGAGCCCCCAGTGGAAGGGGCCCTCTGCGCCCCAGGCCCTGAGGGGCCCTGGCCGCCAACTGTTGGCCGCCAACTCTTGGGCCCCGGATCTTGGAAGAGCTCCAGTAGGAATCTTGGACAAGCCCAGGGGCCCAAAGAATAGAGTTCCATACAAAATAGATGTGCGAAATTCTTGGGAGTTGGGGCCTGCCCAAGCTCTCAACGAGGCCCATTTCTAATCCCTTGGAGCCTTGGGGCGATGAGGATGGCGATGGCGACGTTATGAAGACATGAGCAGTTGCCCTAATTACAACTGCGTCGCACCTGCAGGCTTCCAAGCTGTCAGCCCCATCAACCTAGACCGCATCTGACCTGCGCGCTGAGAGCGGAGAGGCATATGCAGGCACCTGCAGGCATTCAAGTTGCCAGCCCTATCAAACCTGCGCGCTGAGAGCGGACGCGCAGAAGCGCGATCACGGCTGTAACTTCGCTCGCTGCAGCGTGCTGCAAGCGTTTGCTGATGCACGCAGTGGCGCAGCAGGCGTTTCTGAAGTAGAGGGAAGAGTCTAGCGAGAATCACGTGATCATTTCACGTGCATCATGACCCAGAGCACCACCGCCCCAATCGCTGTCATATTCATTGCGTTGCCGGCGACGCTGATGGCCTGACGATCGGACAGGTTGCCCGCCCCCTCCTGTGTCCAAGGGATTCCCATGACGCAGAAGTGTTCACGGGGTAGAAGGAGACGGCCCCTGCCCCATGACCAAACCTGTAGGGTTCACGAAACAACCATTCACCATTCCCCATCCCCCCATCAACGAGCTCGCGGCTGTCCGTCGCCCTGGGAACGCTGGGCGCACTGCGAGGCCCTTGGGCCCTAGGCGGGCCCCGGCCCCCAGTCCTTGATGCGGGGGGGGGCAGCGGGGAGAGGGCCTCGGATGGGGGGGCCGGCGGCCCGGGGAAGGTGTCGACGACTAGCAACGCGGCAATCAACGACCAAGTGCCCAAACTGGACGGTACGATTTCGATGCCTTGAGGCTTTGGGAACCTGTGATTTTTGAAGAAGTGCAGGTATGTAGCGGCTGATGCTGGAGTGCGATGGGTTTTGGCAAATGGTTGTAAAAACATCTGCCTTTGTAGGAATGTTGCTGCTGATCAGCATGGCCTTGTGCTGCTGGTACCTCTGAATGACGCCCTTGCCCAACGCGTCGACCATGGCCCACCTCTTGCCATCCGCAGTGCGGATGGGCATATGGTTCCTGATTGCGAGCTTCTCGGTCACCTCGCGGGTCTCGGCCTTAGAAGTGTCCTTCATGTACTCGGAACCTGACAGGTGGCAGATCCGCCCGAAGGTCCCCAGGAGGTTCTTCTTGCTGAAGGTCGCGCTAGGGTCACTCCACTTGGGTCGCGAGGGCTGGTCGCCGAATAACACCACCATGTACTTGCGGAATCGCTGGCAAGGCACTCCAAGCATGTGGGGGCTGAAAACCGCAGAATCCACTGTTGCTCCCACGCTCTGAAGTGCAAGCCGAATATGCTCCTAATCGTACGTCGGCGTGCACTCCAAAATCCCAACCTCTCAGGGTCCAGAAATCCACGCCTGCGAGCCCGCTGCCGGGCCACCTCTCAGACGCCTGGGCCTGGGCTGGTTTACAGGATCCCCAAAATCACCCACTCAAGCTGCGCTAATCTAAGCTGGTTTTCAGGATCCCAAAAATCACCCACTCAAGCTGCTTGAATCTAAGCTGGTTTACAGGATCCCACAAATCACCCACTCTCAAGCCGCCCCCTTTATCGCCTGCCTGGCCTGCCTCAAAAGGGCAAGGACATGGAACACGAGGGGGGGGGAGGTCCCGGGGATGTGGAGGAGGCCCGCACAAACAAGGCCCGGAAGGCGTGGATTTCTGAACCCGCGATCTGACGTCCGGCGGATCGTTGAGCATGTCCCACATGAGGGTGCACCAGGCCATCGCGCCGACGCCGAAGACACCTATCTTGCTGCCCTTCGCGCTCCAGTCGAGGCAGCTCATGCCGGCCACCAGCAGCCTGTACTTCCTGTCGTCACCCTTCTGGGGTAGGCCAAGCACCCTCTTCCAGCGTGGCGGTGTCGTTCGCAGGGCACGCGCGCGTCCGACTTGTAGAGGCCCATGTGCTGCTTCATGATATCCGCTGTCTCCTTGACGAACTCCTGGCCCATCTGCTTCTTGGTGAATATCTGATCGGGCGACCTGCTCTGGCTCTTCTTCTCCTGCATCTCCTTGCTGTAGCGGGCGATGAGCTTCTCGAGGGCCTCTCGCACGACGCCGGGCATGCGTAGGCGCATGTCCGTCTGGATGCAACCCTGTCCACGGAGCCCCCTGAGCAGGTCTCGGCAATGCGCTTGCATGTCACAAGACCGCTCGTTGACGACGCAATTCTCGGGGGAGAGGCCCAGGATGTAAGCTATATCGTCGATCGCGCGCTCTGCCTGGCCGCAGCCTGAGTAGTCTGTGACCACAGAGACCCCCGCCTTCAGGAAGTCCGTAATCGTGGCTTTCTCGGCAACTGTCAAACAGCCTACGAGGTGGCCCAGAGGCCACTGCACGTCCACTGGCGTCTGAGGGCGGCTCCCTCGGGGCGGGAGCTGGACGTCCCGCTTAGTAGCCCATAGTGCAGACTGGCGCTGGATACCCATCATTACTCTGCGGGACGATTTCATGTTTGATTTCTTCACAGGCTTCCGAGACTTCCTCATCCTCTTAGGCAGCATCCTGGCTAACTCGCCCGCGGCCCCAGTGGCCCTGGCCAGAGCTCGCGCGACGCGCGGCTCGCGCGGACGCCCAAGCCCAAATCGCTATGCGGAGGGGCCGGGCGAGGGAACTGAGGAAACCCCACATACGAGAGTTGTTGCTTTCATGGCGCCCGCCTCTAGCAGGGAGGAAAGGGGCGGAAGAGGACGAGGGGCGAGGGGGAGTGAGAGGAGACGGCAACAAGGTTTAATTGTATATTCGTTTTCCCAACATTCTAAGCGGGGTTCTTGTTTTCTCTGGAGGGCCACGGGCCACGCCCGCCCACGCCCAGTCACGCACACGCACACGCACAAGCACACGCACACAGACACACACACACATACACACACACACGCACACACACAAATCATGATCATCATCCTCGGGCATTCCATGCGAGCCCGCTCGCGCGGGAGGGCATTCCAACGGCTATCGGCATCAACGAGCCCGCTCGAACGGAATGACCCTCAGGGGCATTCCATGCGAGCCCGCTCGCGCGGAAGGGGCCTCCCCTGTGGCCCCTAGGGGGCCCCGCCAAGGAGTTGGAATGCCAACGGTTACCGGGGTCAGCGAGCCCGCTCGAACGGAATGACCCTCAGGGACATTCCATGCGAGCCCGCTCGCGCGGAAGGGCCCCCCCCCTGTGGCCCTTAGGGGGCCCCGCCTAAGTATTGGAATTCCAACGGCAATCGGCATCAGCGAGTCCGCTCGCACGGAATGACCCTCAGGGGCATTCCATGCGAGCCCGCCCGCGCTGAGGAGGATGAGGAGGAGGTTTAAGAGAAAGAGGAGGAGGAGGAGGAGGGGGCGGAGGAGGGGGAGGAGGAGGAGGAGGAGGAGGAGGAGGAGAAGAGGAGGAGGAGGCGGGGATTTCAACCACGGTGCCGTCAGGAGGACGCGGATGAATTTGGACGCTGCTCAAGGCGGAGAAGGAGGAGGAGGAGGGGGAGGAGGAGGAGACGTGAGGACGAGGAGGAGGAGGAGGACGACGAGGAGGAGGACGAGGAGGAGGAAAAGGAGGAGGAGGAGAGGGGACCAGGAGGAGGTGGATGACAAGGAGGAGGACGAGGAGGAGGGGGAGGAGGAGGAGGAGGAGGAGGAGGAGGAGCAGGAGGAGGAGGAGGAGGAGGAAGAAGAGGAGCGAGCGGGGAGGAAGGTTTTAACCGCGGCGGCGTCGGGAGGAGGCGGTTGAGATGAGAGTCGGTCGAGGATGAGGCGGAGGGGGGCGAGGAGGAGGAGGGGGAAGAGGAGGAGAAAGAGGGGGGGGAAGCGGGGATTTCAACGACGGCGCCGTCAGGAGGCAGTTGACATGGACGCTGCTCAAGGAGGAGGAGGAAGATGAGGAGGAGGAGGAGGAGGAGTCCAGGAGGAGAAGCAGCAGCAGCAGCAGCGCCAGCAGGAACAGCATCATTCTGTAATGTACATATCCCATACAAAATTAGGTTATCATGCGGGGTCCATCCGTTGGGATAATTGTCTGGCGCCTTGAATCGTCGCCAAGGCTGGATGCGCCCCTTGAAAGCTCGGTCAGAACGCGTTCGTTCCCTTCAGGCCCTGCGGCCCTAGTGGGCCCCAGCCCCCGCCAGCCGCGCGCCGAGCTCCCGAGCTGCACGTCGGCCCGAGCTCCACGCGCGCCCTCGCGCGACCACGTCGCGCGGTGCCTGGGCCACCGCCTTAGCGACGCCATCGGGCCCCGACTGGCAGGAGGAGTAAGAGGAGGATGTGGAACGGGGAGGATCGAGGAGAAGGAGAGGGATCTGCACCCGCGACTTACCCGCGACCTACCCCGCGACCCGCCCGCGACCCACCCGCGATCCACCCCGCGACTCACCCCGCGTCTCACCCGCGACCCGCCCACGACCCACGACCCACCCACCTCAACGACAGCGTCGGCCGCGCCCGCCCCCTCACTGTTATCCGCAATTGCGGGGTGCATCGAGGACGGCCACTTAGGGCGCAGGGCGCAGTGACTGCATCCTTCGGCCATGGCAGCGCTCAGGCTCAGCGACCCTGAGCGTGTCTCCTGTTTCATCGGTCCCACGTTCCTCTTGAACTCGGCCCCGTGGGTCCGTAGCCATTTTGCCCCAAGACGTTTCGGGTTTCGGGTGCGGTCGCGTTCCCCATGGTCCCCATGGCGGTCGACACGGGGTCCGAGCCCGAGCCGGAGGCTGAGGCCGAGGCTGAGGTGGACGAGTCCGACGGTAACCACCCGTTCCCAGACAATGCTGGCCACCACTGGTGCCTGTCCCCGACGTCCCCAGCCGGCAGCTCCACCATCGTCGAAAGCAGTGCCAGCGCCGTCGACCCGCCCGCCTGGTTGATCGAGATTCCGGCCCTTCACGACGCAATCGCGGCAGCATGTGGGTACGATTGGCCAAAGTTGGTGCGCGAGCCTGCGACGACGAGCCCTACGAGCACTCCGACCCATCTGACGCTCGGCCCGTCCCCGTCTGAGCATCCAGTTGAATCTCCTGGTAGTGTCTGACTCCTCCTCCGACTCCTCCTTCCTCCTTTCTGGGCGGTCGCGTTTTCGAGAAAAACGTTCCCTCTGACTCTAGCACCTCCGTGTCCTCCTTTCCTCCGGGTGCCGCGTCCTCCTCCTCCTCCGCGTGCCATCTGCGTCCACAGCGTCGCAGCGTCGACACATGCGACTGCGAGCCTTGCAAGGGCCGCCGGCCCGGCCGGGCCGGCCCCGCGAGCGAGGGAAGGGTCGTGGACGGGGGGGGGAGGCGGGGCGGCCCCTGGGGCGGGCCCTGGGCGGGTAGCGGCAGGAAGAAGGGGGCGGATAGCATCGGGCGATCGTCAACGGGGGCGGGGCTGATCTCTATTACTATTACCCCAGTGCGACCCTACCTAGATGTTGGAGCCCCTAGGAAAGCAGCATTACTTGCTATGCAATGCTATACTATGATATGACATGCTATGCTGCGCTATGATGTGATATGCTATGCTATTTTGCGCTATGGTACGTTATGATATGATTTGATATGATAACCTGTGATATGTCATGTTGCGCTGTGCTATGCTAAGCTATGCTATGCTATGCTATGAAGTGTTATGCTAAACTGCGCTATGCTATGTTATGGTGTACTATGGTATGATAAGCTACGCTATGATATGCTATGATATGTTGTTATATGCTTGGCTCTGTTATGTAATGTTATGCTAATGCAGCGCTGCGCTATGCTAAGCTAAGCTAAGCTAAGCTAAACTAGGCCACGCTAAGGGGGCGCAGCTGGGGGAACCGCGGGGCGGATGCTGGGGGAACCGCCCAGGGCGCTTTCCACTGCCCGGCCCCTTGAAGCCCAGAGAGCGAGAACCCTTCTAGGCAGAGCCTAGGTGGGGAATGAAAAAAAGGGCGGGCCGATCGGAACGGGGCCCGGCGGCGGCCCCTCCCCCTCCCCCGAGAAGGGCCCTAAAAGGACCGTGCGCTAATACGATTCCGCCCGCGCCCCCTTTTTTAAGACGGGGGCGAGGCGGGGTCAGACGGAAACTTCGAGTTTTCTTTGGAAATGTTCCCTCTGAACCTCTAAACTCCCCCCTCCCCCGAGGCAGCCCTTCAGGCATCCAAGACGCACCCGAGAGCTCCTCCCCCCCAGACAGCAACGCAGGGCAAGACAAATGCAACACCACCATTGTTCGTCCTTCCCCCTCCTGGCCCCTCCTCCTCCTCCTCCTCCTCCTCCTCCTCCTGCTCCCCCTGCTCCAGGAGCAGTGTTCCCCCTCCTCCTCCTCATCCTGCCCCTCATTTTGGCAACTGATCCGCAACTGAAGGATTCAGCCCATTTCATCCGTAAGTGACGCAATCGCAGTATCCGTAACTCCGTAACTCCCCCTCATCTTCCTCCTCCTCCTCCTCCTCCTCCGTATCATGCCCAGGGAAGCGCGCCTCCTATGCCTCTCTGTCCTTAGATCCGCTCCACTGGGAGCCGCTCCACCAACTCCTCACCTCCTCCTCCCACTGGGCGTGCCTCTGAGCTGTTCGGCCCGCCCTCTGGACCCCCCGCTCTTCCTCCAAATCGTTTGGCGCCCAGGCCCGGCCCCCCCCCCCCTTCGGCGGCGTTGCCATTATCAGGCCCCCGGGGGCCTGGGGGGCGCGAGTCACCCCTGCAGGGAGATCCGGGAGAGCGGTGAGGGCCAGGGCCAGGGCCCAAAGAAACCAAACGACTCGGAGGAAGAAGCGGAAGACTGGGGGGGGCATGAACGGCTCGGAGTGCGAGCAGAGGGGATCGAGGCCTTGCCTCATGATCGCCCTCCTCGCCGAGCTCGCTCTTCAACGGGGTCTTCCTGGCACTGGCGCGCCTCTCGCCGCCGGACGAGGCCGCCGCTGCCGCCTTGCCGGGCGGGGGGGGTAGGAGGAGGGAGGAGTGGGGAGGGGGTGAGCCTACGTCACATCTTGCTCCTCCGAAGTCCTCTCAGCTCGCCGAGTGGTTTCGCCGAAAACCTCGACCCCCGGCACTCGCGGTGAAGGGCGGAGGGAGGAAGGTCGTGAGGTCGGTCGTGGATGATGGGCCCTACTCTACGGTAGGGGGCACGAAGTCCTCCTCCTCCTCCACTTCCTCCTCCTCCTCCTCCCTCCTGGACCTCCTCCCCCCCCCTGGCCCCTCCTCATCTTCTTCCTCATCCCTCATCCTCCCCATCCTCCTCCTTCTCCTCCTCCTCCTCCTCCTCCGCTTTCCTGCTCTCATCCTCCTCCTCCTCCTCCTCCTCCTCCTCCTCCTCCTCCTCCTCCTCCTCCTCCTTCTCTCTCTCCTCCTCCTTCCTCCTCCTCCTCTCCTCCTCATCCTCCTCCTGCCCCTCATGCCCCTCCTGGGGCCTCCTGCCTCCTCCTCCCCCTCCCCCTTTCCCCTCCCCCCTCGTACTCCTGCTCCTCCGGCTGGCACTAAAGACACGGAGGGGCGACGATGCTGATGATGGTGACCTAGCGTACCCACGGCGTACCCCTAAGCCTTGCCCCTTGCCCCGATTCGAATTCAGTTTGCGAGGCCGACCCTCGCCTTCCCACGCTGCGGCCGGCGGCCAGCCTGGCCGGGCGGCGACTGCGGCGACGACGGCGACGGGCCCGGGCCCGGTCGCGGCGACGCCGAAAGGCCGCCCATCAGGACGTCCCACTCCTCCGCCATCGCTGGGTCGCCGAGGTTCGGTCGTGAGTCGCGTGCGTGACACGAGCGATGAGCGAATGAAAGGTCCGCGCCGCGGGGCTAGTTGAGGCTAGGCAAAAAAAGCCAGAGTAGGAGTGAGAAGCTAATCGTGGACCTTGAGCGGGGCGGGGGCCCCGACGCTGACCTGGGCCATCCGTCGCCCGTCGCCCTGTCACCCCGCCCCCAGAGGTCATCCGTGTCCGCGCCTAAGGGTAGCATGTCAAGTGCTGTCTTCAGTGTCTTCAACTCGAATACAAATAGATAATACTTGAAGGACGCTGTAATCGTTTGAGATATAGACACTCGTTGAAATAATGACACATCATATAAATGTGCATGGTATGTTCATTTATATGTATAAATGACTATATAGGCGCATAGATGGAGTATGTCAATCATACTACATAAACATATATATATATACATATGTACATACACATATGTATATATATATATATATATATACATATATATAGGCGCGTGTGCGAATATGTGTTATGTACGTATGTGCGCACATATACAAACATATCACCAGCCCACTCACCCCACTCAGCCCGCCAGCCCACTCGACGCAGCCACTCAGCCCATTCAGCCACTCAGCCCACAGCCCACTAAGCCCACCAGTCCACTCAGCCCACTCAGCCCGCCAGCCCACTCAGCCCATCAGCCCCCGCTCAGCCCGCTCAGCCCACTCAGCCCACTAGCGCGCTAAGCGCCCCCCCCGCCCCCCCCCCCCCCGCCGCCCACCTGCCCCTCGCCTGCCCCCGCCCCCCCCCCCCCCACGGCTGCCCCCCCCCCGCGCCACCACCGCCGCCAACCCGCCCTCGCCCCCCCCCCCCCCCTTTTCCCCTCGCCGCTTCCCCGCGCACGGACGCGCGCACACACACGCGCACACACACACGCAACACGCACACACACGCACACACACACACACACACACACACACACAACAAACGCACACGCCACACGCACACACACACACACACCCACACACCACAACACACACACCCACAACAACACACAACACGCACATACGCTCCTTCATACGCTTTCAAGACGTCTCAAGCAAGTTCATGGAGCCCCCCCCCACGCCCCCCCCCCCCCCCCCCCGCCACCGCGCCCGACCCCCCCGCCCCCGCCCCCCCCCCGCCCCCGGCCCGGGAGGCGGGGCAGGCGACGAGCAGCAGGGGTCCCTCAAAAGCGGGCAGAGGCGGAGGACGGCAGCCGCAGCCGCGGCAGCCCCCCCAACCCCCGGGGCTTGCCAGCCGCGGCGGGGCGAAGCGGACGGCGGGGGTTGGGAGAATTGCCGACCCCCGCTTCCAACCCCAGCGGACGGATGGTGAAGTTACCCGTCGGGCGGGAGCAGCGACGAGCTGCAGAAGCAACGCGGATGACGGCAACCCCCCTAACCCCCCCGAGCTCGCCCGCCGTGACGGGGCGGAGCAGACGGCGGGGGTTGGGGGAATTGCCGACCCCCGTCCGCCGAGAGGACCCCCAGCTGCGGGCGGAGGCAGAGGACGTCCATTCGCCCAACCCCCGAGCCCCGCCCACCGCGGCGGGCGGGGCCGCGGCGGGGGTTGGGAAAATTGCCAACCCCCGCAGCCGGCCCAACAGCGGGCGGTGGCAGAGGATGGCCACTCGCCCAACCCCCGAGGTCCGCCCACCGCGGCGGGCACGACCCCCGCTTCTAACCCCTGCGGGTGGATGGCGCGACACACACGCACGCGCGCACGCGCGCACGCACGCACGCACACACACGCACACACACACACACGCACGCACACACACACACACACGCACACGCACACGCACACGCACACACACACACACACACGCACACGCACACGCACACGCACACACACACACACAACACACACACAGCCCACTCAGCCCGCCAGCACATTCAGCCCACCAGCCCACGCAGCCCATCAGCGCCAGCCCACTCAGCCACCCAGCCCACTCAGCACGCCAGCCCACCAGCTCACTCAGCTCATCAGCAGCCCAATCAGCCCACTCAGCCTACCCAGCCCGCCCCCCGTAGCCCCCCCCCCCCCTCGTTACCCTTTTGTGATGAAATGCCCCCACGCACCATATCCACACCTAGCAAGGCGATAAGGGCCCAAAGCGGGTGGTTGCGCCCTACCAGTCAAGAGCAATACAAAGTCAACGCTTTTCTCAGCAACGTGGACTTTATTGTCGTCGGCGTTGCGAACAGCGCAGCAGGAATATAGCGCGGTGCACATGGCGCCTTCGCGCGTCTGAACCTAAGCTGGCGGTCGCGCCCTACCGGTCAGAAAAAAATATAACGTCAACGCCTTTCCCGCTGCCATTGGCTGTCTTGCCGCCTGCGCTGCGAAATGTGCACCAGGAAAAGGGCGCGGTGCACTTCGCGCGCGTGCATTTGGCTGAACCTAAGCGGGCGGTCGTGCGTCCTACCAACCAAACAGCAATACAAAGTCAACGTTGTTCTCGTCAACGTAGCCTTGCTGGCCGCCAACGCTGCGACATGCGCAAACATTAACGGGACGCGGCGCACATCGCGCGCGCACATTTGGCTGAACGTAAACAGGCGGTCGCGGCCCACCCATCGAAAAGCCATGCAGAGTCAACTGTTTCCCGTCTTCGTGGATTTTCTTGTCGAGGACAAGCGGCAAGCGCCGGATGTGAGACAATGTGAGATGTCTGAGATGTAAGGCAGGCCACCCACGACGACGATGTAAGATGAGCGGGAGGCGTCGGGCGCGACGCACTTGCGTCATGCTCGTTCTGGCTAACTTGGCCATTACCACCACCACCGCCCACCCCCGCCACCACCACCAACCCCCCCCCCTACGCCCCCCCTCTTCCACACCCAGCTACCCACCTCGGCCCACCTCCTACCCGCCCACAACACCACCCCCTCTTCGGGCCCCCACCACTGCCCACCACACACACACACACGCACAACGCACGCGCACACGCACACGCACACGCACACGCACACACACACACACGCGCGCACGCACACATACATATACATACATACATATACATACATACATACATACATACATACACACACACACACTCTCACTCAGCCCGTTCAGCCCGCCAGCCCACTCAGCCCACACACAGCCCGCCCATCAGCCTTCTCAGCCCGCCAGCCCACTCAGACCCAGCCATTCAGCCACACAGCAAATCATCATAATATGATAACTTCACATTAATATGATCACCATAACCTGCTGTTGTACACATTTTCTAAATAAGAGCTGATGTATTTGGAATTTGCTTCATGCTAGTATGTTCTGATAGAAAAATTGCCCGCAATATGGAAACTCGTGATTGTTGGTTGTTTTAGATGTTCTTCTGCGCATTCTCTATTTCTTTACCTCAGAACTGGCAGAAATTGCAAAACCGTGCCCAACTTAGGCCGCCGTGCGCTGGGGCGGCCCACCTGAAGCCCGCCTGCGCCCTCGGCCGCGCCCGACCCACGCCCGGCCCGCGCCCGACCATGCCCGACCCGAGCCCGACCACGCCCGACCATTCCCGACCCACGCCCGACCATTCCCGACCCACGCCCGACCCACGCCCGACCACGCCCGACCCGCGCCCGACCACGCCCGACCCACGCCCGACCACGCCCGACCCACGCCCGACAACGCCCAGCTGCCGCCGACAGACGGCGCTCCTAAGGGACACAACGATGAATAGAAAAACGCACATATCTCACCACAATAATCAAAAACATTCGCAGATCGCTCCAAACGCATTGTTTGCTGTGTAAAAGACACAAAAAAAAAGAAACAAACTGGAAACGTACATTTCGCATCTGTTATTAAGAAAACAACGGAAAACACCCAAAACGCATGCCGAAAAGGCTGGGGCGCCAACTTGCGCCGAGCAACATTTAAAACCAACGGCGTAGGAATGTTCTTAAATCCCCTGCGAAGTCCCCCCTAACAAAATAATCGAAACAACGGAGAAACGCTGGGGAACTACAGCGCATGGACGAGAGGTTCCGCTCTTCGGTCGCCCCACATGGGAGAGGGGGGGAAGCGGGCTCGGCGCGACAAGGATCGCCTCGCGGGCGGCCGCGGAAGAAGGGCGGCTTGGAAGTTAGCCTTCCAACGAATTGAATTGCATTACAGCACGAGAAACGAGAATGACCTGACAAATACAATAGTTGCATGAAGAATTTACTAATACAGACTCGAAGAAGAACTCTACTACTACAGCTCCGAGTACGGACTCGGCTAGCACAACGCCTCCTACGAAGGACTCGGCTAGTCGAGTGCCAATTATAATTGGGGGGTCTACTAGTACCGCCCTATTCCCTACCTGGGCTCTGCCTAGAAGGGTTCTTACTCTCTGGGCTTAAAGGGGCTGGGCAGTGGGGCCCTCCCCGGGCGGTTCCCCCGGCATCCGCCCCGCGGTTCCCCCAGTTACGCCCCCTTAGCTTAGCGTTGCTTGTCTGATCTTAGCTTAGTTTATTTCATCTTAGTTTAGTTTAGCTTCATCTTAGCTCAGGTTTATCTTAGCTTAGCTTACCTTCACCTTAGCTCCGCTGAGCTTTAGCATAGCAGAGCACAACATAGCATAGCATAGCGTAGGCGTAGCACAGCATAGCATAGCGTAGCACAGCAGATCATAGCATAGCCCAGCATAGCATAGCATAGCGCAGCATAGCATAGCATATCATAGCGCAGCACATCACAGCAAAGCACCGCACAGCGCAGCATAGCATAGCATAGCAGAGCATAGCAGAGCAACTAATTCTAGTTTCCTAGGGGCTCCAACTTCTAGGTATGGTCGCACTGGGGTAATTGGAATGCTGGGCTCTACGAGTACAGTCCCGACTGAGGGCGCGATTCGCGTAGCTCTTGTTAAAGACTAAGACTACTGGCACAGCCTCTTCAACGCACCCCGCCGCCGCCTCCCGAATAGGCCGAACCCTTCCAAACACCTATTCGGAAACATTGTTTCTTGCCTTCTCGCATTTGCGCTTCTGGATTGGTTTTTGAAGTCGCAAGATGGCAAGATGGCGCCAATATTGCCCAAGAGGGCCATTGTAGTCAGTGCGATTTGGATGTCCGCCGATCCTTTGGGGAGGGCGTTCCACTGCGCGCATCTTCATTTCCCTCATCAGGGCAACTGGCCTGGCGATTGTTTCTGAATGGGCTGATGACCGGCTGGTGGCTGATGGATACGCGACACAGGCTAAACGTCAAGGACTTTCCCATCCCATGACGCACCAGTCCGAATTATCGCTTCAACCTGGCCAGACAAAATCAATGTGAATTCTGAGTTATCGCTTCAGCATGGCCGGACAAAATCAAGGCGGCCGATGGGCAAGCTATGGCTCGGAGTCGCCCGCGGCACGGGTCACGCGGGCGAGCTGACGAGCCCCCGTCTCCCTCGCCGCGTCGAGCAACATCCGATCGCGCCCCTTGCCTGCGATATCCTTCCTCCTCTTTGCGATCTCGTTCAACCACTGGCCCATGACAGACCACGGCGCCCTTTTCAGGCGAAAGTTGCGACGGCGCTGGATGAAGGGCTCAGGACGACGCGGCGGGGGGGCGTTGACGGCCCAACCCCCGCCTGATGTACTGAGCCTTCCACAGCGCCGTCGTAACTCGCCGCCACGGCGTTTTCACTTCGCCGTCGTCTGGCCCATCCCCATCACACATAGCTGGCCAGCTGGCGGGGGGGTGTCAACAAGGGGGTCAACGGGCTCACCAGACGCTCGATGGATCTCGAGCCTTGGCAGCGTCATTCTCTACTCACTCTCTTTCTCCACCTCATCCTCCTGTTCATCGTCCATTCTCTTGCTACCGGCTACTCTTCTTTCGCGTTCCTGGCCCCGGGCGTCGTTCCTGGGCCCCCGATGCCGCCAGAACAAATATGCATCACCCACCCACCGTCCTCGCGCCCTCTCTTCTCTCTGAGTCTCTGCTCCCGGCCCACCCTCTCCCCTCTGCTTCCCCCTACTCCACGGGGGCCTTCTCGCCCACCACAAGCGACGCTTGGGGCGCCAGGGGAGCGCGCAGCAGTTCACGACCCGGCTCTCTCCTCCTCATTCCTCCTTCCTCCTCCTGGACTCCTCGTTCTCCTCATCCTCCTCTTCCTCCTCAGTCAGTTTCCTCCTCCTCCTCCTCCTCATCCCACTCCATCGTCTTTGCCGCTCCACCCTGGGCCCCAGGGGGGCCGGGCCGCCTGCCGCCTCCCCCTGATGTGCCCCCTCTGATTTCATTCAGAATGTCAGTCCGACGAGCTCGAATTTGAGCTCGAACCACTGTTGCTACTACTCGAGCTCGAGCTCGAGCCGTCAGGGCCTGAGCCTGAAGCCGAAGCGTCAAGCCCGAGGCGGCCTCTGCCGCGGCCGCGCCCCCCGGCCCGGCCTCGGCCCCCGGCGCGTCCGCGGCCGCGCCCGCGGCCTCCGGCAGGCGCGGCGGCAGCAGCGCCCTCGCCGCCGACCCCGCCTGCGGCCTCGGCGGCCTGCTCGGCGTCGAACTCGGCGTCCGTGCGGAGGCAGGCGGGCGGGGCCTCCATCCGCTCCAGCTGGCACTCCGCCTCCTGCCCACCCACCGCTAGGGGGCCGATGGAGGAGGAGGCTGAGGAGGCAAGGAGAGGAGGGATCAAGGACGAGGCCTAGTCTTCAGCACTGGTGACACACTATCAAGGCGCGGCGCGCCCGGCGACCGAGATCTGGCGCGAGAGTTCCAGGAAGCAGAGTCCAGGCCCCGGATCAGGATCTGGCGCGAGGACTCACTCGAGCGGAATCTGACTTGACCCCGAGTCGGGGACCCCGAGCGGAGGAGCAGGGCAGGAGGAGAAACGGGAGTATGGAGGATGCGAAGGCCCACGCTCTTTTCTCCTTGGACCGATCGCTGTTTGCTGTGCAAGCCTGCGTATATCCGCCAGGTCTTTCCCTCTCTGGTGGAGGGCGCCCTCATGATGCATATACCAGACGGGGGCCCCTATTCGATCACAACACCCACACAGGCAGCCTCCATGCGTTAGGAGAGCGCGACACAGGACGCAGAGAGCGCGTGGATGATGGAGAGACATGGAAGAGGAGGAGGAGGGGGAGGAGAGCAAGAGGAGCATGTGTCATCTACGATGGGCCCTAGGCCCCGCAAAGCTATCTACGAATCATACGATTGGCTCCAGTCTATAGGGAGCACGATGTTCTTGCGCAACCTTGGCCCGAGATCAGGATCATCATCGCGCTCCATTCCCACGTTGTTCTGAGAATCTTCGGCTAACATGGCTAACATAGAGGAATCCCAACTCTGGAGCGACTCCTCCACCTCCGTGTCGAAGCCGGAGCCGTCGGAGCTGTCGCTGCTGACGGAGCTGATGTCACTGTCAAAGCTGCTGTCGTCGCCATCTTCGTCCATGTAGGTCTCGTCGAGGTCGCCTTCGTCGACGTCGATCTCGTCGATGCTCCGGGCGTCGACTCCAGGCGCAGGCGTCCTGGTCCCCATCTGCGCCTGACAGCACTGCGCACCGGCGCCAACGCCTGCCGCTAGCTGGGCCGCGCTCTCCTCGTCGGCGGGCGCCTCGCCCGCGCCTGCGCCTGCCGCGCTCTCCTCGTCGGCGGGCGCCTGCGCCAGCGCCGCGCTCTGCTCGTCGGCGGGCGCTTCGCCCGCGACTCCGCCTGCCGCAAGAGGCGCATGCGGCGGCATCTCCTGGGGCTCCTGAGGCTCCTGCTGCTGCTGCTGCTGCTGCTCGACCTCGGTGTCCGAGATCAGGTCAATGGCGGGAATCTGCAGCTGCGGCTGCTGCTGCTGATGCTGCCTCTCGACCTCGGTGTCCAAGATCAGGTCAATGTCGGGAATCTGCAGCTGCGGCTGCTGCTGCTGCTGCCTCTCCGACTCCTCCTGTTCTTGATGATCTGCCTGACTCTCTGGCCGTGGCTGCGGCCTGGCGCCCGCGCCGGGCGGGGGCTGAGACTGAGACGAGTCTGAGTCAGACGAGTAGGGCCCATGCGACGCGTATGCCATCCACAAGTCTGCGCCCTCGCGTTGAGAATGATACCACCATTGCCAGAAGGGCTGCTGAGCCCCCTGCTCATTCATCTCGCAAGGTCGCAAGGTTTCGAAGCCGAGGCGACCTCGGCAGATGCCGAAAAGTTTTCGAGCCAAAACGGCTACGGAGTTCAACCGCTGTTGTTATCTATGTTCCTGCGCTCCTCCTCCTCCTCCTCCCACTGTTCCCTACCTAGGCTCTGCCTAGAAGGGTTCTTACTGCGTCAACTTAAAGTTGCCAGGCAGTGCAAATCGCCCTGGGCGGTTCCCCCAGGGGCCCCCAGATCCGCCCCGCGGCTCCCCCAGTTACGTAGGCTAGGCTATGCCTCGAGGGCTAGCTTAGCTTAGCTTAGCTGCTTAGCATAGCGCAGCGCTGTATTAGCATAGCATAGCATAGCATAGCATAACATTGCCAAGCGCAGCATAGCATTGCATAGCAGTGGCCTGTGATTTCGGCATAGGGATTGTGCCAACCAAACCGTATGTACGACCCAGAACCACAAACCATAAAAAAACATGCATAGTCTAGCATAGCGCAGCATAACATATCATACTATAGCTTATCATAGCGCAACTTAGCATAGCACAGCACATCATAGCATAGCTTAGCATAGCGCAGCGCAGCATGACATAGTCTAGCTTAGCATAGCACAGCACAACATAGCATAGCGCAGCATAACATAGCATAGCATTGCATAGCATAACATAGCATAGCATAACACAGCACAGCATGGCATGGCATGGCATAGCATAGCATTGCATAACAACTACTGCTGCTTTCCTAGGGGTTCCAATTTTTTGTGTGGAACCAGGCGAGCGCCGGACACTTTACGACAAACCACAAAATCGTAAATTGCCCGACCTTGGTGGGCGAACGAACCAGCCGGCCGCCTTGGGCCGCCCACCTAGGGGTTCCAATTTTTAGGTAGGGTCGCACTGGGGTAATTTATCATCTCCTCTTCGTCCTCCGATTACTCCTCGTTGTGGGGAGCGCCTCCACGCCTTTCGCTGGCTTCGGATTTGTAGGGACGGCTCGCTCATTGCCTCCGCTGACCCTGCCCTGCGCCCACCCCCCGCCCCCGGGGCCCACCCGGAAGCCTCGTCGCTGAAGATCGGGAGGGCCCTGGGATCGCAGTTGCCGCGGTCGCGCTTCCGGTCGACCACGGAGGCCATGAGGCACCAGGCCTTCAACATGCCCAGCACCTTGTCCCAGCTCTCCCCTTCGAGCAAGTTCATCCTTCGGGCGGAACAACGCCCAAGGGGAATGAGCGAGCGGGGCAAGGCTAGGCTTGGGCAAGAGGCGGACGCAGGAAGAGGCTGTTCGGGAGGCCCCCCCAGGACCCTGAACCCCCGAGCAGCTAGTGGCGGACGAGAGCTTCAGATCGGCGGCGCCGTGCTAGCGTTATCCACGTGACGCGCAGGCGCCTTACTTGCACTCCTACCTCCTACCTCCTCTTCCTCATTATTCCTCCTCCTTTTTTTTTATATAAAAAAAATGCTTTTTCATCCCATTGGTCCGTCTGCATTGGCAGACATGTTTCCCGCCGATCTGAAGCTCTCGCTGAGCTCCAGCTGCAACTGAAAAAATTCCCCGCCAACTGAACCCAAGCGTTTCACTGGGTGCTGAGACTGCAAACCCTTGAGGCCCCAAAGGAGGGTGAGGGGGGATTCGCAGCGGCCCCGGGTCGTCCTCTTCGTGCACTTGGTCGCTTTCGACAACTGATGATACGGACACCGCGCATGCCAGGCCCCGCGTTGACAATCGCTCTTCTCTCGGACCCACGTCATGGCGAAGGGGCCCCATCGATGGTTCATTGGCGCCGGCAGTGGCGGAGGGGGCTCGCCAGGCTCGCCGCGAGGCTCGCCTGGGTCGCCGCCGTCGCCACCAAGGTCTCCGCCAAAATGGCTGTCGTCGCCGCCGTCTATGCTTGCCTCGCCGCCAGCGCCGCCCACGAGGCCGCCGTCCTCGCCGCCGGGGTCTGAGAGGTCACCGCCAGCCTGGCTGCCGTGGCCGCTCCCGCCAGGAGTTGAACATCCTCCGATTGGAGTGGGCGGTGCATCGCCTCGTGGAGTTGAACATCCCCCGATTGGAGTTGCATCTCCTCCGGCTAATCCCCCACCTGCGTCTCCGCCGGCGCCGCCCATGCCGTCGCTGTTGCCCGAGTGGCCCGAACCACCATCATCATCATCATCCTCACCTGGGCCACCGTCGCCTCCATGATCATGATCCTGGTCGTCATCCCCACTGTCTCCCTCATGGTCCACGTCCTCTTCAACGCCTTCAAGGACTGCATCTGGCTGAAGCTTATCTTCTATGGCCGGAAGTACGCGTGCTTCACCTTTCAGGGCTGCCAGCATTTTTTTGTAATCCTTCACTTGGCCGTAGTGATCTATTCCCGCGACGTCACCTTGAGCCAGGATAGCCTCCGACATCAGCAGACACTGCAAATGCTGCGGCTGCTGCGCGAGCCCGGAGGGGTAGAACACTTTGTCACTATGGCCAAGGACGTACGGGGCGAGCTGTAGTTCACGTGTTTTCGGTTTGTTGGGCTTCTTGGCCCATGTCCATCCCTCGTCCACTAAGGCAACGATCAACTCGAACTGCGTCAGATCTGCTAACGGCTGATGGGATGCAGGACGGCACTCCACGGCAGGCTTGGGAGACTGAAGTTTCCGCATCGCGGTGATCTGCCTGGACCCCATGCGTGTAAATCGCCAATCCGATGAACCAAGTTGCTCCCGAACAATCTCTACTATCCCGAAAGACTCCAACTTGTCCAAAATATCTCGCATGGCACCATCATGGCACTGACCTGTAGCACGAAACACGTTGCCGGAAGTTGGGAAAGCCCGAGACTCCACGAGTTTGCCGACGCATTCAATTATTTCAACGTCGGCCATGCCAGTGACGGTGTAGAACAAGCCAGAATTGATGCTCCACCGCAAGAACCCCTCCTTCTGGAGGGCAGCGCAATGGGGCAGCCACAAGGAAGGTCCCCCTCCCCCCCGGACCCTGGACCTCCCGGGGGAAGAGGAGGAGGAGGATGGGGGAGGAGGAGGAGGGGGAGGAGGAGCCAACGATGGTGCATGGGGGGGGGCGTGTAGGCTATAGGGGTTCGGCACAGGGTTAGGTTTCGGGGTTAGGGGCAGGGGTTTAAGGCTTCAGGATTGAGGGTAACTTCCAGAGGAAGCCGAACCCCTAACCACTGACGCTCAACACTACCCCTAACCGTGAGCCCCACTACGCCCCGAGCCCGTGGTCCACATCTTGGACCCACGCACTCGCTGGAACGTTGGAACCCAATCCCGGCGCCCCAATCCTGAGCCCTTGCTCTGGGGTAGGGAGTGTCTTGACCTCCTGCCGCAGCCCCCCCTCCCCCGTCCTCCTCCTTTTCCCCCCGGCCCGGGGGCCCCCGGCCATATCGGGGGGGACCTCCTCAGGCCCTCCTCCATCTGATTCCCCTGCCGCCCTCCCTCGTGCCCTCTTTCCGGCTCAACCCCAGACATCCCGCTGCTAATTTGTTTTTGGCGCGTGGACCCCAAAGGTCCCGACCACTTCCCCGGGGCCGGCTTTCCGTCCCGAATCGTTTTTTGACGCCCCCAAGGCCTGGCGAGGGCCCCCCCGAGGCCGAAAACTGCCAAAATCAAGCCGCTCCAATTTTTTGGGAGCGTCGGATCTCAGGGACCCCCAACCACAACCCGTTTCACCCGCCGCGTTGTTTGCGCGACCGGGCCAGGCTTGGCTCGGCCCCTCCCGGTGGTGCTCGTGGGCGTTCCCGAAGCGCGACGTGATCATGGCCGGGCTGGTCGCCAGGTCGCCAGGTCGCTGGGCTGCATGCTAACGTAGACCTCTCTCTCTCTCTCTCTCTCTCTCTCTCTCTCTCTCTCTCTCTCTCTCTCTCTCTCTCTCTCTTCTCTCTCTCTCTCTCTCTTCTCTCTCTCTCTTCTCTCTCTCTCTCTCTCTCTCTCTCTCTCTCTCTCTCTCTCTCTCTCTCTCTCTCTCTCTCTCTCTCTCTCTCTCTCTCTCTCTCTCTCTCTCTCTCTTCTCCTCTCTCTCTCTCTCTTCTCTCCTCTCTCTCTCTCTCTCTCTCTCTCTCTCTCTCTCTCTCTCTCTCTCTCTCTCTCTCTCTCTCTCTCTCTCTCTCTCTCTCTCTCTCTCTCTCTCTCTCTCTTTCCTTCTCTCCGCCTCTGCTGCGCTTCGTTCTGTCTAGGAGGGGAGAGGGCAGCGGAGAGGAGTCTGAGAGGAGGAGGGGGAGGAGGGGAAGGGGGAGGAGGAGGAGGAGGAGGAGGAGGAGTGGAGTGGAGTGGAGGAGGCGAAGTGGCGGGACAGTGGAGAGGAGGAAACGACGCATCCCACGGGCGCCCTCGGGACGGGAGGGGGCGGGAGGAGGAGGAGGAGGAACAGGGGGAGAACGAGGAGAACAATGGAGAGAGGAGGGGGAGGGGAGGAGGGGGAGGAGTCCGGGAGGAGGAGGAGGAGGAGAAGGAAGAGAAGGAGGAGGGGGAGGAAGAAAACAAAGACGACAGGCAAACATGAACGAAAGCAAATTCGCGACCTCGCCGGTGCCCAGCTTCGCGATGTGCTCGTGGATGATCACCCCCATGTCGCCCGGCCCGAACTTGAGCGCAGCGTGCGGGGGGAGCGGCGCCAACCTGGCCGCCGAATATGATTTCCGCAAAACGCTGAAGCACATAAAATCCTCATCCTCGTAAATATTCAACGCGTCCAAGGCGCCTGGAACGTCTGCTTCCACTCTGCACCCTCCTGGCGCTTCTCTGAAAGCGGTCGCCCGCTTGGAGCGGCCGACTGCAAGCTCAACGCCACTGATGATAGACATGTCCATCGAGTATACCGTGTTCTCAGACACTGACGCTTGCCGGCGGAAATGTTCCAGCAATGCCTTCTCGAATATTGTATCAATGTTGAAAGCCCGCTTAGGTATGCCTCCTACTACCTTCCGCATCCTGTCTACCTTATCTCTCCGACGGTCATGCTGTTTGCGTGCTTTCTTGTACGGCCTGTACTGTTCGGGGATATCATAACAATACACGGTGTGACTCACTCGCTGCCTCAGACCTTGGCATCTGCGCTTGCTGTTGGGCTCGGAGGCGAGAGCTTCGGCCGCGAGAGGAGCGCGCTCGAGGCCAAGAAGCTGTGGAAGGCACTGCCGCTTCCTACAGCGCTCGAACTCTGACACTGTCATATCTAGAACCGACGCAGAACGTTTCACCTCACTCTCCCACATCGGCACTCGCAGCGCAGTGGAAATATAGGAAGGACCAACCTTGCGCCATTGCTTAGACTGGGTTGCACTGCTGAAGCGGCCCTCGACGGTGCGTTCGTTGATTGGCGTGAACCGGAGCTTCGCGACAACGCCATAGAGGTCGCCAGTCTCTGACAACAACGCTCCATCAATGAACGCCGTCACCTGCGCCACCTTGGCCTCAGAGCCCAGAGCCTCGATGGTAATGGGGTGGTGGCCTGCAGGGTCATGGTTCATATCTGCCCACTGGGCCAAAATCGAAGCTGCTTCTCGTCTAGCTACTATCGTATCATGGTGCCCGAGCGCCGCCAGCTTCCACGGCAGGGTCTCCCAGAAATACAGCTTGGTATTTAATTCATCCGTCATCGCGGCCCGCCCTCTCTCAAAATCCGAGATAAGCTTTTGCATATCATCATTTGGCAAATCAAAGTGCGCGAAATTCTCCATCACCAATTGATCGAACCTAATACTGTATATTGTCACTAGACTGTCTTTCCATGCGCCACACGCCATCTCAGGGGCCCGAAGGCCGTGAAGGGGACAACGAAGATGGTCGAAACCAGGGTCGCTGTTGCAATGCACCCGCCAAGCTTGCTTGATTTCATCTCTGTGCTCTTTTGGCATATTTACCACGTCCCAATGGCTCGGGCAAGATTCTGACCATTCCCGAAAAGTGTCCGTTACACCGTGCAATGCAAACAACATATGTAGATATGCCCACCAGAAATCAGACTTTATCGTAGTTTCCACGAAGGCCGCCGGGACTTTGGACTCGTCGCCCTGTCGCTGGCCAGGCTGCTGTCCGTCCTGGGCATCAAAAAATTACTCCAACGGATGGACCCCGCATGAAAACCGAATGTTGTATGGAATATGTACACTATCAGAATGATGCTGCCCCTGCTGACGTTGCTGCTGCTCCTCCTCCTCCCCCTTTTCTTCCTTCTCGAGCAGCGTCCATTTCAACCGCGTCCTCCTGACGGCACCGTGATTGAAATCCCCGCTTCCTCCCCCTCTTTCTCCGCCCGCCCATTCAGAGTCCTTTCGGGTAGGACGGCCGTCGCCAGGGCCGGCCGGACACTTTAAGTTTTTTGGTGTTTTTGGCCGTTTTCGCGGAAAGTGTCCGGCGCTGTTTTCTGGCATGTTTCAGACAGCTTGAAGGGCTTGAGGGCGGAGACGGTGCAGCGAGCTACGCGGCCGACAATGGCCACGTACGCATCCCGCACTGCCGTCCATCCCCATCGCTTCTATTCCCCCCGCTCGGTGGCCTCCCTCTCGCCCCTCTCGTCTTGTCAGGACAGCGGCGCACAGGGCTCGCGCCCTGCGGGTGGCGCCCAATAGGGGATGCGTGCCCCTCGGGTTGCCGCTCGGGCCCGCGCCTCCACTGGAGGGGCGCGCGGCGGGCGCCAGTGCTACAGCAGGCTGAACGCAGCCCACTCAGAGTCCTTTCTTTTAGGACGGCCTACGATGACGTTCAGGACTCCACGAGCTCTGCTTGCTTGCTTGCCCCTCGTCATCCACCTCCTCCTGGTCACCTCCTCTTCCTCCTCCTCCTCCTCGTCCTCCTCCTCGCCCTCCTCCTCCTCCTCCTCATCCTCGCGTTTCCTCCTCCTCCTCCTCCTCCTCCTCCTCCTCCTCCTTCTTCTCCTCCTCCTCCTCCTCCTCCTCCTCCGCCTTGAGCAGCGTCCATTTCAACCGCGTCCTCCTGACGGCACCGTGGTTGATATCCCCGCCTCCTCCTCCTCCAGGAGGAGGAGGAGGAGGAGGAGGAGAAAGAGGAGGAGGAGGAGTCCTCCTCCTCCTCTTTCTCATCCCCCCCCTTCCTCGCTGACGCCGATAACCGTTGGAATTCCAACTTGTAGGTGGGACCCCCTGGGGGCCACAGGCTACAAGGGAGGTCTCTTCCGCGCGAGCGGGCTCGCATGAGATGCCCCTGAGAGCCATTCCGCGCGAGCGGGCTCGCCGATTCCGATAGCCGTTGGAATTCCAATATTTACGTTGGACCCAGGGACCACAGGGGAGGCCCCTTCCGCGCGAGCGGGCTCGCATGGAATGCCCCTGAGGGCCATTCCGTTCGAGCGGGCACCCCGATTCCGATAGTCGCTGGAATTCCAATGTTTAAATGGTGCCCCCTAGGGGGCGGCCACAAGGGAGAGGCCCCTTCCGCGCGAGCGGGCTCGCATGGGATGCCCCTGAGGGTCATTCCGTTCGAGCGGACTCGTTGATTCCGATAGCCGTTGGAATTCCAATTTTTAGGTGGGACCCCCTAAGGGCCACAGGGCACAGCGGAGGCCCCTTCCGCGCGAGCGGGCTCGCATGGAATGCCCGAGGATGATGATCATGATGCGTGTTAGTGTTAGTGTTAGAGTTAGTGTTAGTGTTAGTGTTAGTGTGAGTGTTAGTGTTAATATTAATGTGTGTGTGTGTGTGCGTGACTGGGCGCGGGCGGGTGCGGCCCGCGGCCGTCCGGAGAAAACGAGATACGCACTTAGGATGTGGGGAAAAAAAGCAGGGGGAATGCAAGAGTGGAAAATGGTGGCGTACGCAGCGGGAGCGAGGTACAGAAATACCGAATACCCCCGCGCTCTCTTGCGCCCGATCTCACGGAGGGCTGCGGGCTGGGATCCAGAAGGCGACGAGCGGCCTTTTTTCGAATCCCGCGCGAAAAATGGGCGGATCAGATTCCCAAACGAGTGCTTGCCTTTCAAAGGCCCGGCCACCGGGGACCCCCCAGGGCCCCTGGGGGTCAGTCAAGGCTTGCGTTGAAGGGCTCCTCGCGGGAAGACCTGCACCCTCGCGGCGTCGGGAAGGCCCACGGGCCCCAGAACCTAAGAAGGGAACGTCGAGCTGGCGAGCTCAGCGCCTGCGGCCCCAGTTCCTAAGGATATACTAAAGCCCGCTAGGAGCGGGCTTCTCAGAGGCTTCTCAGTGCCCCAGGGCCTCCTTGCTCAGGGCTTTGGGGAGGCCTCAGGACGAACCCAAGAAGGCACGAGAGGGCCCCAAGATACGTTTCTCATTGTCACCTTGGCGCCCCTGAATACCCCCAAGAGCTCTCTCGAAACCTCCCAGTGCGTTTTTCATTTGTTGGGCGAAGGTGCTATGGCACATGGGCCCGGGGCCTTTTAGGGCTGCGTTCATTTCAGCGCCTTCCTTCGAAGGGCTTCTTGGTGGCATCTCAAGGTCTCAGGGTGCCCTTGCGGCTCGGCCTCTGGAAGCCCGAGATGATCTTTCGAGCTCTCACTTTCAGCGCTTTTGAAACTGGCATCTCCCCAAGCCCCTGGGCTCTGTTGCGCGCCCTCTTTAGGCCCTCTGTGGGGCCCCCTTGGCATCTTGGGGGCCCCGCATTGGGCCGATGATTGGGCGCCTCGGAAGGGAGAAGAGTAAATGAGTGGGCGGGGTGCAACAAGATCCCAAAAGTCAGAGACATCGCACATGTTCCGCTCGAACAGCTCTTTGTTGTTTTGCATGCGTAATCGAAATATGTTCTTAGTCTCCAGCAATCATTAAACGATGGCTGCGCGATGTCAAAACAGCGCCAACGCGGGCCCCCCCTCACCCCCACCCTCGCCCTCTACGACAGCGTCGGGGGGGAGGCGGGAGACGTGCAGGGGTCACTGTCACAATCCATCGCGCAGTCCTTCGACGTGGCCAGACCCGAACATCCGAGGCGCCGCCAGATGCAGCCCCCCCGCCCATATAGATACGGAGAACAGCCACTACTTGAGGATGATGCCGGGGATGATCGAGCCCCGCCACCACCGGTTACACTCGCGAGAGTTGAGCACGCTAACACGAACGATGCACTCGTGGGTCGCATTGCCGGCGCGTCTCAGGAACCCAGGATCACGCCCAAGATAGCCCATCTCTCTCCCAGGGTGGTGCTGGGGCAGGGCCGCCCAACGGCTTGGGCCGAAGGGCTCAACATAGTTGGTGGGAGCAGATGGGCTGGGAGAGGGGAGTGGGCAGCGGCAGCAATCAGATGGAGACGCGCGCCCAGGTCGACGCGGAGACATCCGCTCGCCGAGACGCCGAGCCAGGCCCGCCGGCGCACGAGAATGGGGAGGGGCTGGAAGGGGGAAGGGAGTGAAGGGCCCGGAGAGAGGGAGCGAGGATGGGGAAAGAGGGAAGAGGGGAAAGAGGGCACATGGGGGGCAGGCCCCACGGGCCTCGCGCACCTCCTCGTCGGGACCCGCAGCCAAAAACTTCTGCGCGCTGAACGTGCGCCGTAAAATCGTTGATAAAGGAATTAGCTTTTCAATAGTATGAACCACCGAACCCCATCGCCACTCCTGGTAATTGGGTATGCCTCCGTCGAATCTTCGAGCCGCTCCAGAGTACGGTGAGCCGAGGATGCACTGTTGAACATATCTTCTGCGGTTGTGGTGAAAGTGAAGAAGTTTCACGACAGCTTTCAATCCAACCAACCACTGGGCGAACTCAGGCAAACGAGAATCTGTGAACCAAGACATATTATGAACGATATGCATAGTGCCTGCAACGGTAAGAGAGGACCCCAAATATGCGTTCAGAGTCACCTGCAAGACCTGGGGCCCCATCCTCAACGTCGGGCCCATTCATTGCCCAGTCCTCAAACCCATAGTCTAGTCGAAGGTTAGAGCCAGGCGTAGGTATATCTAGTAACCAGGGTGGGAGAACATCGACAATTTTTGCACACGCGAATTCCGACATACCCAACTCTGTCCCCATATCCGTCGTGAAGCTCATTAGATTTTGGCACGCGGTCACTACCGATGATGCACGAGGTTCTGAACACATCATCCATAATAAGAAAGTTATCGATTTGACTTTATGTTCGAGACTGCTTGCACCAGAACCGAGAAACTGAAGGTAATTTATCTGGCGAACAATAAGGTCAACGAGTTGGCGAGTCAACGTGTTCCGGGCCTGGAGGGACGCCACGAAATATTCTGCACTGAAATCGATGCGTGCGTTCGCCAGCTGATTTACAATCTCAAAACACGCCAGAAGAGAACGTTTCGGGATCATCATGAACTCCGTGAGGAACGCCTCACCCACGCGATGTTGCGGGGAGGCGTCCGCCCAAGCCCACGCGAACATGTCGGCGACAGGATGCAGTTTTGAGTGCACGCGCGTGATCGCGACGTCGAGTAGAAATCCTACCAGCCCTCTGGGCGCAAGTGGTTTGACGAACTTTATCCTCTCTCTACCAAGACCTCCTTCCCCTGCTCGGGGGAGGGGCAAGCCCCTTCCCCCGCCCCCCCCCCTGGACATGGACGGGAGGGGGCCCGGGTAGTTAGAGCGCCCTTTGGGGCTCAAGATGGCTCCAAGAGGGCCTCAGAGAGCCCAAGATGGGTTCCAAGATGGCCCGAGATATCCCAAGATGGCTCAAGAAAGCGCCCGACATACACCCAAGAGGCCTCAATATGGACCCAACGCGGCTTCAAGTGCCTTCCGAGCTCTCCAACTACCCCCCAAGAGGCCAAAATCAAACATAGGAAAATCAATGTTTGTTTGCCTTCTTCCACGTTCGCCTCCGATGAGCTCTCGAGGCCTCAAGATGACCCCAATATGGCCCAATATGGCCCCAAGAGGGGCCCCAGAGGGCCCCAATCCCGCCCAATTGCGCTCCCAGAACGGCCCCGAGACGGCCCCAAGACGGCGCGTTGGGGCTTCCGAAAGGGGGGGGTGGGGGGGGGGCGAATTCCGTCGCCCCTCATTTTTTAAGCGATGGATACCACGACGGCCCCAAGAGGCCTTCCAGACCCACCCAGAGAGCCCCAAGAGGGCCCCAAGACCCCCCCCCCCAGATAACCCCAAGAAGCGGAGTACCCCAAGAGAGCCCCAAGATGACCCCAATATGCGCCTGGAACCTCTCGCAACATTAGACCCCGAAAGTCACCCACTCACCTGGCGATCGTATCTGGATGGGCTGGCGGGGACGCGCGAAGCGTCGAGAATTGGGACCTGCTAATGCTCGATGACGAAGGGGGCGTGTATTGCTCCAGAGATCTCTCCACGAAACTCATAAGCTCCTCTGGGAAAGCTGCTCGGATGATTCGGCGAACCTGGAACAATAAAAACATGCGCACACATAAACGTTGGGAAGTCCGGGCGGGTGCCCGAGTCGGCGCTGGGCCCCCAGCGCGGCCAGGGGCGGCGCTGGAGGCCCAGCGGCGCCGCCGGGGTGGGGCCCAGCGCCGACTCAGACATCCGCGCGGACCTCCCAACTTTTATGTCTATGTAGCTTTTTTCATCGGTGACCGTCCCCACAAAATCGTCTCGAGTCCGAAGGCGGTCAACAGATCGAAGAGTGTTGATGAGTTTGATGGCGGAGTGAGCTCGCAGCACCCCGCCTCCAATGCCCCTGGGCCTCGAAAGGAATGCATCAGACGAGTACAAAGATCTGCGCAAAATGTTCTGTAAGCCGAACGGGACTCTGCTCGACAATTGCCGCAATAGCCCAGACATGTTCCCCACCACCGTGGCGAGGTCGTCAGGCTTGAATTCGGGAGGCGGCAATCTGGAGCGACCCTTGCCGAGTGCACAAACATGTTTGGGAATGTGCCTCCCTCTCCTCCCTCACCCCTGCCTCTCTGCCTCTCCTCTCCTCTCCTCCTCATCTCATCCTACCTCCTACCTACATCTGGTAATATTTCGCATGCCCTCTGTAGCCTGGGTGGCGACGTCAGCGGCAGAGCTCTGCAATTCTCGAAACCATCGGGGCAACCTTCGGAAATAATTGGCCCTTTCCTCGGGATGCGTGAGACAGTCGCGCGGCCGCGGCGGACACTGTTGTTTCGTTTCGGGGCCAAGCCGAGGCCGGGGGCCAGGGCCCGGGACCTGGGCGGGATGGAAGGATACGGGGGGCCGCGTTGCGAAAACGAGGCGGGGCCTTCGGGACAGTGAAGGGGGGGGGCAACCAACAATGACGCGACGCGCGGCTGTCTCAAACGTCCTTCTTTGGGCAACCAAGTCCGAGGCGATCATGGGATCGCAAGATAATGCAGCGCCACTGTTGGTAGACAATCAAGTGACCTATCGCCCAGGGCACGAGCACCTCTGACGAGGAGGGGCAGGGAAACGCCGGGGGGGGCGCCCAGAGGCCCCCTCAGGGGTGGAAGCCAACGGGGGGGTTTAACCCAAAGGCGCCATTGGCACGTCGGAAACGAGCGGCACGTGCCACTCAGCAGCTAATTGAGCGAGACGCCTGAGCGGTCCGCCTCCTGCCCCCCCCATTCCCCTTCTCCTCTCCCGTTTCATCCCCCTCCAAACTCCCCCCACCTTCCCACCTCCTCTTCCATCACCTTTCCCACCTCGCCCTCTCGCGCCTCCGGGCGGGAGAGGGGGGCCACGGAAAGGGGGGGGAGGGGCGGGGGGGGCGAGGGGGAGGACAAGGAGGGGCGAGAGGACGAGGAGGAGGAGGAGAGCGAGAAAGGCGAGGAGGGGGAGGAGAGGGAGGGGGGGGCAGGAGGACCGCAGGACCGCGAATCGACTAAGCCTCGGACTTCCCCCCGGCAGAAGGGAGCTCGTACACGTCGCTCCCAGGGAGATGGAGCAGGGACCTCGTGGAACTAGATTTCTACTCGGCGGGGGCGGTCCAGGCGGGGGACGGGGCCCGGAGGTCCCTTGGACTCGTTTGATAAGTGTTCCAGTGGCTCTCGGCCGATGGATTGCCAATGCTAGTGAGGGGCGCGCGTCAACTTCGCGCCGGCAGTTGACAAAACGCAAAAAACAGCAAAACAACAAAAAACAAAACACACAAAAACAAAAAAAACTAAGAAGGGCCGCCCCGCCGCTTCGTAGCCTTGACCCCCCCCCGTGCCGTGCCTGTCCTAGCCCCCCCCCCCTTTGACCGCGTGCTCAGAGGCTTGTTCTTGCGGTCGTAATTTACAATCACCTGCCGCTGGAGACGAGCAGCCTTCATGACACGCAGGCTGAAGCTGGCATTCGGGCGGCCGAAAAATTCCCAGAGTAGCTGCTCTTCGTTGTCGAAATTGTGGAAAACATCATGGAGATCCCCAGGCTCTGCTTTGAGGACCCCCAACAATTTTACCTCTGAAGGTGGCTCGACTGCCCGATCAGCTCGAAAAACAGATCCTCTGGAACAGCGTGGTTGGCCGCCGCTCCCAGCCGAGAACCCGGCTCCCGCAGCTAAGATGTCCCCCCCGCCCGGCACTGATTCCAGCCTCTCTCGCAGCCATCCCTCCAGAGGCAGCGTGGGCCGGTGGCGCTGCTGGGCGCTGGCGGCGCTGGCGGCGGCGGCGCCGCATGGCCGCGGCGTCTCTGACCCAGGGCCCTAACCCCAGGCAGATTCTGTGTTCAAACAATCGGAAACATGTTACCAAGTATGTTCTTTACTTTTGATTTCGCCGATCTTTCGGACTCTGGGGCCCCAGGGCTGGCCCCCCCCTGGGTGGTATAGAACGCGAATTTGTTCGGGGATAGGGCCCTGGGATACCCGGAACCTCAGAGGAGGAAGGCTGCCAATGTACAGCAGCATTCGCTCGCGGCTGTCCGAAAAAGCGGACCACGCGACGCGTCTCTGAAACCTTGGGCCATCACGGCGATTTCCTAGAAGTTGCAAAGAAGGTGAGACGAAACACATGATAGTGATCAACATCCCCCACCGTGCCCTCCCTGCCTGCCCCGTTGGGGCTTGTAAAAATACCAAGTGCTGTCTGGCAGGGTTTCTGCACGTAAGTCTTCTAAGGGGCCCCCTTCCCGTTGGGAAGCGCTCTCTCGCGCGCGTCGGCCCCCCTCCCGAGGCCGCAACGTCCCGAAACGTATCGCTGATTCGCGCTCAGATGGGCCAATAGGCCAAGAGGGCCCCACAAGGTCACCAAGACGGCTCAATGGGGCATTAAGTCGATTGCCCCAGACGCCCAAGACTCAAGACGGTCACAAGACGGCCCAATACACACACGAACTATGGAGCGCAATTCAAAACGATACAAAAATAGGGGCACTCCACAACGGGCGCGAAATTGGAAATGAAAAAAACGCAAACACGAAACACACCCAATACTCTTGCCCGGACAGGGACAACACGTTGAAAACATCTGGTACGAAAATGGAGCTTCAATCCATCATCCTGCAAAAAACTGGCCACCCACCTGCACGTCATGGACTGTTTTTCTTTTTTTGTCGCACGAAGCGCCCCCCCCGCCACCTCTGCACAAAAATCAAAACATCAAATGCATCAAACGATGCCCGCGCGGATCCCCCCACAATTTTCACAAACAGTTAATACATCCATATGCTTCCCCACGGATTCCACGACAATTTTCACAAAACGAAGATATCCACATGCCACCGCGCTTTTTCTACAACAATTCGGACGCTCCCTCGCTGGAAACACCTTTTCGGAGCTTTCTGATCAAGTCCCCCCCAAAACCATGCACCCAAAAGGCCCTCCCGCAAGCTGCCATCTGCCGGCAAACCAGCGTCCTGGATCCACTGCGCAACGCCGTTCTTGATCTCCGTGTCGGCCGTCGGCTGGGCACAACCGATCCTGAAGATGCCGGGGCCGGGGGGTCCGTCACGCGTGGCGAGCCGCGCGAGGTCCACAACCCCGTCCTCGGCATCTCGAGCTTGGGCCAGCGAGCGCTGCGCCGCACCCATGTCGGAGCGCAAAGCGCCCTGCGGAGCCTCCATAGCAGCAGCGCGCTCCGGCAGCTGGCGAATCTCAGAGTCGAGAGTGCCAGCCGAGCAGCCTGCGGCCGAAGGAGGCCCACCACCGCGTCGCGCATGTGGTTGCGCGCCTGGCCCATGATCGAGTTGACCTCAGCGCGGGCCCCAACCATCGGCTGCGCGAAGGCGGCAGTGACAGCGGCCCCGATGGAATCACCAAACGACGCCACACCAACGCCAGGAGCAGCAGCTGCAGGGCCCGCAGCGGTGCTCGCAGCAGCACGCCAAGGGTCAGCACAGCCTTGGAGTGGGTCAGCTGGGTGACGTTCGCCCAGCTCGCCGTCGGTGAAGGTCGCCGCGCGCTCGATGTCACGAGCCATGGCTGGCGTGAGAAGCGGATGTGCCTCCGCAGCGCCAGGGCCGCGGTGATCACCGCGGCGGTGAGCTGCAAATGGGGATGCGGCCGCCATGCCGAGAGCTCCCGCTGCAGGAACGTGATGATGAATAGTCCCGATCTTGGCGACGACGGCGGTGCGCACCTTCTTTGCGGCGGCGGCGGCGCGCGCGGCGGTCCCGAGCGGAGACCCCCCTGCTGCCCCTGGAAGGATCAGAGGCCTCATCGCTTGGCATGTGACGCGGGCGCCAGAAAAGAGACGTGCATGTGGTGACGGTGCCAGAAGAACGGCGCGTGCAGCCTCGCTGTGGGTTGCCGCAGACGCATGCGGCGATCGCGAGAGAAAGAGAGCCCGCCGCGGGGCAGCTCGCCTCGAGCCAGCCCCTTGGCCGCAGGCAAGTACGAAGCCGCAGGGCCACGATTTCGTACTTGAGCCAAAATGGCTACGGAGAGGGGGGCCGCGCGTGCCTCAAGGGACTGGTTCGTGCATCTATAGTGAGAGAGCTGCTCGCGCGGCCGAGCGCGCGTGCCTGAGCTGGGCGTCGGTCGCAGAGGCCTGCGGCAGCAGCATTGGCCTCAATGTGTGGTAGATTGTGAAAGCCATCACGAGCGTCTCGCGAGCTCGCTGTCGTCTGCCTCCCAGCGCATCGTAGTCGGACTCGGCCCTCACCCCCAGGCGGGCCCAGGGGCACGCAGGCGGGAGGGACGATGCCTGGAGGGCAGCCGCGGCCCACAGACGTGGGCAATATGTAGTGGGCGATCTCGTCAAGCTGGTCGCAGCCAAGACGACAACACGCCTGTGGGAGACTTGCGACTCGCC